>CM043709.1:7453894-7627364 GCA_023969325.1 Oryzias curvinotus | reverse complement strand
GAGAAGAAAAGAACTTAATTGTTGGAACATAAAATAAAATGTTCTCAGATCAATTATTTTTCCCACTTTGTCTTGTGGAAAGCTCTAATGCAGTGATGTCAAACATGTTATAACTCTGTGCATTTCTAAAATGACTGAAGCTGGGAACAATTATGGGGATATGCTGGAGAAACAGAATCTTTTAAAATGGTAAAGTGAAAAACTTTATAAAAAACTGTTTCTTTTTTTTCTTTCTAAAAACAGAAAGGTTTGAAATGTAAGGCTTCTTTGAAAATAGGTCCAATGAATTTAAAACACTGCTAGGCTTTCTCATATTTAGTCTTATAACTAACCCCTATGTTCAGAATTTCTGAAGGTTTGTGATCTTAATTTCCTCCAGGGTTTTTCTTTTTATTAAAATAGGATTAGGAACATAGCATGTCAAGAAACAAGATATTTTCCAGTTGTTAAATCTCTCAATACTGAGCTTTGTGCTTGAATCATCCTGGCTTGCTGCCACTTCCAATATAGATGTCAGGAAGTAACATGAAGTCTTTAAGAAAATAATTACAGATTTTTCTGGGGAATGCCAAAAAACAAAACAAAAAAACAATACACTGCACTGTCCTTTGGCTTAGCGTACTTTCACACTGCACTCTTGAGAGTAGACCCAACTGTCTGGAAATGTAAGTGGTTACAATTAACCAGGAGGAAAAGAACAAAAGGTAGAATATTTATTTACCCCTGACGCTCCTGTTAAATGCTTTACAGGGGCCTGCATTTCCTGACTACATTGTGTTTCTAGAAGAGCAATTTTCCATTTGGACCAGTTTTCTTTCTCAGAGTTTAGGTTGGCTTTTACAGTGGAGGAAATCAGTATTTGATCCCTTGTCGATTTGGCAAGTTTGCCCACTTAAAAAGAAATTGGCAGTCTGTAATCATAATGGTAGGTTCACTTCAACAGTTAGAGTTAGAAAATTCCAAAGAAAACCAAGAAATCGACCAGCACAGAGGTAAGACATTTGTTGTGGTTGATGATCAGGTTTCTGCACATATCAGGAGGAATTTTGGTCCAGTCTTCTTTGGAAATGACATCAAAATCCTACAGATCTGTTGGCTGTCATTGGGCAACTCTGAGCTTTGGCTCTCTCCATTGGTTTTCTATAGGACCATTGTCCAGAGTATGGCTGGGCCACTCCATGACCATGCTATGCTTCGTTCTCAGCCATTCCTTGCTTGCCTTGGCTGTATGGTTTGGGTCATTATCCTGTTGGAAGACCCACACATGACCCATTTTGAAGCAGTGAAAACTATCTATTTGCTGGTGGGAAATGAAAAAACTCACATATGCACCACTTCACTCTATGCCACATGTGTCAAACTTAGGCCCTCGGGCCAGTAATTATAATTGGCCTGCGAGATCATATCAAATGTACACCCCTGCTCTATGCCATGTGGCTGTGGCAGGACTGATCCCTGGTGGAGGCTGAGAAGTTCTCACTTAAGATCTGATGGTTCATGGCTATCTTCGACACACTGAAGTGGCCCTGTGCAGAAAAACACATCCTAAGCATAAGGTTTCCACAGTGGGGATTCTGTTCTTGGGGTCACAGGCAGCACTTCTCTTACTCCAAACATGATGAGTTGAGTTGCTTGCCAAAGAGCACAATTTTGGTTTCATCTGACCACAGACAGCCCTTTTACTCTTGAAATCATGAAGGTGTTCACTGGCCAATTTCACATGGGCCTGCACATGTGCCTTCCTAAGCAGGGGTACCTCGCACTGCATGATGTTATACCATTGCAGCATAAAGTATTACCAATGGTTTTCTTGGTGACTGTGGTTCCAGCTGCTTTGAAATCATTAACTAACCTCCTGCAGAGTTGCTTTAGACGATTTCTCACTGTTTTCATGATCATGGAAACCCCAACAGGTGGGCTCTTGTTTGGAGTCCCAGACCTCTAGGTGGATTGATGGTCATGTTGCACTAACAGTTGTCACCTTAACGTCCAGCTTCTTGCTGATTGTTCTGTAGTCCATTCTAGTCTTGTGGCAGGTCTACATCTTCTCCCTTAAAGCCACTAAAAGCTCTTTAGTTCTTTCCCATGATAGAGAGTTTGAAGTCTGACTGAGTGACCGATTCTGTGGACAGGTGTCTTTCAGAAACGGTGATTAGTTCAAAGATGTGTCTTCAAAATTCAGGGTACAGGTTTGATTAGGCCTGTGTGAAACCAGAGCTCTTAACTGGGAGCACATACTTATTTTCCTCATTGAAATGCAAATAAATGTAATTTAAATTCTTTAAAGTCGCTTTCTTGATTTTCTTATGATTTCCTAAACTCTATAGCTAAAAGCGTGTTCAAAATGCATGTTCAGCATGTTCGTAAACATGCCACACATGCCAGGTGTGTCCGATGTGTCCGATGCATCAGTCAACACTTTCCTTTCAAGGAACCCAAGGACACTGTACAAAACATTGGTAAAAATAAACATTAAAAGCACAATTAAAAGTAATTGACAGAAAATCAAAAGTAAAATCAGGATGAGAAGGCGATTTAAATAGGTGAGCTTTGAGTTTTGATTGAAAGTTTGTAAGAGTCTATGTTACGGAGATCAAGAGTGAGGGAATTCCAGAGTTGGGAGCAGAGCAGCTGAAGGCCGGCTTCCCATGGTAAGGAGATGGGCTGGAGGAACAGAGAGCTGATTAGAGGAGGAGGACCGAAGAGAATGAAAGGAGGTTTTGATATGAAGTAGGTTGGAAAGATATGGAGGAGCCAGGTTATGGAGGGCCTTAAAACAGGAGGAGTTTGCGATACCATACTGACATTTTTTTAAGTAGGCAAAACTATGAAAAATCTGCATGGGATCAAATACTTATTTCCTCCACTGTAAATCTCGCAAAAGAATCTGCCTATCTGAGAAGATGAACTATGGTGCTGAACAAACAGCCATAAAGTAAATGTGCTTGTATTTCAGACCAACTGCTTTTTTAACATCCACAAGTTACGGGATTTGCCATAGATATAGATATCCTGACAGTGAAGACTAGTTTTAATTAACTATAAAGCTTTATTTTTATTGCTTCATAACAACCTAATTATATTGAATACATTTAGTCTTTCCACTCATTTGTTGATTTTGATTTAATTAATAATTCAATTTTCTGATGATCAAAATCCCCCAAATTGAAGCAAATTAAAATCCTAAACCTTGGACATAGAGTTATTAACTATTCCAGTGGGGATTAAGGAAGTAATTTCACTAATCTTCCTGTCTTTGTTGACCCATTTGTTTTTCATAAGTTCATAAACACCAAAGCAGACACTGACAAATCCTGAGAGTGTTTGCCAGATAAACAACAGCTTTTGTTTGCTAAGTAACCACTGAGCAAAATTAATCTAGACAGGACTTGTTTATAACTAACTGTATTCACACACGAGGCACAGCTAAAGGTGGATACTTACTGTAATATACGCTGGCTTCAGAGAATCCTATCAGTGTTATGAGAAAATGACGTCTACTTGACAGCAAGTCTTGCCTGAGGGAGTCTTTGCCATCAAGCTCATTTTGAATGACATCTGCCGGCTTTCCAGTGAGCTCAGCCATACCGTATAGGACAACATTTAAATAATGAGAAATTCGCCACGTTCATCCGACACCGGGAAGGAAATGCAAAAGCTTCTCAGGAGTTCAAGAGGCCCTGACAGCTTCCTCTCCTTCTGGAGAGTTTTGTAGACCACCGGAGAGCCAGAAAAGAAGAAGGATGCCAAGAAAAGCATCTGACATGTATACATCTCTGGAGGAGAGCGCACTGCGGTTAATTGCTAATGAAGGAAGGACTCAGGGATTTTCTACCTCAAGGTCAACCAAATGTGAAAAGAAACAAAAATGAGGAGAAAAAAAAACTTAAAACCCCAGAGGAAATATTAGCTTCCAATTAAACCAAACATAATGAAGGTAATATTATTGATTTAATTAAGATAATGCTAAATTAAATACAACATGTCGACTGTAGAGGTCTATGTAAAATTATTAATAAAATTAATATTTTCATGCTGCCCTTGTTCATGTTCTTAGTTCAAGTGCACTCACACTCACAATTAAACATGCAGGTCAATGCTTGGAAAGAATTATGTCAAAAAAAGCTGCACTGCAGGTTGGTTCTATGTGTTACTCAGTCTGCATACTAAAATGTTTGTTTATTAATGACAATTTTGAACTAGTTATATTAAAATATTTAAAAGAATCAAATATAGACTAGATTTCCACTGAACTAGGAAAATGTCTAAAATGTTACTTGACAAAACATTTTATACAAAATATGAAGGGTTCAATATATCTTGGTTGTAAATACCAATGAAACATCAGTTTAACAAAATATTAGGTTCTAAAAAAAATAAATCTTTATCGTTGACCAAAATACAAAACCTCCTATCTGCAAAGTTTTTAGATTTTGAGTTTTTACATTAAATGGTGAGAACATTTAACATAATTTCTTTAGCCTTTTTGAAGTATGAAATAATCAAAAATGAATAACTCCACACGTTATGTTAATCTGCAAGAAGACCCAGCCCTTTTTTATTGAATAGAGGTCACAAGACAAAAACGTCTTATCAGCATTGGCTGGAAAAGATTTAAAACATTTTTCTTGTTTACTGAAGATAATGACTTTTTTTTTTCAGATAGGAGGTTTCGCACTTAGGCTATCATTATGCTCAAGATGGTGAAAAATTAAAAGACAAAAATAAAATTGCTTAAAAAAAATGTACGATATTTTTTCTGGAAGTTTGAAATCTATATGACCCTCATTTACAATTGCCTTTTGATCGAATTAAAGCTGCAGGTGAAAAAGAAAATGTCAACGCTCACTAGTTTCTTTTTAGTATTTTAGGTATTTTGGAATGCTGTTTTTTTTTTAAATACAATATTAGATTCTGCCAAATAATAAGTGTTAAAATGATGACTATATTACTTTTTCATGAAAAACCACACCAGAACTTGCTAGATGTTTGCTAAATGTACCAGTGGATTGTCATATTATTATTTTTTTTAATTATCCACCCACCTATAACTAAAATTGCTATTTAGATTTGCTGAAAATGTTGTATATTCATTCTTGTTAATCCAGAAAGTCACAACTCTCACTGCTTGTTGGATTACATATAGAAAACACATTTTGTATTAGCTTTGAGGTCTGAAAGAATCAAAACCATTATATAACTAAATAGTCACACACTAGACATATAATACCTCTGACATTATTCTACTCACATAGAGGCTTTTCGTAATCCTTGTTACACAGAGAGTGTTTGAGCTGTGTGAAACAAGAAAAAAATACACTGGCAAAGTAGGGGAAACAGTTGGTGTAGAAGTCCGTCTTCATCCTTGCAGTCTCAACATGACCACTGACCATCTGAGGCCTGTGCAATATTAGCACAAAAGATTAAACTTCTGTCGCAAATGAGAAAAGAAAAAGCCCCTGCAGCCTCTGGGATTTTCGAATGAGACCTAATGAGTTTCCTCCTTCTAAATGAGGCATCTCCAATTTCCTTTCTGAATTTTGGGTTTCAGAGATATCACTGGAAATCGCTCGTTTTAATTTTCAACTGTTTTGTTTTCATCAGTTATCCGCTCACTCAAACTGCATGATTGAATAGGTTTAGTCTTTCAGATGTGCTCTTGGAATGGAGAAGATTCTCATTAGATGAACAGATAAATGACATATACCATAAGTTTAAAAAAGATGTTTAGAGCCACAAAATGTTATGTGAAAAAATGGAGGAAATACTACCTCAATTGAAAGCAGATCTCTCAGCCTGACTTCTTAAAATGTGACAGTGTTGTCACATTACCACGAGAGACTGCCATGGATCAGAAAGTAATCCATTTGGTGAAAAGGCCTCACTGTTAATGAAAGATGATGAGAAACACAATCTGAAGGGTGTTATCTGCCTTCTGTGATTTGTACTCATTATTTCATGACACTTATTCACATCACAGGAGATGATCTCTAGTCTTTTGTGTTAAGATGAAGTGATTAATAGCATCTTCTTCCTTTGAATTAAGTTGGAAAACTCTGCTTTCTTCTGACAGCTCCAAATTATTTTTTTCCTCATGATTTCCAACATATGAATATGTTTTGTATGAATTTTACATCTGTTAAGGCTCTGGCGTCGCCGACATTGCTTCTTTGGTGTGTTTTTGTGTCTCTGTCTCTGAGGTGTATGTGACCTGCAGTTGCCATTGCCCCCTGTAGCTTAAAGATGAAGCGTCCCTCAAACTGACCAATGGCAGCAGTCTTGGAATGTCTGAGAAAAGCAGACAGCACCCTACAGCAGCATTGACTTATTTTGCGACCGTGAACACAACTAAACAAACTAAACAACTTATACTAAATTGATTTGATTTACATAGCAATACATGCGCACTTTTAACCAGGGTCTGAGTTTTGTTTGCATTTTTTTATTTTAGTGGCATTGACAATATTCTTTTTTCTTTTGCAAGGTTATTCACTATTTTTCACTCTATTGGTTATTTGAACAACTAAACTGGGTTGCAGTTTCACAGGTTTCTCTTTTTTCGTTGTTTCCCTTTCCATCCCATCCTTGACTTAGGTGGGGGCTTGTCCGGGATACTAGTTTGGAGCAGTTTATTATTTGTTCTTCCTTTAAGCAATTGAGTTTGTGTCACAACATTGATTTTGAACCCTTGTCAGGTACGCTTGTCTTTACAAAATAAAGAAGGTCAAACTTAAATATTTATTAGTGAGGAAGTAGATGGAATAGAAAATAATTTGTATGCCGGTTGGTGACAAGCTGGCTGGACCAGAAAAAGGAGCTGCAGCTGGGAGTTGCCATGACAAAGCGCTTCCCGTGCTTGAAGCAGCTGCTGATGGAGCAAACGAGAGAAGTGAGCAGATGAACACCACACCAGCTACTATCCACTCTCTTCTGTGAGTCTGGGAAGAGACCCAGCTGAAATTCCAGCTTTCTTATCTTCAGCTGAAACTTTCATCATTCCTCTTAATTTTCTTATTAGTTCTTGACTCTATTTTTTCCGATTTAAATAGAGTTTTTATTGAAAGAAACTAGTCCAGTGTGAACATGCAGACCTCTGATGTTTCATGTCAGCTATTAAACTTTCATATCCTTTTTGTCATACCCTTTACCCTTTTGTTTCCAGGTACTTATGTGACACATCCACCTCAGTAAAAGGAAATAACAAACACCATATAGGAATGACTGCACAATGAATAACATTGAGAAAAGCAAAACTTTGTGCCTTTGCACAAACTAGCTTTTCTCTCCATGAGAATGGAGAATTGGAATTTCCTTAATTGCATTAATGGTTGAAAAGTTACAGTAGTTCAGTCAGGTGTTTAAGGTTAAATAGTCTGAGTCTGCTGAAGATGGGTTGACATCTATTATTGTAGGTTAGGTGTTTTCTTCAGCAAAAGTGCCAGGGCAGGATGCGGAGGTATAGCAAAGTACAATCAGCAGGTGGACAGTAGTCAATGCCCTCATAAGAGGAATAAAACATTGAGTGCAGGCGGGGATAAAGGGTTTCAATAACAGCTGTCTTAAAGTTACCAGACTGTGGAGAGGGTAGTAGGAGAGGATTGTGCTATATGTCTAGAGTACAAATGTAATAATAAAAAAGAGGATAAATAAAAAGACATGGTAATAAAACATAAAATATATTACATTTTATATTATAAATATTACAGTTTTAATTACCATGACCATCTCATAACGTACTATTCTTGAAGCTCCAAAATTGCAATGCTAGATAAAAAAAAAAAAAAAAAAAAATATCTCTTAGTATTCCTCTACAATTCTAAAGTATTCACATGTCTCTTTTTTGTCTCTTTTACTGTATCAACATCACCTTGAAACAATGACTACTATGATTTCCTGAAAAGTTGTGACAACATACTTTCATTCATTCATCTTCTAAACCCGTTTTGGTCCCTTTCGTGGTCACAGGGTAGCCGGAGCCTATCCCAGCCACTGGTGCGCAAAGGAGGGTACACCATGGACAGGTCGCCAGTTTGACACTGGGCCACATTTGCGCACCCATACACACTCACATTCACACCTAGGGACACTTTAGACTAGTAACCAATTAACCTATGAAGCATGTTTTTGGATGGTGGGAGGAAGTCTGAGTCCTCGGAGGAAACCCTTATATGCACGGGGAGAAGATGCACAACAAAAAGGTCCCCCCGGCAGCATGCATTTGCCTTTGAAATTAGAAAATTATAAACATAGCAGCCCAAAATCCTGTTTCACATTTGATGAACCACATCTTGAGGTTTATCAGATGGTAATCTATTTGCATTACTCCTCCCAGTATTTATGCATACTACCAATTTTTTTGTTGTGTATTTTAGCTGATCATGCACAATATTTTCCTTGTTAAACAGACATATTTCACTTAGTAAAGTGTTTTGTGTGTTGTATGGAGTTAGTATACTTAAAAAAAAAAAGACCTTTGATCAAATGGTCAAAAACAAGAAGATTACATATGCTTCTGTTTCAAAAAACATAATTCCACTGTCTACATGTTTTTCCTTAGTGTAAGGATTGTATCTTTTGTCAATAGTCATTAATACAACCGACTGCATACAACTCTATGCATTTAAAAAGAATCATAATTGATTTATTTTAATTAATGGACTGAACAAGGCGTTAAGAGAGAGGAGGTTGTTAATTAGCAGTTCTTGGACTGAATGGCCTGATTCATTTTCTGCAGTAAATTCCTCTCTGTCTTCTTCCTTCTTGCACATTTTTTGTATAAAGACAGTATAAAGATTTTCTGCATTTAGTTGCCAACAATGTTTAACAATGGTATGGACATATAAAAAAATGGAAAATATTCATCTGAAAATGATTTATAGAAAGGTTTGCATATGATTAATCAACACATTTTTTTTTTGTGGATGGGTATTTCTTTCTTATTGCATAGTGACTTCAGACAACCGTGGTTGTGCTTTAGTGGTCTATAAATAATGGCTTCATAATAAATTAAATTGGATATTATTTCTAAGAAAAAACAGATAAATAAAAAAAGATAAACAAACATCATATTTAAAAAAAAAAAATGCATGAACTGTAAATATGTAGGCTAGAGCTGTTTAGCTCACTTCAAAAAGGGAATTTAGATATATTTTTCCAAATATAATGTTCTTGTATGAAGTTTTTTTCTACAAGAGGTGGATAATCTTAACATTATAGGGAATAGAAAGATACTTCTAAAATAGAGAATACCTGTTGTTTTTTAAAAGTAATTCTTTGACGTAAAAGTTTACTGTTTACTTGTAATGGTTTACATGACTTATTTATTACTTTGAGTTAGTTTCTTTGGAAGAACTGTAAAAGTTGAAAATAACTATAAAGTGATAAGGAACCTCAATAACCAAGTATTTTACATTTATATGGGGGATGATACAATTACTTATAAGCAGACCAACTGTTCAGTTTTAAAAAGTTTAGTCCATAACAAGAAAAATATTTGCCATCAATTGAACTACAATCATGTTGGATTTACATACTTGAAGTTAGGTGTAAAGAACCACTGAAGTATCTATATCTGCTTTTCTCAATCAACATAACACAATTATTTTTGTTCAGAGACTTTTTGTATGACTGACAAAGCTTTTGCACACTTAACCCTTGTATTGTTTTGGGTCAAAATGGACCTATTTTCAATTCAATTTTCACCAAAACACATTATAAGAGATTAAGTATAGATGTGATGATGATGATTATATATTTAGAAAAAGGAAATCTTTCATGGATTTAGTTGTCAAAAAATGAATAAAAGGAAAATAAACAGCAAAACAAACTATTCCCAGTTATCTGGACCAATCTTTACTCAGCTGCACCATTGTATGCCGACTTGGCATGTGCAACTGAATAAGCAAGAACTACAAGCTACATCAAGCCAAAATAATAAAATTTAATTTTTAACGCACTGCTCTGGTAACTGGCAAATACTACAATATTTCATGAAACCGTGATATTCATGCCTCAATGTTAAAATTAGTTGTATTTATTTACATTTAGATGACTGTCTTAAACTACCAAATTGATTTGATGCCTTCAGTTTTATACTATATTGAAGAGCAGCAAAACATGCAAATCCCATCTGAAAAACTATAAACTATGTTACATCTCATGGTAAAGGATAGCTGGTTAGCATTTTAGAGAAATTAAAAAAAAAAAAAATCAATTTTAAAGCCTCCAAACCCTAACCATGTACCTTCTCAGCCAAAGAATCAGTGTAAGTCTTGTGTGTTGGTATTTTACATTAGCTGTGAAGTAATTCATGAATTTTCTTTCAAACTGCAGCATTAATCATCTTGTTGAAATGAAAAGACGAAGGAAAAAATGTCATTAATCTTATCTGTTACCACCAGAAATCACAGACAGTTAATCTCCTGTGTTGAATTCCTCACATGGCAGCCCATTCATTCACAGTTCAAGCAATTTTTTTTTTATATTTATTTATTTGGATATGATGCAGGGATTATGTGAAAGCTGTCAGATGGAATCAGGTTAGCCACAAGCCAGTTCACAGCCAAGGATGTGCTGCCTTGATACTGCGGCACAGACGGCTCACTTTGCAATCCCACCACACACTACGGGAAGCCTCAGTGCTGATCCAAAACTTTTTTTTCAAACTCATCTTGACACAAAATCTCACAGAGCGGAGCATTTTTTGTTTTACCGCTTCATTGTAAGAAATGGTTATAAACCCTCCTAGATGTCAAATCTGAGCATATTATTGATGTTATTGTCCAAGAAGTCTGATCAACTGTCTGTAATAAACCCCCTAAAGAGCCTTATATTAATGCTTAGTCACTTGCATATCAAAGTGCTAACCAACAATCTTCAAACGATTACCACGGATTTTAGTAAAATGTAAATTAGCCTATCTGTCTTTTATTTTTCAGTTAGCTGACAGGGAAAGGTTGAAGGAACGAAGTACATCATATTAAACAGGTGACAACACTGAAAAAGGTCAGGCTTTATGTTATATAAGTTCCAAATTAAAGAGCTTGTTTATTGGCAGATAAAGATGTAAATACTGCGCTTACCAACATAATAATGATGGGTCCTGAGAATCATTATGCTCTAATGTGTCAATATTTCAACAAATAACGTGATGTTTTAAGTTTATCACCAGCTTTATATCATGATATCAAAATAGCAAACTATAAAGTTTTTTTGCTCCGGCTTGATTCATTGAGTAGAAAAGGACCATAGACTATATAGGAGAGCTGGACCGACTGAGTGTGATACAACCCATAATAAATGGCTTATTCTGGCTCCAACCAAATGAAATCAATGCAGTCGCATTTTTTTCGTAATATGGACGTCGCCATGATGGAGCCAGACGACATTAGTATGGCACATGATAAATGGCGTATTGTTATATAGCTCTTTAGTACCTTCTTAGAAGGCCTGAATTTCTTTACAGTCACAGTCCCATTCCCACCTCACACCCTGCTGGGGGCTCCGCTGCCAAACATTGACGCCAACCTAAAATCACCAAGACCAATGTGGGGTTTATCGTCTTGCGTAAGGACACTTCAATAGATGGGTGGGCAAGGCGGGACCAAGCCTGCAATCTTCTGACCAGAGGTAGAGCGCTCGGCTGCACCGTAGCCAGGGAATGGTCTGAGTCAATCTGATTTAATGTTTCTGTGGCAACCACTCTCACCAATCAGGAGTAAGCTTGTTGGAACTCACACCCCTTCCACTGAAACCAGACTCTGGAAAATCTGTCAATCAAACTTTTCAAACATTACATGTGAGAGGCGGTGGGCATCACATGGTTTTATTGAGACATCTGACTGGTCAGTTTAATGCTTGAACAACTAGCTATACAGAAAAAAAAATAGGATTAGCAAGAATATGTTTGAAAAAGGTACTTGAGCAAGAGTGCTTATTCTGACAAATATAATGACTATAAATATTTTTCAAACTGATCATATCCAAACAAGACCTACTGTCATGTCTCGTCAGTCTTATGTTATGTCCTGAGTTGTACACTTTTAGTCAATGCCTGTCACCTGTGTTGTCTTGTGTAGCATTTCCTGTTTTCTTTTGATACGCTAACTCTCCTCTTGTTTCAGGCCTTGTTACTTTCTGCCCTGGTGTGTTTCCCTACAGGTGTGACTGTCTAATCTTTCCTGATTGCTTCCACCTGTGATTCCCTCCCTTAAGTCTTAAATAGTCTGAGTCTCCCTTTGCCTTGTCCAAGTGTGTTTGGTTGTATCCTGTGCCACAGCCATTGCTATTTTCTGAGATTAAAAGCTCTAAAAGCATCTGAGTCCAGCCCTGAGTTTTGTCCTGACACCTATTAGGGATTTATTCCTATGCATTTTTGTTTTGTTTTTTGCTTTTCTCCTAACTCCTAAGCAATAAATGCATCAACAAACAAGTAAATAGTTCCAATTCTGAGAAAAACAGTAATGCCAGTTTTTCGTCTTGAACAAAAAAAGGTATCTGCTCAAAGGAACTTTTTATCAAAATAGCGTTTTAGCTGGATATCACGTAGAAACAAATGTTGCTGAAAAACAATATATCATTCTAATACACATATATTTGCAACATGATTTGTAGGGGTTTCAAATACTAGAAACTAAGTGACAGAAACTCAACCCAATTTAATACATTTTTTAATCATACATTTTCTTGTTTCTGCATGTAGAATCAAAGCTATGTTATATATTGTGAGCATGGTTTGCATGGAAATGTAAGATGTGCTGCACTGCAACAGGTTTTAGGTAACAGCAAAAAAAAAAAAAAAAAAAAAATGGTCAGAAAAGACAGAAAATCATGTTTTCCTGCTGGTCCTGATCTAATATAAAAGTTAAAACATCTATTGTTTATAGGCTTAACCACTCTGTTACACTAAAAAAAAAAAAAAAAAAAAAAAAAAAAACAGGGTAAAGAGTTTACTTAACAACACGGATGTGCCAGGTTAAATAAAATGGGTGGGAAAACTTGGACAACAAGGCTTCCAAAGGATTTAAGGTGCTTCTAATTAAATGCTCATACCCTGGTGCTGAGTCAACATTCATGACCAGACCCATCCATCCAATAATAAGCTCTTGGTGCATAGCAAATGAGTCCAGATTATACAAGGGATGTTGTGTTTGACACTTGAAGGAGTGTCCCACTGTTTCTCAGCGCTAATTGTCTCTTATTAGTATGAAACGCATGACAACGTGCAGTTTAAGCAGTAAGACAGTGAAGCAGATTGGATATAGTTGAGCTCCATCTTTTTCTTGCTTTGATAATTATGCCCCCCCCCCCCCCTCACCCACCCATACACACACACACCTACACTTAACACACTCACACATCTTTTTACACTTTTGGATTTGGTAAATTGAAAATGAGAATACTTTGAATCCTGGACTGATAAATCCTTAGAATCTATGATGAACATAAAACTTCAAGTGAGAAAGTAAGTGGAGATTTCTCCAATCAACTTACCCATTCCCTGAAATCTGCAAATAAGTGAGACAAAGTAAAGTTTCAAACCCTGCTTGGTTTACCTATTCGTCAATCCACCTACTTCTTACTTTGGAGATGCGTCTAAATTGTCTCACCAAATTACACTGTGGCTTGTCTTGAAAAAAACTGCTATAAAAGCAGCAGAGCTGAAGATGAGAGCAAAGGTAGCAAGAAAAAGTAGACCAAAGTTTTCCAATAAATATAAATAGACAACTGAAAGATTTAAATTCCATGTTTTTATACATGTTTAGAGACAAATGGCCTCACGGAGAGCAAGTCATCTCTAGATCAATTGAAGCTTTTTCATAGATTTGTAAGGTGGTTTGTTCAGGGTCACAGGCAGCCAGATAATACAGAGTGAAAGAAACAGCTAAAAATATCAGAGGACAAAAGATGGAAGAGGAACATGAGAACAATGCATTAAACATTGCAGAAATGAGATATATTTCATGGATGGAATCTGGAAACTCAGAAACTTTGGGGGGGAAACAAAAAAATCATGTTTCTTTGATGTATTCAACACTCCCTGCATTCTGGAGTATAGGAAGAACTTTGTCCTCAAAGAAATCTTAGTATTTCAGCCAATCAGCTGTACACCTTCAAAACCTTACCCTTAGAACCTCAAGCGTATAATAAACTCACAATGTGGTCAAATTTTTTAAACTATCCTACATCCATCCTTTTTCAGACTTAGCTTAATGTCTTATAGGGGACGGGGTTGCTGGAGCCTGTCCCAGCTGCTGCAATGTGAAGGCTTGTCTGTCTGTTGAAGATGGAGGTTAGTTTTAAGCTACAGCCTTAAGCTGCAGCGACACTTCATGAATTTTAAAAGCTTTAATGACATCATAATTATTTGAATAAAAACTAAGAGTAGCAATAACTGCAACCAAGACTGAAGACTACAATCATAAAAACAGTAATTGGGACGGAGTTAGTAGTTGTGGGCTACAACTATCTGCACATTGATACTTCAATAAAATACTAACAAAACAAAATAACAAAAAAAGAAAAGCAACAAAACAAAAACACAAAATACCTTCTCCCAAAGTCATAACTTAAATTAACTTTTTTTTTTTTTTATGTGTAAGCCGTACTGCACCTTACTTGAGTGTTTGTGGGGATTCTCCAACTTAATCTACTTATGTTTTGAGGATTTGGAGAGATATGATCTTGTATGAACTTCTAGTTCTGTGACCTGGGGGACCTCCGGATTTGATCTCTGGTTTTTGCAGTTGATGTTCTGTTGGTTTTTACCCTTATATGGTTTCAAACATTGTGGAGTCTATAAGTGAGGAGGAGGATAGAGTGACAGATCTATGCACACAGGAGGCGCAGTAATGCAATCACTGCAAAACTACATTCACTCCAGGTTTAGAAACGACCATTTCAATGAAAGGTTTGTGGAAATGTGCACATATGCCTGTTTCAAGCTTACACGTTAAAAACTCTCATGTTTACATGTCGCTACGCAAGTTTTTAAGTCAGTTTTTGGGTCCCTACATACACAATGTGTAGCCATTGAACATACATTGAAAGTTAAACCAGTTGAATTTTGACCAATCAGGAACTCGTACTTGGTAGTAGTGACATTTGGGTAGCGTCTTTTTCAAAGCATGGAAGTGCCAACAGTTTGAGAAGTGATCATAATGGAGAAAATAATATTTGTGGTTTGTGCGATTTATTATACCTAGTCTTACATATATCAGAATAGACCTGAAAAAGAAAAATCCCGGAGAAAGATTCACAAGATTTGCAAAACTTTGATATTTAGCACCAAGCCTCTTCTAACTATTGGTACATGGGCTAGTATTTGATAGCAACAGTCCAAGGTACTGGTTCCTCTTTGTCTCTTAGCTTGTCTTGGAAATCCACTGACAAGTAGGTCTGTCTGTTAGATAGACTGCTGCCCCTGTGAACGAGGATGGTGGGAGAAGATGGATAGATGGATTGTTTTTTAACATGACTCCATGAGAAATTGAAATATTAAACCTATTTAGAGTAATATGCTCGCTAAATGTAGTTCAAGTTCAGTTTTAAGATGTCTTCGCAGTCATAGAAAACAAGTCAATGCTTATTGATTTTACGCAGCAACCCCACCTCTGACCTAGTTTCTTTGCAGATTCTACAACAACCTGTGTGTTTAATATGCTGTAGTCAATGTGTTGGTTTTTTTAATGGTTTTAAATTAATGCCGGTCCCTAGAAAGCTATGTTTCTAAGCAAAGTCCCTGCAGCCTAAATTGGTGTGTAATATTTAAACAATGGCAGACAGCGAAACTTGAACATGAAGAGTTTGTATTTGCAGCAGAACATTAAAATGCAAAAAATGTGTTTGTCGTTTTCCACTCTGTAAGTCATGCAAGGCTTCATGGCTCATAAACAGGAATAATTTTGAATAAATATGCATTATACCCTGGAGAACAGTTACTACAGAATATTCATGTGGCATAGTTAAATACCTTTTTATTAACTTCTCTGCTTATGTTGAACACAGCTATCAGATCTGGAGGGCTTAGAGAATGAAAACTAGTGTGCATGAAAAGCTAAAATATTTTTTTTTTTATTTGAAATAGAAGACAAAGATTTGTCCAATGTTTTTTTTCACCAACACATTCAAAATTATGAAAAATATTTGTGCAGAAATTAAACAGGGACTTTATTTGCTTTTACAGCCCTTGGAACTCTGTGAAACTCTTTGTGAAGTTGTAATACTATAAATTGTTATTTTGATACAAAAATGTACACAAACCAATGATCAGTCCTACTTTGAAGTTACTCTACGCCATCAAGACTGTCACACCTGAATATGACTGAAACCACACAATAAATATGTTTTTTTTGTTTTAAAACTAGAATATTGAGCAGCTCCATCAATAACAGAACCAAAAACAGGCTAAAGTAGCTCTAAAACCTAAAAGACAGAAAACAAAAAAGACAAATCAGACACAGCAGGCCAGTTTCATCCAGTAAAGCTCCTGTGGTGTTTGTTGCTATTCAAGTTGAGTCAGGGGATCACTGCAACCTGACCACCTACCAAATACAGAATACTGATGAGGAATATGTTTTATTTCTCAATTTTTGTGTAAATGAAAATCATTTTTGATAACTTGCATCAGCATTAGTTAGTTAACTTTTTTTTTCTACAATATGTACGTAAATAAATCCCTTTTAGAATTGAGCTACATTTTAAAGTCAATTGTTGCCTAAAAAAACCTAATAATCATTAACCAAAGGCAATGGAGACAACAAAAATGACATAATTACAAGGTTGAAGAACAGTTAGGCAATTATCCATATGGTATTATGTATGATTAAATTTAAAAATATATATAAAAACATGATTTTTTGTTTTAAACCTACAGTTCTTTTTGGGAGCTTTTTCTTTTTTCCTTTTTGTTATCTATTTCATTAAAAACTTGAAGCAAAGAAATCATGTGAAATGGGACAGAAATCCAGCTGATGAGGCAGCAACACCAGCTTTTGTGGCCCAGCATGTTTGACAGGCTGAATCATTTACGGTGTGGATAAATCAAGCATACAGACAGAAACACTTTTACATGGAAGTCTGCACTCATGATTTTATGGTGTTTTTGAAACCGTACGGGACTTATTAATTTACTACTCCAATCTAATCACTCATTGTATTCACTGCAGGTATCAGTGCAACAAAACGGCATGCAAAACAGACTAAGTATTTAACATGTACAAATTATTGTCTTGGTACAATATAAGAAAGTTATTTTTACTTTAAATGTCAGGAGAAAAAAGCATTTGTAAAAATGGGAGCTACCATACTGTATTTATTTTCTTAATGCACCACATAATAAAATTGTATCTATAAAAACTACAAATAGAATTAAAACAACTAAAATTTGAATTTATTGTTAAAGTCAGTCTTTTTTTTTGTTATTTTTTTCTAGATTCGGTATTCAAAAGGAAATTAAGCAATGTTTTTTAAATCCTTTAAATTGTTACATTTTACTGTATTTCATGTAATTGATTTCCCTGCTCAAAGTGCAGAACACAACAGAAATTTATATCAATGTATACAAAAATTGCATTAAAGTTTTTCAAAAAAGGATTTAAAGCAAACTTTTTTTTCTTTACTTCCAGGTTTCATGTATTTGCAGTGTTGATTCAGCACAAATAAAACATGCTTTAATCGAAGAATCCAGTCTTTCTTAGTGTCCGCTTTAATCTACTTTTGATCACAAAATAGAAGGAAAAGAAAAAAAAATCAATGTGTAAAGCCGCCTACAGCAATGCTGGATCATGAGAAGAAAGCTGCACTGTAGAAACAAAGCCAGTTTAAGGAATCTGAACTTTCTGTTTTTTTTTTATTTTAGTTCGTTGCAGCAATCAATTACATTGGACTTATTGTTTTTAAAATGCTAAGCTCTGTGCATTTTGTCTTCAAAACAAAATATAAGCATTTGTAATTGTATTAAATACTCTTTTTACACCAAATTACCATTTAAATGCTTACTTCCTTTTGTTTTAGACAAATTAAGTTATTCATCAAAATATATTATAGATATTTAATTTAAATCAAACAATAGGAGATTAAAAAAACATTTTACTGTATGCAATAATATTTATAGACCATCTTTCGGCTCATTTAAAAAAAAATTGTATGCAAAACACTTCCCAGTTTGTTGGATTTTTCTCAAAGCCAGAAGTTATACACTCAGCAGTAACACCTTTTTGAAGCTGTAATTTATGTGTTAACAACTGTATCCAGTTTACACAGGGAAGTGCAAAGTGACAAGTTGAAAAATTGTGTGTCATGAACACAAAAGCATGAGTCGTGAAGGGAGTGACATTTGCACTGCGCTCAGTAAAGGCACAGCAGGATCCTGCTGCAGCTCAACACGGTTTTCTGTTGCGCTTCGCAGTGCAAATCTTTCAGCGATCTCCCAGCAGCGCCACAGACAGTTTAACCACCAATCCTGACTGGTGCTCTGCTTTTCGTGCTTTGTTTGGGATAGCCGTTTCACTCCATTGCTGGACAGTGACTCTGTTTAGCTTCCATTTTTGGTGTGTAAAAATATTCTCTGAAACATCAATTCCTATCAATTTCATCAGCTAAATCAACATTACTGCATAATATAACTCAAGCACTTAGAAAGACATTGATTTTTATTTACTTTGAGATGTTAAATTTAGTATCAATTCTTACTATAATTACTGATTGCTTGTTCAAATATCCACCTTTACTTCTTCTGTCTCCACACATGTCCTTCATAATCAGTTCTTTCTCTGCTGTCCTCCAGCAAGAATGAACATGACAGCCCCATGACCCACACACCTATAAACCAGTCAAGCAATCTATTTTATTCCTGCTTGCAAGGTGCTTTTGAGTGGCTACAGGAGAGCCGGAAATTCCAAGATAGTATCTGGTTGATGATATCAGTGAGATGCTGCCACACACATACACACACATACACACACGGACACACACACAAAGTAGTCCAGTAAGTCACCTTGTTGCACAGATGGCTGGGCTGCAGATCTGTGTCACTCTTCACCTGTGGCAATTCAGGCAACATAAAAACATGTTGACAGCTGTGAGTCCTTTACAAATGCTATCTCTCCTTAACACATTCATTTGAAATCATCAACTGTGCATACATGATATTTTTTTATCTCACCTTTTATGTTTTATTTGATTTAGCTTCTACGTATCCATATCAGTCTCAAGCAGGTACGCCTGTGGTGCTTATTATTTGAGTACCTCAAAATAAAACCATCAACTAGAAAATATCCTACTTCACGAAGAAGAAATGCTAAATCCTAGCACACTTTGTCTATGTGAAAGAAGGGAGAAGGCAAACCACACGCCGCACGTCCTCAGTTCCTCTCCTCACGTCTCTGTTCCTCCCACCAGAGGTGTGAACAGAGGAGACATTGAGCTGAGGTTGCAGACATTTATCAGATTTAGACATCTAAACTGAAAAGGCAGCAAAACGCAGGGGTCTCTTCTCACCTTCATCTAATCTTTTGTTTTGTTGCATGTGCATTAAAACTGGTCCCATATCAAAATGTCAGTATATAATCGCGGCAATCACGGCAAACAAACGGAACAATGGAACATTGTTTCCTGAAACTTCTCCTGGGATTTTAAGCGAAGCGAGGAAAAAGGCCAGATTTCAATGAGATCTCCTGGGGTAAAAAATGTAGAACTTTTGTTGGCATTTCCACAGACAGAACAAAATAAATCAAACAGGTTTCCAGGAATTTTCCTGAAGAAATGTCTTACGGATTTGTCACCATTTGTGCACATGTCCTGTGGCTCTGCACATACACGTGACTCATCCCTAATATGTTGAGGTCTGTTCGCATGTACCATGCACCACTCAAAGGTAAAACTTGTTTAAAAAATAGTTTTCCCACATTTTTTTTTACATACATTTTAATTTAAATGTCCAATCATTGAATATATCTAAAAAAATCAATGTATAAAACTACCTAATCAGTACAGTTGGATTGTGAAATTATTTGCCAGTTTGGCAGACTTGTTTGGCCATGAGTACATTTTACTGTTGTCTAACATTTATATGACCATTAAATTGAAGAATCAGACACGGCTTCTAAGACAAATATTTATCATTAACTTGGGCAGCATCATTTTTTAAACTTTTTAGAGAATTGCTTTATGTTTAGAGGGCTTTTAGCTTATATGTTCTCAGAAACCTCACAATTATGTTTTTATGGTCATCTTTCGGAGGCCTTCTTGCTGTAAGGCAAGAGCGCTAACCACTGCGCCACCGTGCAGTGGTTAGCGCTCTTGCCTCACAGCAAGAAGGCCTCCGGTTCAAGTCCCTGCTGGGGGACGTAAAAACTACATCAACGGGGGACCTTTCTGTGTGGAGTTTGCATGTTCTCCCTGTGTATGCGTGGGTTTTCTCCGGGGTCTCCGGCTTCCTCCCACCGCCCAAAAAACATGCTTCATAGGTTAATTGGCAACTCTAAATTGTCCCTAGGTGTGAGAGTGAATGGCTGTGTGATTGTTGACATTCTACCCTGCGACAGACTAGCGACCTGTCCAGGGCATCCCCTGCCTTCGCTCACAAGTGGCCGGGATAGGCTCCAGCAGCCCCGTGACCCCGAAAGGGAAAACAACGGTTAAGAAAATGAGTGAATGAATGGTCATCTTTCTTTGTGGGTGGGCTGAAAAAAATTACAATTTTTTTTTCCTTTGTTCCACCCACCTTTGTTTTGTTGCATCTATTAAATAATGTCAACAAAAAAAATAAATAAAAATTGCAAGTCATTATACAAACATTTTCTTTTATATTTTTCTAACTTTTAAAAAATATCACATTTCTGTGGCATTCAGTAAAAAGTTTGGCTACAAAATGTGTTTGCATCAACTATAAAATGGCAAAAAATTGGGAAAGTGGAAGCATATATTCTTAAATTTTGACTCCAAAAATAATTTTTTAATACATTTTCAGACAACTTCTTTTTAAGAAATACTAAAATAAGTGTTTTTCCACAACCTGTTGTGATTTCAGTACCTCTTCTATGTATTGATTAGTTGATGCCTAATTAATTATATTTAACTATTTCTGTTATAAAGAAATGAAAATAACTGCATAACTGATGAGTCTGATGTCACCAATGTCACCTTTGTGTGTGCCAAAAAAAATTTCTAAATAGATATTTTAAAGATTTGAATTTAAATAACCATCTCTATTAGAAGAGAAGTCCTTTATTTTTAGAAGTCTAATTGATTAATAATATTACTTTTATTTAGTTTGAACATGTCTTGTCTTTAAAACAACCTAATAATGGTATATTTCCGCTGATGCTTTGATGGAATAGCTAAGCCATGATTATAATTGGTTCTTGCCTGGTTTTTAATTTCCAGAGATTTGATGTAATTAGTCAACATTACCCATTTGTCATCTGCGCATCTTTCAAGAGCATCAACTGTATGAGCAGCTTTTGGGAGTCTGTTTGCTGTAGATAATGCATTTCCAAACAGTGTTATGAGCTGTTTGGCACCTTACACAACACAACCCTTCTGTGGAGGACAAAAAGGACTTAATCAAAAAACAAAAACAAAAGGCTGTGGTGCATACATAATTCAAAACTTTAGTCATTGAATCTAAAACAATAAAAAGAAGTGCAGAATCACATACATAGCAACATGTAAACTTTATTTGTCTGACCAAAAATGTGTTCTTCAGTTTTTATTTTTCTGACTAAATGCAGTTAATGAGATTTACCACCATAAGTTTCCAAGAGAGTGAAATAAAAGTCTTGCATACCTAGAGGTTTATGTCCTAACTTTTCGGCACCTTAAAGTGTGGCTTGTGAAAGCAGGAAAAGCAGTGAGCACAACCACAGATCTATTTTTGGTAACGGGGTGAATCTACCCCTCAGCAATGTCGCCGAAACAGCTCGTTTGCGGGATGTATGTCCTCATTCATCTGTGTGTGCTGAAAATGTGATTTTGTTTGGTGTTTTGTTTTTTCTTTGACAAGCCAGTACCGAAGTAGGGTGAAGGGTTCATAATTATCTGCTTCAGCACTTTAGTATGGTAAAATTGAAGGAAACAGCACGAAGGAGAAAGAAGTGCAACATTAAGCTCAAACTTGATTGAGAAAGAGCTGAAGACAACCAAAGCTCCAAATACCACACTGTACACCAAAAAATATAAATATGCAAAAATTTGTAGTCACTACTTCCAAAGGCACTATTTTCTTGGTTAATTTTCATCTAAATTTGCCAATGTGGCTTTATCTTTCTACAGTTTTAGAAGAAGAAAAAAACATTTTCCTGCTCATTTTAACTTTATTTTCAAAAAATTCTTAAGCAAAATAATTTTGTATTTATTTTGTAACAGTTTAAGGTAACTAAAAGGAAGCAGCCATACAATGACAGTATAACATTTTTTTTAGATGTGGCTAAAAGGTAAAAAAAAAAAAACTTTCTCATAGCATCAGGCTGAGATGGTTTTCTCCCCTCTAAAAACAATTTATAATCTAACAGTTTCTTCTTGAATTAAAACATTTTTTTAAAGCATTTGCTCATTGTATTTATTTCAAACATTTTTTAAATGCATCTTAATTTGTATATACTTTCACTTTTTAAGGGTTTGGACTTTAGTCCTCACGCTTATAACTCAAGTGAAGCAGCTGAGAAGGTACATTTCTGAGTACCAATAACCCTTAAAGCTGATTAAAAACAATATTCTTCCACATTTTTATCCACATCTGCTGAAAGAAAAAAGAAACTGATAAATTCAACTTCTTACGAGCTGTCAGTCTGAGAAATTGGGTTGGCATGGAGAAGACACCTCAGTTCCTACAAGTGGTTCTGATTGCTTTAACCTGACATTGTTTTGTGCTTATCTGGTAGAAAATCAACGTCTTCTTTGAGTTTTATCAGCTCTGGGTTTTATTGAAAGAAGAAAGCATGCAGCAAAAATAATGTTGAGAAAGGTTTTTGCTGGATAAGAAACAGAATAGATGAGAATAGCTGGACGCTGCGAGCAGCTGGGATTTGGTCACCACCGGTTTCCTAACAACTAAGGCTTGTTGTGCTTAAAGGTCGAAACACTTGACCTTTGACTTTTGTGTCACACATGGAAGGGTTAATCAATAAAAGCAACAGAGGCAAATAAAAAAAAAGAGACGATAAAAATAAAAATAGTTATGTGCAATGTTTTAGCAGGTGTAAATATGGAAACAAAGACTGTTTTTTTTAGAAATATCAATAGCATTTGTTTATTTTTAGCAATTTACAAAATGCAAAGAGAGCAATCCAAAGAAAAATCTAAATTAAATCAATAGTTGGTGATACCTTTTGTCTTTAAAAAAGCATCAATTCTTGTAGGTACACTTGAACAAGTTCAATTTTACAGGATTGAAGTGAGGTCAATGATCAACCTAATATACCAAACAGATGCTAATGAACATCAATGTCACACATTCTTGAACTAAAGCTAAAATATCTATGGAGGTTACCTAACCCTGCAACTCACAACAATTTAGTTGTGGAGGAAAGTTGTCAGAATCAGGTCGTTCATGGCCAAACGTTCTGCTAGGTCAATGAGCGTGCGTTCTCTAGGTGTTGCTGACAACATCTCTGATGGCTGGTTAAAACTGAGTGAACAGCTGTCAAACTGTGCCACGGTTGTTAAAAACACCTTAATGTAAAATTGATGAAGAATTGTCTTTGGTGTAAAGAAGAACAACTGGAACGGACGTCATGGCCCCTACACAGCTCTGACAGCAACATTATAGTTTGTCTGGGATCACATGAATTGACAGACAGATGTGACAAAGTCTACAACCACAGAAACTGTGATTAGTCATCCAAAATGTTAGGAATACCTTCCTTGCCAAGTACATTCTAAAACTGTGTACATGTAGAATAAATTATGCTATTTTTAAGACAGAGGGTGGTCAAACTAAACATTGATTTGATTACGATTTTGCCCTGCATGGCAAAACCTGATTCGCCTGATTGTAACTTGGTGGCTCAAACAATCCTAAGCAAAACAAACAAATAAAAAAAAAATGAATGAAATACAGTTACTTGATATACAAGGTGTTTAACGCAGAAAGATAGTTAAATATTATCAAATGATGTCATCTTCTAGCCAAAAGCCATGGTTACCTTATGAGATTACTCAAGTCGTTAACTTATTTGTTTATAAAAACTTATTTTGTATATCACTTCATACCGGGGGACCGGGGGACTGCTCCTAAATCATGTAAATACAGTCTTTGAAAGAAGCGTTAATATGGTTTTTGTTTGCATGGCTAAGTAAAATATGGTGGATTAAACTGCTATGCAAATCATCTTTTGTTATTATCAGTCTTTAAATTGCTTCTTTGTGCTGTTACAGTTCTGTATAAGTAAAACTGACTAGAAATCGTTTACATTTTCGGCTTGACACCCTTATACATGAACATCAATATTATAAATTACTTCACTTTCTCTTCTAAAGTTAACTTTTATGAGGTTGACAGAACACTTTGTTCTCTAAATGAAACTCCATGATCCGACACACACATCCAGGGCCCGTAAAGCCAATCATACAGGGTTGTTTGCTGGCTTTGGCCACACGGCAGAAAATTTATCATGAAAAATCAATACTAAAGTATTTTCCAATCCCTACCACTGCAGAAGATGGATCAGGCAGAGCAGTTCTTTGTGTAATGGCTTTGTCCACATGGTTCATGCTGATGGACAATCACCAACTGTGATGACGTGCATTAATGGCCCCACCCATCAAAGTAGCGTGCTATCTATTCAGGGAATGTGTCGCAACAGTGGAGCCGCTCTGCAAGACAGCCACTTTCTAGCCTGCAGCCAAAGATAGCACCATTCAACAAACAAAATGAGATTTGGAGAAAAAAAATGGGTAAGATTCCAAATGGCCCGAAGATAAAATGTGCCCGTTGTTCACAGTAATGCTTCTTGCCACAGTGATGAGGCCCGGAGAGAAAAAGGGCAGAAAAGACGCACTTTAATAAAAATAAAAATCTTGTGGCACTGCTATTTATGTTGTCACCTGCAAATGTCGCCATGTAGTGAGTTTTTTTTTTTTCCCCTAATGATTTAAATAATGCAGGTTTTTAGTCCGTGGCTAAGCCCTGGAGAGCCACGTCGACGCACAGAGATAAAACTTTCAAAGGTGCAGAAGCAGAACAGGCCTGGGAGGGGGGGATACTGCAAAGTAGGCCACAAATACAGATGAATGTCACATGGGTAAACCCTGGAATATATTCAAACAGTCAGACTTGGGTAGTTGGCACGGTATAAAAATTGAATGAGAGTAAAATGATGCAGCAGATAAACTGCAGATAGAAACAACAACCACAACAAAAATAATTATGTGTGTCCTTTTCTTCTGCTAGAAAGCAGCATATATATTATAAGCAACAAGTCGAGGATTTTCAGTTAACGCCGTTTTCCTTTCACTGTCACCTCTGCAGTAGATTTATTCATATTTTCAGCAAACAAATATACTTAAGACAGTTCCTGGATGCATATCTGGGCAGAATCTGTTTCTGTTGAATTGTGGATCTGTGCTTTGACCAGTTTTCCTTTTTTTTTTTTACAGTATACCAAGATGCAACAGTTCCTAATACTTATATCTAGGTTTATCTTTAACACCAAATGTGATGCAATATTTGAATTAATAAATGGCCAATTCACTGCTTTTATTTTCTTGTTGTCTAATGTAAATCTGAAATAATTTACCTCAAAATTTTGTCCGTAACTCTTGTACTATCCTAGGCACTTTAACATTGGGAGTTGGGTCATCTAGGCCCACAGGACAGTGGGCTGAACCTTTTTTTCTTCAATGATTTGTGATCTTCACTGGTGTCCATGGATTACATGAAATCCTCTCCACCTTTATCCACCTTTGTCACTATAGGGAGAACACGTCAATGTAAGGGTGGGGTCATTAGATAGCACAAGGGTTAAAGCAATAATAAAGGGAAGTACTGCTAATACATTAGTGTCTAAATAGTCAGACAAAATAAAAATAAAAAATATGAATCCAGTATTTGAATTCCCTCCTGGATGTCCTGGAAATTTGCAAAATATTTATTATGAAATAAATAAAAGACCATATATAATAGATGCGTGAAGCTTCCAAATAAAAATTTGATTTATTTTAAGATTTTGATTATTTGGATATTTTGGGCATTTTCTTCAGCTCCATGTTGGTGTAGGGCCTTCTTTTCACCTTTTCCTTGTAACCAGCATCCTATGTAGTTGGTAATTATTGTATAAGTAAATGACAATCATTGCTCAGTTCATGATTGTGTTTTCAAGGGTTTTCAAAAAGCTAAATCAGTTTGCTTTGTCTGTCTCATTTATATAGTAACAAGACATTTAGATAATTGCAATAACATGAAAGATAATCTATATGATATTGACATCTGTAAATAAAATCTAGTTCCAATTGGATAATTCCATCCTTCAATGGTTAGACATAGATTTAAGCTAATTTAGGATACAAAGACCAAGATCAACACAAGCTGCAGCAGGAGTGCTTGTTTTTCATTGGTTGTTTGATCAGATCTACAAAAAAAAAAAAAAAAAAAAACTCCACATCATAAGACAATAAAGCAGAAACCCCCCCACAAAACCACATGGACACTGGCACATAAAAGAATGTATATACTTGTAATTGGATCAGGTTCCAACAGGAGACTTAGCAGGGGGCATCTATTTATGGTTGAGACCTGTACCCCTTTGACAGGGCTTCTTCACCTGCCCATGTACCCTGCCCAATTATTCCTGCATCCTTCCCCAGTGCCTCTAATTTGTCCCAGTAACACCTGTATTACAACCCCCTTTGTTAACTCTTGGGCATTCAGCTTCAGCTGAAATCTGGGGTTAATTCTTGTGTCAGTTGCTTTTATGAAAGCCACAAATCAGTAGATATTTCTGTCATATTTTCTTTTTATATGGGGTAAAAAACATCAGTGTCCATTTTTGCTTTTCTCTTTGATTTTGCCTTAGTGTTAAGATTTAGTCCCATTTTTTCTCTTCTTTGCCACATTTTCTTAGTAAAGATGATAAAAAATCAAGATTGGCAAAGAATATTTTGATAAATACCATACATTTGAGTTTGCTGGACTTCAACCATTACATTGTATTATTTTGTTTATTAATACATCTATAGAATGCTTTGAATGTGCCAATTTGCCCATTTAGTCTGAAAACTGTAATTTAATCATAAATAATTTTGATGCTAATTCCCGGAGAAACACTGTTTTTTTCTCTGTTGCAGTGTTTTTCCCTTTTTAATTTGATTCAGTTTAGTTGTAAACCATACGTTTTTAGGGTTTCCAGCGTAAAACAAGTTTTCTTTTATTTATTAAACACTCTGTCTTTAAAAGGGAAGCAAAATTTAGGAATGTGGCTCACCAATTTCTTTGTAACATTCCACTGAAACTTTAATTTAGTATGTTAAGTTTGTTGGAACCATGTAGATTTGTCCATAAAGGCAATCAACTATTTCTGATGAACTAGTGGTTTTATTTCTTAACACACTGGAGACAAGAGCGTTCGTAAACATTCATACATCCATTTAATTTATTCATTCATAGATACTTACTGTTAGTGCAAATGCAGAACTATCAGGCCCATTTGGAACAGGGAATATTTTACTCTGCTTCAATTTACTGTAAAATCAGTCATAGATAGAGATCACATCACCACTGGCTCACGCTGAAGTCTGGGGTCCACTGCTGTGGCATGCCTTTGCAAGGCAGGTCAGAGGCCAGTGCCCAGGAAAAACACCAAAGTGATGCAGCTACCGAAAGAGCACAACACTACTGTTTTGTGTTTTGTTTTATTGTTTCAGTCTGCTTATCAAAGTAATTACAAAATAAACCCTGCAACTACATGTTTCTTGTGAGGGGATTCTGTCATTGAGTTTTAAGAGACACAAATGGACAAAATAGGGTCAAAAAAACCTTAAAAAATAAAATAAATGTTCAGATGGTGGTGAGGTAGCTCACCTTTAACGAACAAAAAAGAAAAACACCTGATAAGGTATGCAGTGCCGGACGTCTGCTATCACACACATGTGACCTTTCTGTGGCAGGCTGGCTAGATGGGTGGAGAGAACTAATTTATTGGCAAGCGCTTGGATGGAGAAACAAAATCAGCCATCTTAAGACCTCCCACCCAGAACAAGCCCTCATTTCTGCACAGATATTTACACGTCCAAACCCCTCTGGCCTTTCTGTGTGTCCACCATTTCCATTCAGGACATGTCCTCACCCTCGGCACCGATCTACACCATGTGCATGTAGGTGTTAGTCATGCCTGTCATTACTCTGCGTGGATGTTTTATCTGGATGCAGTACCTTCCCTGCAGGCGGGAGAGAGCTTGTTCATTGTGGGCAGCAGTCTATGCTCAGAGAAAGTTGATTTTTTTTTTTTTTTTTTTTTAAAGTCAACCTTGAGCATCGTGCTATCTAGTTTTTTTTTTCTTTGGTTTTTCCTGTGGATTAGTTAGGATAATGAAGGATCCTGTTAGCGATATGATTAAATAGTGATAATCAACAGTGATAATGTACACCTAGAAAATAAGTTCCTGATATAGCCTAAATGTTCAATATCACTGCGCTGGCTTCTATAAAACAAACTTTTGCTTCATCATCCGGACAAAAACAAGCGCTGAGAGGTGAACTTTCTCTCTGAACTGATGCTCACATTGTGATGATCAGCAAGTATATCGCTTCGCTTTGCCGGCTCAGCAGGGTAAGCGGTGCATTGTAATGTTACCATGATAACGCGCTGCACCACATGTTAGGCAAACAAATAGCCCACTTTTTGTGAGAAAAGCAAACCAAACTGAAAAAATAGCAAGAATAAAGTACTAAAAACTGATTAAATATTTATTTCTTTTGTAAGTGACTATAATATAGGTGGGATAATGGCCTTCAAACTTCGCAGAAGCAGTTTAGGCTTCCACGGCGTGCATACATTCCTGATAATGCACACTTCATTGGCCATTATCCCTTACTTAACGTTCGCAGTTCCCCTCTTACTGCTTATTTTTGTCCAGATGATGAAGCAAAAATTTGTAGAAGCCAGTGCAGTGGTATAGAACACTGAAGCTATTTAAAAACCTAAAAACGTCTTTTTTGGTGTGCATTATTACTGTGCATTATCACTTTTTTATTCACACCCAGCAGCCAATCAGAATCGAGTATTCACCTGGACCATGTTAAATCAATTTTGAAAAAGTTTATTCTACAAAATTACAGATAAATGTGGCATTAATGACTCACTGTTTTTAAACAAAAAAGAGGAAATAAAAAAGCAGTACATCAGATATTTTCCTTGTCAGCACATCTAAATTTAATGTTGCCTTTTGAAGCATGCATATTTACTTTGAATAATGAATTATTTTTAAAGTTTTTGCCACAGACTTTTGCATTTCACATTTTATGAGACTCCAAAATAAAAGATCATTTTTTTCTACTTCGTAAAATTTACATTAGAAATTAGAGGAGAGATCTCTAAAGCAGATCCTTAGAGGACATTCAAAAAAATGAGGCAACATTTACAACTTCTTACCATTTTTTTTAAGGAAGTGAGTGTTATTATGTAATATTTATGTAAAAGAAACTTTGTC
This sequence comes from Oryzias curvinotus, assembly GCA_023969325.1. Taxonomy (NCBI): domain Eukaryota; kingdom Metazoa; phylum Chordata; class Actinopteri; order Beloniformes; family Adrianichthyidae; genus Oryzias; species Oryzias curvinotus. The sequence continues at coordinate 7,597,721 of CM043709.1, read as the reverse complement.
GAAATCTTTCCAAATGAAGGCATAATATTTATAATTGATTCATTTGACTCATCTTACTCAATTTTATTTATGTGCACTTAAAAATAACAGCAAATGACCAAAGTACAATACAAAAAAAGAGAAAACAGTGTTGTGAATTTAGCAATCTTTTAGATAATCTCATCTGCATTTATTACAGCAAAAAAGAGCAGAACTTGTCTTTATATTTATGAAACAGAATGTTATTGCTTCATCTGTCCTTTTTTAAACCACTTTATAAGTTCTTGCTCACCTCACGGCTTCATTTAGAAATATTACATTTCAGTAAAGATTTACTTGCATGTAAAGTATATTTTTATTCAAATAAAAAAGGATTGCATCACATAAGTACAACCACATGATTGATTCATTTAAAAAATATTAATTTATTTAACTTTTTTTATAGCGTTGTATTTTACTACCTCTGAGTTTTGTATTTATTTTACCCTCCTTTTGTGGAGCATGTGATTCTTTAAGTGCTATATAAATAAATATTTTCTATTCTATTCTATGTTTGGAAAGAGGTTCATTTATGATTTTATAGAGTCCCCCCCCCCCTCCCCGTGCCTCATGTATTGTGTTTTGTCTGCATATGTGCTATTTGTGTTAAACCGAAATGTGTGTGTATTTTGTTGTTGTATGTCTGATCTTCTTCTTCTTCTTCGAGATGTACTGGAACTGAATTTCCCCTTGCTGGGATTAATTAAGGTTAATTCATTCATTCATTTTCTGACTAACTCATTGGTTTTCATGTGTGAACCTGTGTTTATTATGACAAATGTGCACCTTAAAATGTAAATATTGACTCTATGAGAGGATCTGTTTTTTTTTTTTTTTTGGTGGGTTTTCAAAGATATAACAATTATTTGTAGATCCCTTTTGTGTTTCAATGATCTGTCTGCAGCTGCTACAAAGATGTATGACTGATCACATGCAGGCAAAAAAAAAAAAAAAAAAAAAATCTAGAAAACACACAATTAATGTTTGCATTGAACTACAACAACATGAGAAATCCACCTGCCTTTGCAAACTTTCAATAGCATGAGTGATTCTGAGGTCAGTCTGCATTGCTTTGTGAAATGCAGGTTTGGAAAGAACATGGGCATCTATCCTGAAGCTAAAGCAAGCTTAACATCTCATTCTGGACTGGAATACAGTTGGATCAAATGTGAAATGTTTCTGCAGCTGGTATTAATCTTTAGAATTTTTTTGTTTTGTTTGTTTGTTTGCTTGTCATCCGCCCACTAGCATCATGGAATCCCCACGAGGCCACTCGACTGACAGCAACATAAGTCACACGGCTGCATTAAAAACACATTAGGCTAGCGGAGGAAATTAGGGTTAGGCCTATCTGATGGAGAATACCTGTTCTGGAATGAACTAAGTGCAGGTTTCTTCATGCATCACTATCGCCACTCTGACAGTGCTGTGACTTATGGACCTGCTGAATGCACTTCTAAGCACTTTTAGAGTCTAGGTAGTATACAAGTATTGAATTTATGCAACCTCAAAGGACCACAACACGCTCTTCCCACTGTTCCAGGAGAAAATTAAAAAGACAGAGACAAAGAAGATAAGATATATATATATATATATATATATATATATATATATATATATATATATATATATATATTTGTACAGTGGTGGACAAAATTTTTGGTAAAGAAAGCCGTTGTGGTGGATGTGGCAGTGCCAAGCGATGGAAACATCAGGAGGAAGGAACATGAGAAACTGGAGAAATACCAGGGACTCCGAGAAGAACTGGAGAAAGCCTGGAAAGTGAAGGTGACAGTGGTGTCTGTGGTAACTGGAGCACTCGGGGCAGTAACCCCAGAGCTTGAGGAGTGGCTACAACAGATACCTGGAAAGACCTCAGACCTCTCAGTCCAGAAAAGCGCAGTGCTAGGAACAGCTAAGATACTGCGCAGAACCCTCAAGCTCCCAGGCCTCTGGTAGAGGACCCGAGCTTGGAGGAGAAAACCACCCGCGGGGGGTGAGAGGCGTTTTTTTTTTTTTTTTATATTTATACAGTGGTGGACAAAATTTTTGGTACCCCTCAGTTAAAGAAAGATAGTCCACAATGCTCACTGAAATGACATGAAATGTTCAAAAGTAATTTATTCAACATTTTTCCTTCTGATAAACTTCAGCTTCTTCTGCTAAAAGTAATGCAATTAAGCAATTTAAATCAACCACCTTCAGCAATCACGCATCATTTCCGCAGGAAATGCAACTTTTAAAGTTTTACATTTTAAATCAACAATGCTTATGATCTCCTTTGTGAGTAAATCTTTCAAAAAAAAAGTCTGCATACGCCATTTATTCATCTAAACCACATGTGTCAAACTCAAGGCCCGGGGGCCAAATGTGGCCCTTCATGTCATTTTATGTGGCCCTCGAGAGCATAAAAGTTTTTAATTTCTTAAAATAAAAAATACAAATTGGTGTGTATTTATTCATATCTAGGGGGAATCGAACTTGAAATATGGGATTGGTCAACTAAACATTATGACTTAAACACTGTCCATATAACCTAACCTGAAAGAATCAAATGTAGAAGGATTTATGCTAGAATAACAAGCAAACATATGTTTTCTATGCAACTGTAACTTTAAAAAGTTATAGTAAATAAATAATGAGTTATTTTACCATTAAGGAGTAGTTACATTTATTTTTCATTACATTTAGTTACATGTATATGTAATATCTGGCCCTTTGAGGACAACCACTATGGTGATGTGGCCCTCGGTAAAAATGAGTTTGACACCGCTGATCTAAACATTAAAAAAATAAATGCAGACTAAAAAAAAGACATAAGAAAGCAGTAAGAGATGGGTAAGAAACAGCGCAAGTCTTAAGTGAGCAGAGTAAAGCCTATCTGGAGCTGTAATTTGATTTCTTGTGGCTTTTGGTGCTCTGCAGTGCAGAGGAAAGGTCGTAACAGCAGCCATACACCATCCATTGTTACCACTCTGCAGTTTGTGGTGTGTTGAGCCTGGATGATCACATATCCACCACGCTTAGCCTTCCACCTTTTTTCATACATAACATATAGAACACAATATAGATGCCGACATTTAGGTTGGCTGTAGGTTAAGGGCAGATCCCGTCGGAGGGGTTTGCACATCAGAGACTCTTCATACTGCGGGTCAAATCATCGCTAAGGTTAAGCTGTTTGGATGACCCTTTAATAACACAAGTCAGAGCTGCACTACAGCACTGGGTAAAGGAATATCCCCTTAACATTTTGAGAGGAGAGCTGCAAGTTTTTCAAATCAAAGGAAAATACTAGCATAGTTGCATAAAGTCTGACTGTCAGACTTCATAATTAACTTGAATTCTAGCCAGATGTACTTATAAATAAGAAAAAGCATCAGCAGTCATCTCAAATCCCTAAAAAGAAATCTGACCTGTAAGGCTGTTTTAACACATTTGGTTTTATTAAATCAAGCTTTGCAGTGCTTGTGCAATGGATAGTTGATGCAATCAGCAGAAGGGAAACACTCCGGGAACCCATCATTTATCTGCTGACACAGCCTTCCTTTGCAGAAAACAGCATTTGGGGGCTTTTATTGAGCGTGGCACACATCAGGATACCACACATCAAAATGAAAACTGTATTTTTCTGTGCTTGTCACAGCTTGAACACAGATCAATTATTTAAGAAGCTAGATCAAAGCTGAATGATCAGTCAGTGTTTGCAATGTTGTATTTTGCATTTCTGCTTTTGTCATTCAACACTCAATGCAACTAAATGAATTACTTTTTGAAATCAGAAGATTCAATGTTAACATGTTTTTTTTTTATTTTTTTGCAGTTGACCAGGTTTTGACCTTTTAATCCAGATTAGATGTTTAAAATGAGAATGTATTCAATGAGTAAACCAGAACAAAAACATCCTTGCTGGTATGAAATGTCCATAACTTCCTCAGCATGTGAGATCCACACCCCTGTACATTGAGACTGTGTAACAGGTATAAAAGTCTGCATATCTTTCCATGTAGCAGGGCTTTCCTGAGGCTCCAAAACACAGCTCTTTAGTTTCCATGCTGTTAGGTTCGAGTACATCTCCTGCAAACGTTTTAACCAGGTTGTTGACCTCCTGTTGGTATTGAGTGATGGTGTATGTCATGTGTGCCTCCAGGGTCTTGACATGGTTTGGAATATTCTGGAGTTACACTTAAATCAGATAGAAGCTGTGGATAGATAGAACTTGGATGTTATCATTAAACATTAATGAACGGGAACAAGATCCATCTCTTCTCCAAAAGAAAATAAACAGGTTTTTCTTTTTCAACAAACAAAAATCTAAAAATGAGTCAGACAACCAAAATGAATAACACACAACTGATGACAGACCCATCTGCTTGAATGAGGAGAAGCTGTGCAAAGGAAACAACTTGCAAGCGGATCAGTATGAATGCCCATGCATTACACAGATTTACTGACTCCATGTTTCAATTGGACAAAGATTCAGGCCAGCCTAAAGGTAGACCATGAGCTTTTGTGACAAACTAGTCACCACAGTTGTTCCAGATGACTATTCCAGCTAAAACAACAGGACATTTTGCAGATTTCCTGTGTCCATTAGAAAATATTGACTTTGCCTTTTCGAGAGTTGTAAATGCTGATTGCAAATGACACATTGTTTTGCAGACTTAGCTCCAAGATGCCAAGCACAATTCTACCGCTTGCTAGTTTTTCAGCCCAACAAAAGGCTAATGAGGATATGATAAACAAGCACAACAAACAGAGCATGTAATTAGGAGGCTTTTTAATCCGACAAAACTCAATACATCCACAAGACAGACAGCAAACCCCCTTACTGCCGCTCCAATTTATGTGAAACACTTTCATCCTCAAAAAGGATTAAATATGTATATATTTTTTTCAATTTCAAACACAAAATGAAAATAAACAAATTTAAAATGGACAGATAAAACAAGAAAACAGTGTGCTTGAAATGGAGTGGGTAAAAGAAAAACTTTGTATGATCCCACCCCTTTTTACAACACCTTATATTTTTGAAATATTTCAAGTTTGTTTGATATAGATTTTTTTTGCAACAAGAAACTTTTATGGCAGCATACAAGAACAGGGCTTAGAGGAAGTTTTAGAATAAAGATAACAGAAGTAATCTTTTTAAGGAGAAATTTCTATAATACTTCGGAGTTGTGGGGCCACCAAAAAAAAAAAAAAAAGTAAAATTACGAGATTGTTAGGTTAGGAGTAAGCTGGACCCAATAATGCAGACAGGGACTTAGTTTGATTTTGTGAAATTTATTGTAGGATGGGTTCTTTGACGTTGGCTTTGATTTTTGCCGTCGGTCTTGGTTCTTTGGGTTTTGTTGTCTGGGGTTGGTTTTGATTTCTTTGGCGTTAGCTTTGGTTCTGTGGCTTTGGTTCTGTGGCTTTGGCGTTGGCGTAGGCCTTGGCTTTGATCGGTGAGTCCTTCATGAAAGCAGATGAACCGACAATGGCGGGATGGCATGAAGGACCAATATAGGTTGTCTAAATGCCAAACAGTGTGAATGATCAAGTCCTCAATTAGGAGTACGAGGGCGATCCTGACACCTGACAGATTTTAAGTCGTAGATTTACAAGAAAAAAACTTGTACATTTTCGAGAATAAAACTCATAGTTTTAAATCCACGGGTGGTTTCTCACTCAAGCTTGGGTCCTCTACCAGAGGCCTGGGAGCTTGAGGGTCCTGCGCAGTATCTTAGCTGTTCCTAGCACTGCGCTCTTCTGGACTGAGAGGTCTGAGATCTTTCCAGGGAAAGACCTGTCAAATTCACTTTCTATGCTTCCTCCAGTTTTTTCTGAGCCACTGGTATTTCTCCAGCTTCTCATGTTCCTTCTTCCTGATGGAATGCATGCACGCACGCACACCTACATACACACGTGCACACACACACACTCATATATATATATAGATACATCTATATCTATATATGTATATATTGATATATATATAAATCTATCTATCTATCTATCTATATATATAGATATGTATATAGATTACCGGTATGCTTAATCAGAGCTTTGACTTGCACCGTACATGCTCTTGCATTCTCACTCTGATGTGTCAGTGTATTAACTGATTAGAAAGGATGGATTCTCTGCCAGTAAACGTAGCAGCAGCAGGGTAAAACCTTGCCTATGGTAAATGAGATTCAGTTATCAGAGTGGATATGTTGATTTTGTGCGGAATCAATGACAAAATGCAACAAGGTGGTTCCTGCCAAAGATAAAGCATTTATTATGCAGATTCCTTCAAATGTGTGGTCCTTGACTTTGAAAACACCAGAAAGTTTATAGTTTCTCTTTGCCCTTGGATCCTTTGACTTTTTTGCAATCAGAAAGCAGGTGTGGAGCAACCCAAAGGTCAAGAAAGAAAAAAAAATCACAATTCAAAGGAATAGCTCCAAACCAATGAAACGGAGAATACAACTAATTAGATAAATACATAACTAAAAATATATAACAAAAGCCAAAACTTTCAAACAAGTCAAGGAATATGACTACCTCATTAGGAACCATCTAGTATACCCTTTAATTCTGCAATGTTAATTGACAGAGAAGAAATTATTTGCCGACAAATTATGATTTGAATTGAATCGTTGCCTAATACACCCCAATGATTAAGTCACAAGATTATCTATCTAACAGCTAGTTTGTGAAACTAGCTAAATTATTTTGTGAAACTAGCTAAATTGCCAAGCAAGATGGTAATTCTGTAACAAAATATTCCTGAAAGGTAAGGGAGCTACTCACTTACAGTATGCGTACACACATGGATACATTTTACCTTCCACTGTCCAAAAGACAAGCAGTTATACTTCCAAAATTTGTAAAACTCAGCAGACAAATCAATAAATTATTTCTAAGATGCTTTTACATGAGTGACTTTTTTTGAAATACCAATCCTTCATGTCTGTTCTGATGCCAGAGCAAAGACTTTTCCCATGTCTTCATAAAATGAAAACACGACAGACTGAAAGCAGTCAACCAGGAGATGAAAAGAAAGAGTGATCTGTAAAATGGAAACATCCAGCGCAAGATAATGAGGGTTTAAAGGTAGTTAACAGGAGCTGCAATCCCACCACAGTGCAGTATCAAACAGAGAGAGTGCAAAGAGTTTATATCTGTTGAGAGAACAATCAAATCGTTATGGTGCCATGGAGAGCGTCAAGACCCTTTTACACCAGACATGACAACTAAAATGTGTGTAAAAGTCCTACTTCTGTGTCCTAGATTTGGATATGTGACTATATAAAGTATCATCCTTGGTATCAAAGAACCTAAGTTCAAAATGTGAGGAGCTGTCAGCAATCAGAGGAGCTGTCACAGGTTATTTATATCTGCTGGGTCTCAGGGTTAAGTAAGGGGCTTCAGTTTCCTTCCAATAACTGGGATGAACATGATTAGTATTCAGAGAGAACTTTGCTTATCTTTAAGATTCCGCAGCAGCACAAATTACAATCTGATGTAAGTATTTTACAGTTTGTAACAAGCCACCACATCAGTGCAATGTTAAATTTCTATCGTACTGCAGATGCACATTTAGGGCTTTTTCCTTGTGATATACATCTATATACATACTAAGTAAAGCTTAAATATTAAAGCAGTATAGGTTCTAAGCAGTTTGATGTTACAACATTAAAAATTCTAGTTTCGGGTTTAAAATACACGGCAAACAAGCCCTTTTCATGTAGACAGAAATACCGGCCACTTTGATGCCCGAGGCACACATTCATCCATGTAACACTGTTTTCCAAAGAGGTTCCCTTCTCCTCTCATCATGCACTCAGGCACTCATGTGATTACTCAGGTGACACGAGTTTAAGTCCATTATGGTCTGGAGCTACACATTTAGGCAGGACAAAAATGTGCCTAAATCTAGAAATGAACCACATTCACTTGACAGCCAAGTCACAAGGGCATGTATTTCCCTTTATCCTCCCAAACTTTGCTCACTTTTTTTATAGTTTTTTTTCTTGAACAACAATCTGCTCTGTGTTAAATTGATGTGCCGCTCAGATGTCTGCCTAAAGTAGAAACAAACATCTTGACTAATATTGTGCATTTTTCGGACATATGAACCATATTTAAGCTCGTTCAATCAGTGGAAGTCAGACTTAAAGTATCCACTAAAACATTCACCAACTGTTCAATTCCACTTCAAACAATCTTTCACATGATAAAAAGAAAAACTATATCAGATATAATGACTAGTTAACCAGAACTCTCAGATTCAAGCTGATTCACTGTCACGGTGTCTCTTCTGGTCTCCATGGGGCAGTGGCTTCTCTCGCTGTCCCCAGCTGTCCCTAACTCTTTCTGTTGGCTCTGAGTCCGAGCGGAACCGCAAAGACAGAAGCGGCAAACCCGGATTACAAGAAAACGGATTCAATGAGGGTGTTTGCAGCCACATTTTTTCGTGCATCTCTAACAGCAATGTATTAATGTTAAAACAAAACAAACAACAACAACAAACAGAAAAAAAGAGGGAACTAGGGGACTTTTTATTACAAAGCAAAAAGGGCAAGTATTCAAGCACCCCTAAGGCCCTATGAGTGCACGTGCCTTGTGGTGTGACTGACAAAGGGAAGACAGCAACCAAAAAATTACTAAAACCAACAACGCAACTGAAAAACCACGTTAAAACACTCAATCCTCACACATGGAAGCTTTAGCAATAATGCAAAGTGAAATGTAATTTGTCTAGCTCCGACAATCCCCTCATAACTTTGCTGAAAGGAATGCATCTGTGATTTTCTGCTTTCCTAGACGTGCATTTATATAAATGACAACACAGTGGTTTACAAGGTGAATATACTTAAAATACTTCAGGCATAAAAATATTGATTTGAGTGAACAATCAAAAAAGTAAACTTTATCTGTGTTTGCATTGAGTATTGAAGTGTTTTGGATTGAATCCTTGTTTGCATCCTTTCCTTATTTTTTGTGCAAATCTCATTTTTGGCTTTTATTCATTAACTCCCAACCTAGATATTCAATGTATCAAAACAGATTTCTGGCTGCATGTTCAGGTTTAGATCCCATTTAGAGATAAACACCCCTCAGTGAGAAATCAACTCCTGATTTTGTGACCTGTGTCATCAACTGTGCCAAATGTTTTGCCACTTAAGGAGTGTGCCAGCAATAAACGGTCACCCAGGTGAATTTGTGCTATTAAAAAGTACTTTCTGTTGGCAGGTGAACTGCAATGACAGATAATCTGTAATTTAAAAAAATAGAAATGAAAGATTAGAAGAGCATGGCTCTTGACAATATATTATGAACCCACAAATTTGTTTTAACATAAAGTTTTCTAGGAGGCATGCACGGAAGCGCGCCCACATGAAAACTTTTCAGTGCTTGCATCTAATGTGATGCGTGTTTCAGGTGTATCACAGTTGCTGCCCACGCCCTGTGCGCTCTCTCATGGATGCTCGTTATCTTCCCACCACCTTCTTCACCCAGACGCACAATTAAAACTTTATTGCAGAATAATCGCTTTACTGAGAGCTGGGGTTTGATGACAGGAGGTGTCGCATAGCAAATGAAGTCTCAGGAGCAGAATTGCTCCTCCACCACCTGGACTCTGATCACAGGCCCTTTTTTTCATGGAGACAGAAGTAAAGAACAGCTTGCTCAGACTGTCAGATCTCTGAAGAAAATAATTACTACATTATGGCATGTACACTTCTTTTTTTTAAGAGAAAAGCAGTACTATGAAGATTATTTTAAGAAAGGCCATCTTATCATGAGAAATATCAACAGTCTAGCTGCTACTAAGGCCCTCAAGCTTACTTGATTGATTTCATATGCTGTTTCTTGATGTATTGTTGCAGGTTTTCACAGTTGCACATTATGTCCATATATCACTATGTCCCAAGCTTGTCTCCCTAATTCTATTTGATAGTGTTTATGTACCATCTGTACAGACAGCAACATAAGAAATTGTATCATAACCTGCAAAACAGAAAGAATTAGCACATCATTCTTTCTGAAATACTTTGATTAGCATAGTTTGTGTTTTAGAAATTGTGCTATTTTTCATGGCATACACGATGTTGTTCAGCTTTCAGCATATCCCTTCAGTGAATCAACTTTCAATGATTCACATACGTGGTCTGGCAGAGATTTTTAAACTGGATGCCTTTTCTGACACAACCCTGTATTTTATCCGGGCTGGGGGCCGGCCCAGGGAGACCCAGACTTAGGGCCTCTTGCAGCTACATCGTTGAGCGATAGTATGAAGGGTTTTGCCCAAGGACCCAAAATGGATGAAGCTCATTCCGCCCTCTGCGAAACAAACCCAGTTTCCCATGCAAAAGTCCTACACGCAGCCAACTGAGTTTCATGGGATACATGATAAGGAAATACGTATTAGACAATAGATTAGATTCTCGTGTCCAAGTCGTCCACTCGTTTCTCCAGTATATTGATCCTGTTTTCTTTCTGTTCATTCTGGATTCAAAGTCCCCTGATCTCTTCAGTCAGCTCCCGTAAAGTAGCTGGGAAAGGCTCTAGTGACCCCTGTGACCATACACAGATCTTAGCAGGAATGGAAGCTAAACGCATATTTCAAATCAGCTTTCACAAAGTCTGCATCTGAATTATTTCTTAAGATTATAAAAAAAAAAAAAACTGTCATTCAGTTAGCCTTTAGAAACAACACGACCTTACAAGTGGAACTGAGCTGCTAATACAGTCACAGAGACAGATTCACTTTTGTGTTGACATTACACAAGTGTAAATTGTGAAAAGGTAGGTGCTTTTTGAATTTCAATTAACAATCTTTGAGTTTATATTTGTCAGATCTGCTCAGCTCATTATGTAAGTCACAACTTGAGGTCTTGAAAGTTAATGCTTTCTCTTCTTCTCCAGATATCAAAGAGAATGCTAAGCAGACAGGATTTGCAGCCATGTCTGGTCAAATATTAACACAGGGCTTCTGTTGCTACACTGTGACTGCGCTAAATTACTTTGCACGCTACAAAGTAAATATTCAAAAGCCTGAGAAGAGATTGTCATACTGACCATCTAAGTTTCTGAGAAACTTTTGAACTAATTTACATAGTGTTTTTCCAGTCGGGACTGTGAAGTTGAACTATTCAACACTGACATCTGAATTTGCATTTCATTTTACAACCATACTTTTTCCTAATTATGGACAGACATACCATACACATTCAAATGTAACCATTAAACAACTGCTATAAAATATGTTTTATTTTATTTATATTTTTAGATCTTTTTATAATATAAATAATCTTTTTATTCCTGAGTGTTGTCACATCGTTTTAACTACTTGTTAAACTTAAAAAAAGTAATAGAATAGAATAGAATAGAATGGCACTTTATTGATCCCACAAAGGAGACAATCTATGCTGGATGGGAAATATACATGAAACAACAACATTTTAAGAGAATATACATCCATACATCCATTGTCTTAACCTGCTGTATCCCTTTTGGAATCACAGGGATGCTGGAGCCTGTCCCTGCTACTGTTGGGCAAAGGTGGGGTACACCCTTGCCCTGCCACCCTGAATCGACATATCAAAATAAAACTGGAAAACACTTAAACCACCACAGTTAAGATAAAACATTAAGATTCAGAATATATCAAGTAAGAGGGACAGAGAAGGGGCATCTTTGCTTAGACTGCTGCCCCTGTGACCCCGTCCCAGATGAGTGGAAGAAGATGGATGGATGGATGGATGGATGGATATCAACTTATGACTGGGGAACCCAAAAAGAAAAAAAAGCAAGATTAACTTCTTTTTTAACACTAAAACCTTAAGACTTTAGGTCATTGTAACGAAACCTCTAAGGGGAAAAAACAGAAATTGACAAAAGAAAAAGGGCAAATGACATACTGTTTTAACAGGGTATAGCTATTCAGAATTTAGGCCTACTGCTGGTTTGATTTTTTAACAGATAAGTGCTATTAAAGCAGCAAAGAGGGGATTAATTTCTACTGATGGCAAGAAGATAATGTGGACAAGTGGACAATTCAAACAAGTAAATCAAGGGCTTCTAAAGAATAGCAGTGACTCCAACATTAAAGGAAAGAAAGAAAATAGGGATAAAATAATAAATAGCAATAACATTTTAGATTCACGCTCTGCTTAATGTACAACATAATTTTAGACTTTCTATAGGGTTTTCTTTTATGAGTTTTGTATCACTTTTCCTTGACTTTCCTAAACTTTCAAGTGAAAGAAAAAAAGTAACTTCTGAAAGATAACAGCAAATACATTGTATAGTAGTTGAAATGTTTTGTCTTTTATTTTATTGTCACCTTAAAACAGCAAGGTATTCCATGAAAATTGATCCCTTTGAACACAGTGTTACAAAGCCCCCGTTTATACACATTTTTCTGAGACAGACATGGACATTTTTACACTTTTCTGTCTTGCCTAAATTTTTTAAGTTCAAATCTTTGTAGAAAAAAAAAAAAGAAAAGAGTCAAATTTTATAGAATAAAAACAAAGATCTTGTCATGACTTGTAGGATTGACAGACCCAGACGCTGAAACCCAGAATGAGGACAAGGATTGGTGAAAGGTAAGTAATGAGTTTTATTTTCCTTCCAGGAAAGTTTGTGTGGCTTGGGGGGCAGCTGGAGAGGACAGCGGCTTGTGGCGTGGCTGGAGGTAATAGTGCGGCTTGGCCAAGCTTGAGGTTTCCACCGGACTGCTGGAGGACTCGGACTGACATCCACCCTGGGAACACTTGGAGGCTGGAATCCTGAGACAGGGAGAGGCAAGTTAAACACGAGGCCAGACTTCAACATGGAATCATGGGCTAGACTCGACATCAAAACTAACACATGTGTAATTATATACATAACAAAATAGTGTAAAACAACTCAAAATAGTTCATATTTTAGATTCTTCATAATAGCCACCTTTTGCTTTGATTACTGCTCTGCACACTCTTGGCATTCTCTTGATGAGCTTCAAGAGGTAGTCACCTGAAATGTTTTTCACTTCACAGGTGTGCCCTGTCAGCTTTAATAAGTGGGATTTCTTGCCTTATAAATGGGGTTGGGACCATCAGTTGTGTTTTGCAGAAGTCAGGTATATACACAGCTGATAGTACGACTGAAGATACTGTTAGAATTTGTATTAAGGAAAGAAAAAAGCAGCTAACTACAGGCCATCATTACTTTAAGAAAAGAAGGACAGTCAGTCCGAAAAATTGGGAAAACTTTGAAAGTGTCCCCAAATGCAGTCACAAAAACCATCAAGCATTACAAAGAAACTGGCTCTTATGTGGACCGTCCAAGGAAAGGAAGACCAAGAGTCACCTCTGCTGCGGAAGATAAGTTGATCCGAGTCACGAGCCTCAGAAATGGCAGGTCAACAGCAGCTCAGATTAGAGAACAGGTCAACGTTCTAGCAGCAGACACATCTCTACAACAACTGTTAAAAGGAGACTGTGTGAATCAGGCCTTCATGGTAGAATATCTGCTAGGAAACCACTGCTAAAGAAAGGCAACAAGCAGAAGAGACTTGTTTGGGCTAAAGAACACAAGGAATGGAAATCTGTGCTTTGGTCTGATGAGTCCAAATTGGAGATTTTTGGTCCAACCACCGTGTCTTTGTGCAACGAAGAAAAGGTGAACAGATGGACTCTACATGCCTGGTTCCCACTGTGAAGCATGGAGGAGGAAGTGTGATGGTGTGGGGGTGCTTTGCTGGTGATACTGTTGGGGATTTATTCCAAATTGAAGGCATACTGAACCAGCATGGCTACCACAGCATCTTGCAGCGGCATGCTATTCCATCGGGTTTGCATTTAGTTGGAGCATCATTTATTTTTCAACAGGACAATGACCCCAAACACAACTCCAGGCTGTGTAAGGGCTATTTGACCAAGAAGGAGAGTGATGGGGGACTGCGCCAGATGACCTGGCCTCCACAGTCACCGGACCTGAACCCAATCGAGATGGTTTGGGGTGAGCTGGACTGCAGAGTGAAGGCAAAAGGGCCAACAAGTGCTAAGCATTCTGGGAACTCCTTCAAACCTGTTGGAAGACCATTTCAGGTGACTACCTCTTGAATCTCATCAAGAGAAGGCCAAGAGTGTGCAAAGCAGTAATCAAAGCAAAAGGTGGCTACTATGAAGAACCTAAAATATTACATATTTTGAGTTGTTTCACACTTTTTTGTTATGTATATAATTCCACATGTGTTAATTCATAGTTTTGATGCCTTCAGTGTGACTCTACAATTTTCATAGTGATGAAAATAAAGAAAACTATTTGAATGAGAAGGTGTGTTCAAACTTTTGGTCTTGACTGTAGATACTCTATATGTAGATTTGGCCAACTGACAGCATTCTGTACAAGAGACATGGGACAAAGGAGATTGACTCCCAGTAGTCTACAACCAATCTGAAGGCAGAACACAGTGCATGAAACAGCGGGACAGCAAAAGGTGAACCGCAATATCGCGAAGGACCTCTGTATATCCACAATTTTCCGAGTTTCCCTGTTGCCAAATGAAAATGTGTGGTCAGTACACATCACTCTGACCATAAATTTATCATTGGATAATAAACTGGTTTACGTGTGATAAAACAGACTCATAATACTTTTTGTATTGGTGTTGTATGGTTTAGAACTAAAAAAAAAGGGTAGTGTGAAAAGGCCCAAGTTTGGGATCAGAGGTGAGAGTTTTGTATCTCAGCAGCACATGACTGTTTACATGAAAGCATGAAAGTCTTTCGTGATACTTTCCAAAATGTCTTTAAATGTTTGTGGCTTGCTTCTCCACTTTTTTTTTTATTATTTCAGCAAAATATATCTCTAAAACCCCCGAAGTGGTTTAACACCTCTTTTTCCTCACAAGATCAAACCATCAGACATTGTGTTCTCATTTGGTTTGCGTTCCTCATCTGGTTTGCTTTCTTTGGACAACAGTTTTCATGGAATGCACATGCCACCAGTAATGGAATTTTTTTCCTTGCAGCATGGCACATTTACTCTCAAGGATAGCTTCACCCCTCAGCCATTATTTTCAGGAGAGAATGGATAATAGCTTGGACTCTGTCCGACTACACATGGGATGCGAACCAGACACCTCCATATTACTCTTGCTGTGTCTCTGGAGGTCCTTTCCTCTCTCGGCTGTCCAGTTTAATTACAGACTGTGTGGTGAGGAAATGCAGGGAAATGTTGTTGTGCCCTGAGTCACAGACAAAACATTCTTGGGTCAGCAAGTCTCCCTACTATTTACATTTGTGCACAATGGGTGGCTTCATTAATGCACATCTCAGAGATGATCTTAAAAGCCTCATTACATTTCCCTCCTAGAACTACTGTAAAAATAAAACCCAAGTTAATAGAGCATGTAATCTGAACATCAGTGTCATACATCCCCTTCAGCAAAAGTGTTTAGATCAGACTGCAAGAGAAATCAGAAACACACATCCATAATAAAACATGATCTGAGCGGCAAAAAGCATGCTACAGGAGTTTGATCAGACCCCAGAAGTGCTGCATGTATAAATAAATCTTCAGGAATCGTCTACAAGCTGATCTGACTGATCAGATCCGTTTTTATTTTTATTAAAGGCTGAGCTGTGATATAGAATTGTGATAGTTCCAGCTTCACACTCATTTCAAAATAACTCATCTAAAGTTTCCCACTGGCGTACATCTACTAGTTTATGAATGATCGCTGATCAGAAGTGAATCAACAAGTCAGGGAAACAAATATTAGCATACTCTGTGAATGGTTAATCATGTTTACTACCTCTTGCTGTCTGCCGTTTCATAAGATGTAGTCTCCCATCACACAACTTGATTTTCAAATGGTTTATTCCCACTTCAAACACCACCTGATGACTCCTCAACTTCTCCAATCTAAAGTATGGTTTTCATAGCTTTATAGCTTTCTGGAAATGTATGTTCAAGATGTATAATGATAAAGGAGTGTCAACATTGAAAAAGTTTCTAAAATGTAACACATTTATTGTTGGTGTAATAGCTTTTTTGATGTACATGCGAACCTTTTAGACATGTTTTTTTTTAATAAACTAATGTCATGTCCAGTTTTCTCAATACTCTTGTCGAGTCCTTAACTAAACAGTTGAGAACTCAGTGAGGAGCTGAAATCATATAAACCAATGTGAATGTTTGCTGATAATGTACCTAATGTCATTAGTAAACAGTATGGTCTACTATGGATAATATCAGTCATTTGTAATGTGTGGATTAACAACATCTATTAATACTTGATAAGCCCTCCTTCCTATCATCTTTTTTAAAATAATTATTTTATATTATCAACATTATCACACTTATTTTTGTATTCGGTTTTAAAGGTTTAAAATGTGCTTTTAGTACCACACTGGTTATTTCAAAGTTTTTATTATGCTACACACACTCTCAACACGTAGTCTGGTTGATCTGATGCAGGAAGGGTCTGAAGGTTGTGGTCTTCTTGTAAAAAAGGTGTAAAATGATGAAGACAAAAGTTTAAAAGATCCATTTTTGTGACTCAGTTTCACAAAAAATAAAATAAAAAATAAAAAAAACAGAAATGTTTCCTTAAGTTCAGGCAGAATTTGTTTTGGTGAGCTGTTCAGTGAACCTGTTAACAACACAAAAAAGCATAGAGTTCTTAGCAAGAATACTGCAAGCTTAAGTGTCTTGGGGTGTATTGATCTGGCACTGCAGCAAATGGTAAAAGCCACCACGTACCTCCGGGGAGTCCGACTTCTTCAACTATATGTTCTCTGCCCGATAACACATGTTGTCATTGTGTCAAAACTAATAGAGGACCTCCTGAAGATGGGTGAGTCATACACGCAGAGGAGAGCGGTGGCGAGCTTTGACGGCATCCTGAATCTGTAGGTCAGAGTTTATTTATATGCTGGGAATAAGCTCAGTTCCTTCATCCTCAAAGGTCAGTCTCATTAAACTCTCTCCGGAGAGCAGAGAAGAACACATTTCCTCTGACGTGGTAATGCACACAATTATGCTTTTAGTGACTTAATGGCATGAAATAACCAAGCATAGCAAAATATTTCTATACATGGTTATTTCCTCCTATTATATTTAGGGTCAAGCCCAGCCTTCTTAGCTGCTTTTTGCACTGCTAGATTAATTTCCATTCTACAAATTTACAATATATTATTTAATCCCATGGTTGTAGCATATTTAAAAAAGCATCACTGAATGGCAAATTTTGCATCACATTAAAGATGCATTTAATAAAAATCCACTATCTTAGTTACCTAAGAAATAGTGGATTTCTCGCCTTATAACAACACCTGCAAAGCAAATGCGTTTTTTAAGATTGTATCTCAAACCAGGTGACGATGCATGATCAAAACTAGATGCAGCCACAGCAAATTATTAAGTTTTTAAGAAATAACATAAATTAAATAGGCAAAAGTTCTTCCAAGTTTAAAGAGTTGCAAGACTCAGTTTTTTTCTTATTTAGACAAGAAAAATGTATCATTGCATAAAAAAACAGATTTTTCTGCCTTTTCAATGCAAATTTAAAGAAGTATTTTACTTTTCTTCAAAGCTTTTCTCACTTTCTATTAAAAGTATTCAGTAGTAAAATAAACTTAAAAATTAAAAAAAAAGTTGGAATGTTTTCTTTATAAACAACAACAAAACAAACCCAAGTTTAATAAAAATGAAGTATTTCAGAATTATGAACTGCATTGTTTCAAAAAAAGAGGTCAAAACAATTGCTCTGTTTATTTGTTTAATACACACACAGCACCTCTGATTTTATTTTTATCTTTCTCTGTTCTTGGATTAAGTTTTTGCATTTTTTCAGCAATAAAAATAAATAATGCCATATAAGGAGTTTTTATTCCTCATCAAAACACTTTTCAACCATGGTACTGTCTCACGTGATTCCCTTGACTGCACGTCTTTGTTCCATCATCATCCTCGCCACCACCAGCAGCCAATAATAAAATAAATGTCCACTCATTTGTTCTACAATTGCAATTTATATTTATTAATTTAATCACTTTTTTTTCCCCCTAAAATCTGTGCGTTTTGTGTATTTCTTGTTCAGTTACAGTGCAGGGTATGGTATAAGATGAAGCAGCCTTTTGCTTACTCAGCGTATGCTGATAATGTAATGCTTTCTTATTTTTTAATACATAGTTGACATTTTCTATTACATTTAGTGTTCAGATCTGGCATAAAGATGCATTAAAAAGACATGAAGTGAGGAACACTTTTTGTGATAAAGAAAAAAATAAATAATTTGTTTAGAAACGTGTAAAAGTTTTTGGGAGAATTTTTACTGTTGGTGTGGCACAAATTAGGAAATAGAAATTAGGAAGACTAACTGCTCTTTAATACGTTTCACAAGGACACTTGCTTATATTTCACTTCACTAAAATTTCAAAAAAGTAAAAATGCAGGAAAAATTTCCACTATTGATCATGATAATGAGTTACCAATACGTTTTTGTACGCTGCGACAGACTGGCGACCTTTCTAGGGTGTCCCCTGCCTTAGCCCAATGAGTGGCAGGGATAGGCTCCAGCAGCCCCGTGACCAAAAAAGGGACAAAACGGGTTTAGAAGGTGAATGAATGAAAAAATGCATTTTTGTTTTTACACCTTTCCCTCTTTTTTTCCGCCTGATTGTTCTCAATTTATAAGAAAAAAAAGGAAGGGGAGGGGGGGTTCGTAAACTCACCTTTGATCTCCTGTGTTAAAGAAGCTCAATAGGAGTGCACTATTTTTTGGGACATGCAGGAGCAAATACCGTTGATTTTAAGTAATTTGATGAAATAGGTTCCAAGAAAAAAAACACGACCAACATAAGTACAATATTTCAAAAAAGTTTACAATAAAGTAAAAAAGCATAAAGATTATTTTTGTCAAATGCTTGGCAAATTCCCAACAGACACAGCTCTAAAAGTTAGCATATTTTGAACAGGGGCAGGTTAGTTTGCTTTATGAGCTGAACCAAACTCACCTGTTTTATCATCAGTGTAAGAAACATCATGCAGACTGACAGATACGTTCATACCTTTGATTCTGACTAATTTCAACATCATTGCTCTGTACAAAAATTTGACACTGTGGCCCAGAAGTGTCAGCTTACACCTGATTACTCTGACAACCAGGAAGCTGGAACTTGTTGACACAAATAAAAGCAGATTTTCACTTTTTTTTTTCTATAACTATAACTAACATGAAATAGACACGGCATGAATGATAAGGATTTAATTGAAATGGCATCGTGGATATGATTCTGTACATATACCAGGTTGCTCAAGATGTTCATATAATTGTTTTGTCACCCATTAGAGAAGAACTGCCAGGTCGGCTGAGAGGTTTTCTTGGCCAATATAACACAGGTGACACACTTTTTTAGTGTTTGATGTTGTTTAGGAGGCAGGTTGTACCTGCAGACTGGCTATGACAGATCGGAAAAGTAGGTCAAACAGCCTCAAACTGAAACTGAACCTTCACAGCTGAATATTTCAACTTAAAGTAGATTTTTGTGTTCTTCAAAGGTCTACCGCATCAAATGTGCAGAATTTTGTTTTCTTGTGTGTGTTTAGGGTGAGATATGACAGCTCATAGATTGAGTCATTCTAAAAAATCTCATCTTCTGACCCCTATGACATCTCAAGGTAAGGGGCCGCTGTGTTTTGTGAAATGTATTTAACTGTTTTTAAGTGTTTTTAAGTGTCACTAACATAATGGTAAACTATCTATTTTTTGTTGTCTTGACTTTAGACACAGCCTTCCACAGTTGTCAATTAAATGTTTAATCAAATTCATTGGAACAATTTTAAAAAATAGTATAAAATACTTCAATTTGCAAATATGGCTGCTTTACTTATACACATAAATCTGAGCTGCTCCTCTGTTGAACTTGAAATATTTGTTGGAAAAATGTATATAAGTTATCTCATATTTGCTTTTATGCATTACCTATATAGGTAATATAATCATACATGCAGAAGTGTGTGTGTCCAAGTTCTGTTTCACAGGAAGGTGAAGATGAAACTCTTGGGAGGAAACCGACTATCTTAGCGTCTTCCCAGCAACAGCATGAGAACTGTGTAATCTGTGTCTAGGACGCTCTGTGTCAGTTATCCATGAGAAAAGCCTTTGCATGTCCAAAGATGATGTGGGGAGACTGTAAAAAGACAGACATGTTGCAATTAATGTTTTCTGATCGCGATGCAGCAGTGCTTTATCTGTTTCCCCCTCCCTTTAGAGCTCAGCGCATATGTAATTTAGGGAAAACCCAACAAACTTAATAAAGGAGGAGGCGACAGAATATGCGCCAGATAGAGATGGAGATAGAGATTATTGCTGGGTATTATCTCTGTTTGCTCTCCTTGTAAAATGTACCTTTTGTTTGTTGTCTTTCTTTCCTTATGTTGTTATTCTGATGTTGCAGGTTGATTTAATCCAACAATATTTCTAGATAGACTTATGTCTCTGCTTTAATAATAAATATTGTGTAATTTATTAAGAGTAGGATTATGAAGGGGAGGACTAAAAGATCATTGTAAAAGTTTAAGGGAGAAAGTTGGGTCTGTTATGCCAGAAAAATTGGCTTTTGTGAGGAAAAAGAAGGTAAATTGTTTGGTAGCACATGTGACTAAATGAATATACTAAATCAATGAATGAATAAATAATGACTAAATGAATATATATATATATATATATATATATATATATATATATATTTTTTATTCTTGACCTGTGGGTTGCTCCACACCTGTTTTCTGATTTATTTGTCCTGCTGCTTTGGTCCTGCCACACACCTGTTTAGTATTAACCATTTCATTCTGGCTGGACAGACATCTTCATTCTGGTTGCAGAACCCTGTTTTCTCTAATGGTTAGTGTTGCACCTGCTGCACAGTGACCTTCTTTTTAGTTTTATTATTAATTTTTTTTTTATGTCTACGCGTATTTGTGCGCCTGTGTGTTTTTTCCCCCCATTTATTCATTTTAGTATCCTAGTTAGTTAACTAAGCTGAATCTAGTGGACCTCATGTCTCTGAAGGAGGTAGGCAGCAATTTCCAGTCCATTTCCAGAACATTTGTTGATGAGCATGTTAGTTTTTAATAGAAGGAAAGTTTAAGGTAAATACACATACATTCAAAATGTGAACCTTTACAAGCTCCCAGAGGATTTTTGTATGCATTAGTTGGTTTCTTTTTTAAATGTGAATGTCCTGAAATAGAAAAAGTAAAAAAAATCTCTCCTTTTTAAGGAAACTTTCTTAAACAGTGTCTTTTTTTTTTTTTAATTGTGGCTGTAGAATGACCAACTGCAACAAGCTGCCAGAACATCTTGCAGCACCTCAAATGGAATTAGAGTGAAAAAGTAAAGCATGTTTTCATCATCATGTGTCTTTCTTCTGTCATCACGTCATTTTGCTCCCTTGCCGCCTGACGGGAGAGTCTCCCGAGGTTGTGTTCTACTTTTACTTTCACACTCAAGAAGTGTTACATGGCGATAAAAGGATCCTTAAGAAGAGCAAGTCCTGTGAATACAGATTTTGATATCTGGGACAAAGTGCATGAGAGATTTCTTTTTCCTTCTTTATGCTTGCAGGTACAGTACTATAGGATCCAAGCTGAAGGGCAAATGCTGTGAGGCCCTGCTGTAAGCTCCCTCAGACCCAGATATGACAGCTGAGTCTCTCAGTCAAAGCTAAGCCGCTCCAAAAGTGTATTTACCTGAAAAGATGCAGATATCGAAAATCTGTTCTGACAGTACCTGTTGCTTTGTAACAATTTCTGATGTCAAAAAGTGTTTATGTATTAAATGTGTTGCCACTTTTTAAACATATTTAACAGTTTTATTATAAGCACTTAAACACTCAAAATGCAATCGTGCAAAAAAAGAAAGAGGGAACTTTTCAAGGCCCACTCCAATGAAAATTGTGTTTTTGGTGTTTTTAACATGATCTTGTGGCATATTATGAAAGACATGCATAAAGAAAGTTAAGCATAAAATTGCATTTCTGAGTATTTCTTCATTTAGATCATTAAAAAAGTGCTTACTTGTGATGGGCAGCTGTCGGGCAGGTTACAAGCTCCCTCCTCCGCTCCAGTCTGATGCATTCACTTGCAGATAAATAGATCCATGTACGTCTTGGTTTTCCTCATCTGACCTGGTATCTAGCTCAAAACTGTACAGCTGGATAGCTAAAATATTGCTCACCCTTTTTGTTGCACCGGTAACGTTGGGAAAGAACTTTAAGCTAGCAAGAGCGCAAATAAACAGATGGATGACGGGAAGGGGAGGCACCAACAGCCCCACCCGCGACTCAATGACACATTTCTAATGAACGTTTTGCAGAAACTATGTCCTAGAAAACAACACCTTTTTTTTTTCTTTTTTTGGCTAAAAGCAGCATAATCATAATTAAAAGACCACTGGGAGTGCTTACAATAGATCAAAAGATGATCAGAGTGGGACTTTAAACCTCTGCAACTTAAATGGTCTTGTCATTGATTATCTAAAATAACTGAAGCTGATCTAAAATGTTAACAGCTATAGCTGGAAAGTGTACCTCAAGGGCCTTGGTCATTTGAAGACAGCTCAAGGGAAACTGCAGTTTGATACACATTACTATGATATGATAGATTGAATGAGAACACAAAATGTGCTTCTCACTGTTTTGCCCTTTGCTTGTTAAGGATTGTGATTGTCATTTCAGTTGGCATGCATCTTTCCCATTAAATATTCAGCTCTCTGCAAGAGCATCTTCACTGTAGATTATCAGTCATGTTGTGAATAGTTTGAAAAAATTTCATCCTGTACAATCCATCCAATCTTCACACTTACAGTTGCATAATTTTGTGAGAAAAAAAGTACACCTCATAGACGGTGCTAAAATAAAAAAGAGGGGCGAGATTTGCTGAAATTAGCCTTTCTTCTGCTGCTCTGTCGTTTAAACGGGTTGCAGATTGAGAATTATCTTTGCATATTGGCAAACATCACACCACATGGTGTTAACCTCACTTCTTCCATTACCAATATCACGAAACAAGGATTAATTTTACAGGAGAAAGTTAATATAGTTTAATAAAAATCACAGACAATTTTGCATAATTTAACCTAAACTGAAAAACTGATCACGATCCCACTCTATTTTACTAGTGTAATTTAATAATTTTACAAAAGAAATATGTTTATTATCCTGAAATTATTAGTCATTTTTTGTTCTCTTTGCTCTTTTCCATCTTTAGAAGTTTATTTTGTTCAAAGTCCTTTTTTTTGTTTTCATGTTTTCATGTAGGTTTTTTTTAAATAATTTTTTTTATACTTAATCATTTTTTGAAGAGCTTTGAAGAGACACTTTTCTGCTCTTAATATTTTAATAATGATGGAGTTTTACAGTAAAAATATTTAATATTTAATATTTAACTTTGCTTTGCTGTACTAGTGTTTATGAGTTCATATTTACTGTTGTGACATTGAAAAGAAAAGCAAGTGAATAAATCGATAAATCAGTAAATGCTTAAATTTTGGTTGCATGTTAAGACTTACATGTGAAGAAAAAAAAAACATGTTTTTTTTTTCAGGTAAAAATTGAACTGTATAAGACTTCTGTCTGTATGCAACTAAAATTATTATTTGCTTTGGCTTTGGTGAATAGTGTGTTTCAAAATGAAAATGTATTTTTTTCTGTTAAATATCTTAAGATATTTTTATTAACTCATTTAATTAATAAAAAACAGCATTATTGTGTTTATAATGACATTGCTATCAGAAGGGAACAGAATGCCTCCTCACACAAAAAGCAGGGACTGCAAAATGGAAAAAGTATCCTAATGACTAATTACATTTTAGTTTATATTCCAATTTGTACCTCGGCTTTAATCCTGCGAGCAAAGAACAATGTTTGAAACTCCCCCACAGCCCAATGGGCTTCTTTACACGACGCAAATTAGTGAGATTTTTAGTTTTTCCTCTGCTCTGCTCTCTCTGTAAGGCAGGCAAAGTTTGCAAATAAAACGTGTTAATTATAGTGAAAAAGAGAAAGCTTTGTGTTGTCATTCCAAACATGCATCACAGGAAGAACTGGAATGGAAGGGTGGTTTCCAGGACAGCTGTCGAGACGTGATTGAATCACAGCTTGACAGAAGAAAAAACACCGTCTCATGATATCAAATGAGACTCGTAGTCATATCTTCATTAAAATGTTTGACAGACCAGAAAAGCTAATGAACCAAAAATGTACCTGTGCTTTCAAAAGCTTTTTATAAATAATGTTGATTGCATTTAAAAAATTTGACCAAAAGAGAGGGACTTTGCATGAAGCACAGGTCTCAAGAGATGCAGGACCTCGATAACACAGATTTCATTTATGTCAGCTGCTACAATCAAACACAGTATGAAGGGTGTTATGTAGTAATTTAGATTTTTTTCACAAATATTCTAACCAGAAAATAATAGCTAAAGAACCTTAGAACAGTATATTTGTTAAAATTAGCTAAAGGTAAAAAAAATGTTAACACATAAATAAAAATACAGAATAAAAACTGAAAAATTACAGTAAGGGTGCAGGATTCTTAATTAAAGCAATTGCAAAGCCACTCTGATGAATTTGGCTGTTCTTTTTTAATAGACTTCTGGTTAGACTGATGTTGGGAGGTAAAACATTTTTTTTTCTTCTATCCACAAACAGCCCACTTAAAGATCGAAAAGGCACAATCCCATTAATCCCTCCATAAATGATCCTCATTCTGTAGTTTTAGTTGTTGGGGAAGGGAGGCTGAGGGATTGAGTAACTTCCTCTCTCCCACTTTCTCCAGCTGCTCCAGGTGACATTCTTACCTTAACTTTTTCAGCTTGCCCTCCTGATGTTACGGAGTCCCAGCTCTTGAGTTTTTCCCAAATGGCTGAACTGCATCCTCATATTCAAACTATTATTTCATGGCACGGTTACTTTTTAAACAATTCACATGGTTGATATGAAGCAAGGTAAAACAAAGCAACCATCGGTCCCTTTAAACATGTTTTTTATTGTTGATTTCAATTTAATTTCAACATTTTGAATATCTTAGTAATAAAAAAAAGAAGAATTGAATAAAATCTGGTGGGAAAAACATTTTATTATGGAATAAAAGTTAATCCAGTTAATAATGTTTGAATATTTCCTCAAGGAAGCTTTAAGGAATAAAATAATCTTGACTTAATTTTTGCTTTCAGCAAATCTCTGAAGTGAGAAGAGCGATATTATTAGTCACTGTGTCCTGACTGTCGTCATGCATCATCTAAACTTAGCTGTCAGATCTGACCTGACACCTCACCCCTGCATCTTTTCACCGACCTCCCTTGCATCCTCCCTGGACTGTAGTCCACAGTCTGTCTGCAAATGTCAGCCCTCGCAGCTCTTTTAATTAAACAGGAAGACAAGTGATCTCTGCCACTACCTCAGAAACAGGAAAAGAGAAGACGCCACATGATATTATCTGGAGAAAAGGGTGGTGATTAATCACATTGACAGTGCTTGATATGTAAACATGGCTAATTTAGAACATTTTTTTTAATCTCCTAAGAATCCACACAGGTACTCAGAGTACCTCACTGACAGTGACAGGCTTAAATTGCCCTTCAGCAAAGGGGCATGCAGCCAAAGACTATTGCTGTTTGATCTAAATAGAGTTTGACATCCTGATTAAGTGAATCTTTACTGGAGATCAGCACAGAATGGTGCAGCCAGTTTATAGATCCTCAAATAAAATGTAGAAAAATTGTTTGATTGTTTTTACAATCTGTTTTTAGGGGTTTGATTTCACAGAGATCTGTGTTGTAGATCCAAGGTCAGTGGGATGAAGAACTGTTGACATCATTGTCTCAAGGAGGTTTTTAACCATCTAACCTTGTCTCAAATAAAACCCATTTTTACTTGTTTGGGTCAACTAAAAAAATATGGGTTTTATCTAAATAAATATTTCAAGACATTTTACTGTTTCAATTGGACAGAACGATCAACATCTCTCTTTAGGGTGGGTTAGGTGGACATATGACGCTGGTGAGAAAAACAAACAAAAACAATGTTTAATTGGTTTCATCGTGTTAATTCTGGATGCTGGAAGACAAAAAATAATCCCCTATAAATGTAGCTTTTGTATTTTTAAGTTTCAATATGCCACCAAACTCCCGTTAAAAAGTAAAGCAAAACATCTGATGCTTGTGTTATTCTGAAAGCTCCTTTACATTGGATGATATTTAAAAGATAATCTTTAGGTGTTCAGCTATAACCAGCTTAGTGACCTTGTAACCCACTTATACATTCCTAGAAGGTTGTAAGTTCAACTCCACGGCTGATTTTTACCAAAGACTCTTAAAATGGGACCCATTGCCTCCCTGCTTGACACTCGGCGTTAAGCGGTTAAATTGATTCGGCGGTTAAACCACTGCTCCCCAGGGGATTGGTCACATGCAGAGAACCAATTTTATACAACTAGCTGTGTGACAACTAATGGGATTCTAAATTTCACAAATGTCCCAATTCAAAGATTTATTTTACCTTTACTGGTGTTATTTTTCACCACAATTATCAAGACCAGAACATGCAAGCGTACACACAGTATCCATGCATCTGTAAAACATGAACGTTTGTTTTGATTCCATGCCACAAAAACTGAACTGAAAAGCATATATTCAACAGCAGTGCTCACAATTTATCTATTCAACGCATATCATATTCTATTATTTCCTGACCTTAGACTAGTCTAGATTATTTATTGTTTGAGAATGAGCAAACACATTCATCATAACATAGCTAAACACAAAAAGTGTGAATAGTCTAAATGTCTGCCATTGTAGTTGGTATTGTTTGTCTGCATAAAAAAAAGAAAATTAAATGTCACCATTGATTTTGCTGCATAACCTTTTTCAAATTCCAACTGAACATTTGTGGCTTTTAGGGAAAAAAGGAAAACAAGTGACAGTACTGACTGGCCTCTAAGGTGGTGACAGTGATCCCAAAGCATGCTCTATTTTCTATTTAGATACCATCATAGTCTTTTTATTATTTTACCTTTAATACATTGGACTAGAACTTTTGCTAGCTGTTAGTTGGTGCTAACCATTGACGTGTGGTGAGATTCACGGCTGGTGAGGCACTGATGTCATCAGTCAGATTTACAAACAAATGAAGCCTACATGGTAGCTTATATACAATTTGATTAGCAACAGTTAAAGTTTGTTGTTTAAAATTTCAACATGTTTCTTCCATTTACAAACTGTAGTATTGAAAAAAAAATTACCAAAATGTTATTATTGACTTACTTTTGGATGAAGTCTGAAGAAACACATGCGTAACCTGTTTGCAGAAGTGTTCCTTTTCTTTCTTCAGTTTTAAAAGTCTCTCTGTCTCAGTGGAGATCACTGCCAGTTATGTTTCTAAACATACAGAAACAGAAATGTTTATGTGCAAATGTGACTGAAGTGTGTCTTTGTTTTTGTTTCTCTGTTATTTTTGTCAATGCATTTCATCATTTCTGTAATGAGTTTGATAAATCTGTTTGATTTTTTTTATTGTATTTTCTACAAATAATACTTGAAATATACAAATCAAACTGGCACTTGTGTAACAAACATAAATCATAAAGCACATAAAGTCATAGAATTCAATAGGTACTGGCTAAACGACACAAAACAGACTAAACTAAACAGGGCATCCCTGCCCTTAGACCCTCCTTTGTGGTTAGTTTTAAGTCAAAC
This sequence comes from Oryzias curvinotus, assembly GCA_023969325.1. Classification (NCBI taxonomy): domain Eukaryota; kingdom Metazoa; phylum Chordata; class Actinopteri; order Beloniformes; family Adrianichthyidae; genus Oryzias; species Oryzias curvinotus. Next base: position 7,569,970 of record CM043709.1, on the reverse strand, counting down.
AAGCAGACAAAAACCCATCAAATCAAGAAAAAATATACAACATTTTTCTTCACATCAGTTTTCAAAATGTCATACTATAAAAAGATGAGTATGTGTAATCCCTGCTGTTTGAATTATTTTATACGAAAACATTTTCTATATTTTACCTAGAGAAGGTTTGCTGCTATCTGAGCTGAGCCCCTGCAGCATTAAAGGTTTTGAGGTGAGAAAAAAATTGATTTGGACTCAGCTGTCAATCATTTGACTGGCATGGCTCATAGTCCATTCATATAAAGTTAAGAATACAGTGCCAATAAACACTGCTCAGCTCCAGCATTGTTTTTCTTTTTATATTTTTTTTTTTATCATCTCTGAAACAACGACTTTTGACCAGAGGGTTCGCAGACTCAGTTATCTAGGAATTGCAGGGACTGGAGGGGGTGTCAGGCAGGGCAAGGGCTTTATTTTTCTGTCCATTTTTTTTAAGGATGTGGAAGGATTTTAAATAAAATATTGACTTTGTAAACTAATTGTTCGTTTTTAACAGCTCTTTTTGGACTGTCTAAAATTATATAGTTTGCCTGATGAGAGCTCAAACATTTTATTATTAAAGAGAAAATTCTATCTATTATTGAGCAGTTGAGTTATCCAGTCTCTTTGAGATCAATGGTTTTGAAGTACTTAACACAATTATTGCTTTTTCTCAGATTTTCAAGAGCTTGCTGTTTCACAGTCAACTGTGAGAGCAGCAGCTCTATATGGTTCAGAAAGAAGAGTTGATTTTATCCTAACGACTTTGACACTCCTGCTTTTTTCTCACTCAATCACTTAACATATTAATAGGATTTTGCTATTTTTCTATCAAAACTGTGCAGCAGTGTCCTATTTCATGGGATCACAACCCTGTAGCCATAAACAGTCAATACAGAAAAATAATTGGTTGGATGTTAACAGGTAAATGCGTGGACATTTGTGACATAACTGGGTAAATATTGAAACTTTGTGACACCTATCAAAAACAGTTGTGAATCTCATTTTTTAAAGGGTTTGGCTACTTCACCAAATATTACATAGACTTACATACATGTAACTTTATTTTGTCAGTGGCACTTTGAACTGGATTTCTGATCAAATATCTCATAAGAATGCTGCAGTTGCAGTGATGAAGTCATGATCAATAACAGTTACTCATCAAATGTGCATGTGCATTAATATTTCTGGATCTGTAGCCTGATTGTGGATACCATGTAAGTAAACTGACTACAATAAGTCAGATAAAATTGTTTTTATAAATATAAGTTATATTTTTAAAAATACAATATGGAATTAGCTTGAGAGACATCTGCTATGTTGCCTAGACTGATGCCACCAGGGCTTACTTTGGAGCTGAGTCCAGGGTTTGAGCTTGAGGGGAAGCGCCTGGTGAATGGGCTTCAAGGCTACATGAGATTGCCTGCCAATAGGCAGAAACCCAGCCATCGGGGGCCAGAAACCCGCCCATACTTGTTGATTAACTGGATCAGGTGTTTTTTGCTAATGAAATGCTACACATGGCAGGTTAGTTGGAAAACATGTAGGGCACTGGCCCTCCAGGCTCATAATGTGATACTTCTGCCATAGGATCACTACCAGCGGGAGATATCAATAGGGGCTTTGCCATGTGGTTTGGGTGGCGGTCAACTCAGGATTCCTCAATGGCCCTATCTGCTAAGATGGACTCCAACATAACATAAAATGTCATTACATTGAGTGGAATGAGACAGAGTTTGTGCTGGAGGCTGAGCAGTATTTCATAAAGATGATCAGGCTTGACTCCATGAACAGTTGGGGCTCTGAAACCCAGTGACTATAATAGGGTTAGACTGTCTTCCACTCTGGAGTTGGTTGTGAGATGCAGGGAGCTGGTGAGGGTCCAACTACAGGAAGATGACTTGGCCTCCATGAGAAAGTCTGCTCCTGGGTGCTGAACAAAATAATTCAGCAAAAAAGAAGGAACTGGTGTTACCTAATATGAATATAGAAATGTGAAGCCAAAATTGGAACAAAAAATAAAATAGTTTCTGTATTAATACATTACAGTCGACAAATCTTCAAATTCATCCTAGTTTTTTATTTTTTTCTTCTTCCGTAACGTATAAACTCGGCTGTTATTTATTTATTTATTTATTTTTCACATGCAACCTTCCATTAAGCTCATTGCTTTAAAATTATATTAATGATGATGCACCTCATACTGTGAATTGAGAGTTTAAAACTCAGAAGAAGTAATAGATGACTCATCGTCTCTTGAGGATTCCCTCCAAGTATTGGAGCATTTCCTCTGAGGGGGTCAGTAGGTGACAGCCAGGATGCCCCTCAGTAGCATCAGGCAGTTCTGCAAGAACAGCTTGAATTATGAGCCTCAAGAGCAAAGCTGGAAACTGCTTCTCTCCAAGGAATAGGTCAACTCTCTTAGAAGAGTGCTTTCCTTACCTCTGGACTTTAAAGAAACTACTGGTAGGTTTTTTTTCTTTTTAGTTGTATGCGTAAATTGCTGGAATTCAACTGTAGTGATGATTCTTGTGTGAAAGGGCCTCAGAAGTAAAAGCTTTAGCTTTAGCTTGTGTAAAACAGAAAAACCCACACACTGGCTAACTTGAGAGGCTGCAGCAACCCAGATGGTCAAGAGGTCAGTCATAGCAGTATAATGTTTTGTAAGCTTTCTTCATGCAGGTCAGGACCCTGCAAAAACAAGACACAAGTCCCACAGTGGAGATAAGTGCTGATACAGTCTGCAAAAATTACTATCAGGGTTCCCTGTGGACTGCTGCTGATGATGCATATAGATTATGCACAAGTTGTCAGAAGTACTCACAACTATGTGTTCCAATTTTCCTCTAGTTTATTCAATCACACAGCATAAAATAACAGTTATAATCATTTAAAAAAATGCTACTATGCCTATGGCATTTTACTTTCTTCTACAATTATGAAAAGTAAAATTTTATTTCTTATTTCTTACTGCTAATGAGCTATCAGAGCTCTTTCCTGACCACTATGAAATACACTCGCTGGCGACCTTATTAGGTACACCTTGCCAGTACCAGGTTAGATCCCATTTTGCCTTCAAAACTGTGAATCCTTCATGGCATGTATTGAACAAGGTACTGAGAACATTCCTTACAGAGTTTGGTCCATATTGACATGATTGCATCACGCAGTTGCTGAAGATTTGTTAGCTGAACATCCATGATGCCAATTTCTATTGTCCAGTTTTAGTGAACCTGTGTGAGTTGTATCCTCAGTTTCTGGTTCTTAACTGGCCAGAGAGGCACCCGGTATGGCCTCCTCTTGCTGTAGCCAAATGGCTTTAAGGTTGGAGGTGTTGCGCATTCAGAGATGCTCTTCTCGCAGACCTCGGTAATAACCAGTGGTTAATTGAGTTACTGTTGTCTTTCTATCAGCTGGAACCAATCTGGACATCTTTCTCTGACCTCTGACATTAACAAGGCATTTCCACCAACAGAACTGCCGCTCTTTTGTATTTTTTGGACTATTCTCTGTAAACCGTTGAGATGGTTGTGGGTAGAAATCCCAGTAGATCATCAGTTTCTGAAATACTCCAGCCTGTCTGGCACCAACAACCATGCCACGTTCAAAGTCATTTAAATCATATTTCATATTTCTTCCTCATTCGGATCCTCAGTTTGAACTAGAGCCCTGCGCGGGACTATTTTCTTCATCCCGCTCCCGCCCGAATTTCTGACCAATCCCGCCCGCTCCCGCAACGTATGCGTTACACTCCCGCCCGCTCCCGCAATATGTATGTCCACTCCCGCCCGCACCCGCAAAACTCATAGAATTTAGTCCCGCACAGTAATAGAGATGCATTGATTTTGTATCGTCTCCCGTCCCGCAGGAAAAAAAACACGTATTTGTATTGATACTGTTACAGAGATTCATGTCCCTCCTCCAGCCTCATCTTTCATGCATTCCTCTTTGTGTAATGTGCAACTTAATTATTAAATATATTTTCACAAATCCTGTTCGGTTAAAATTGTGCGTGTTTGCGCGCGCAGACAGACGGCCTGAAGCGCGCTGAACCAGCTGTTAAAGATGCAGGTCAAAGTCATTTGAATTTATGGAGAAAGAAAAACATTAATTGTTCAACAGAGCTGAAAATCTATGAATTAATTTTTTCCTGACGGAAAAATACTTTTTTTTAGCTTCAGCCTTTTCCCGTTTTTGCTGTTTTGCGCCTCAGTGGGGCATCAGCAGGCAGATCTGAACAGCATGCGTGTCTCACGATGAACCTCGTTTGAGGTTCTTTTCTGCTTTATCCATTGACATCATGTCCCTGCCAGGTAACCTGCTCCTTATCCCGCGCAGTGTTGCCAGATAGATTGACAGCTCTTTCATCCTTCTGCTGCGCTAGAGCGTCCTGACTAACGTGTTATGCTATGACCGTATTTTGCGCTCTCTGTGTAGAATACTCTGGGAGCGCGGGGAAAAAACAACTCAGCTACAGAGGATATGAACAGGTGAACAGGTAGAGAGGAAAAGCAGGTAGAGAGGCGGGGGAGGGGCTTTGGCTTCAGACTCTGTCAGAGAGATGCAAACACGGGCGTCAGATTCAGACGCAGCTTTCACTGCGGGAGTTGAAGCAGAGACTTTCTCTGGGATAATATTATGAACTCAAACATGGAAACATGATTACCAAGTAGAACTCTTCAAAATAATAAACCTGATCTCTCCACATTCTTTGTGTCTACCACACATTGCTCCATGCAGCGATCAGACCATAACTTTAGCTCGTAGCTCCGCCCATACGCGACCGCGGTGTCAGGCTTTAAAGAGCATAATTTCTAAGAGGCGGGGCGCACCCCCAACAACAGGTTAGATGACAGAGGCGATTGGGCGTCTCTACCTGGTGCGTTCACGGAGATTCAGTACATAAGACTCCAACAGCCGCACAGCCTAACGTAGTCCGCTATTATATATTCATGAGATATTCATGGCAGCACTGATCCCGCTGAGTTTTTTTTTTGCCGCCCGCTCCCGCCCGCAGTACAATTCAAACCGCCCAATCCCGCGAGATTTGGGTTGGGTCCCGCGGGACCCGGCGGGACCCAATTCCAATGCAGCCCTCTAGTTTGAACTGCAGCAGATCATCTTGGCCATGTCAGTATGCCGAAATGCACTGAGTTGCCATGTGATTGGCTGATTAGCAAAGGTGTACCTCAAAATGTGGCCAGTGAATGTATTTAGATTGTACTTCTGCAATGCAAAATATCAATGCCTCTCTTTGTTAGCACACACTTAACTTTGCATCTGGCTTCCATTGTGGAGGTTCCAGACTATTCAATGCAATCCTCAGTGTTGCAGTGTATCCTATTGTTATAGTTCTTACCAACAGTTTACCCTTCTGCAGTCCCTCCCAGGGGGGCAATGGGTGGTCTTCTAAATGTGACACACAATTATTTGGAAAAAAAAAGGCAAGTCAATTTTTGTGGAAATCATACGTACAGTTACACATAATTTAATTCAAATACCTTCAAAAGTTTTGTGTAAATTATTGAAAATGATTAGACTTTTCCGAAACATTGAGGATGTAAATGTTATCATATTGAAATAATGGTGTAAACATATGGTGTATTTTTAGATGTAAATCTTTTAAATCAGAGGTTCCCAAACTGGGGGGCGCGCCCCCTAGGGGGGGGCGGAGGTACTGCAGGGGGGGCGCGGTGGAGGTTTTTTTTTCATACTTTATTGAGAAACAACATAATACAATAACAATGTGAATGTCTCAGGGGGAATTGAAATGTGTACATATTGCAGAAAAACATAAGAAATAAAACAAAAAGTATATAAATATATACACATATATATACAACATAAGACAAAAATAATTATTACTTCAAAAATCTTTTGGGTTTAATACATTTTAAATCTTTCAAAAATTAAATAAGTTCAAATTGCTTTTTGGTTTTGCAGGTGTTTGATAATGGTACATTACTGATTGATTTAACTCAAAAATTACTGGAATTTAGTTTTGGAGTTTGACCATTTGGCTTTATGGGTATGGAATTTTGCCAATAATAAAAACAACTGTGTAATGAAGTTACAATCTTTGTCTACTTTGACATTAAGGTAACCCAGAATAATGTCTTTATCTAAAAATGTAACAATTTGTTTAGTTATATTTCCAATATAGTTTCCCACTTCCATCCAAACCTTATGTCTGCGTCAACAAACAGATGATAAATAGTTTCCTCCTGAGTTCCACAGAATGAACAAAACAGGTCCATGTCCACAACAAATCTACTTTTTGGTAGGATATATACAATGCAATATTTTGAAGGACACCTCTTTGATTTTGTTATTTAGACAGTATTTATTACTAATAGTCCAAGCATATGTCCAGTTAATGTCCACAAATGTGGATTCCCAATAAAACCTCCCAGCAGGTAAGGTTGTGGGATGTAAAAGATTTCTTATTTGTTTATTGGAAACTGAATGAACACAAATATCCACATTGTCCAAAAAAATTGTCTGGGTTCTTAATTGTCTTGTGTTCTAAATCCCTTTAAACAGTTGTAGCAGACTGGTTGGAATGGCATCTAACACTATTGCATATTCTCTGGGTGGAGCAGGAATACCGAATTTTAAAAGAAATTCTTCATACATCAGAAGATGTCCATGAGAATTGTCTGATTAAAACAATATCATTATCATACCATCTAGGAAAAAAAGTGATTTATTCTTGTATTGTACATTACTGTTATTCCAAATACAACAAGTTGTTGGAGAAAAAGTATGTTTATATAGGAGTTTCCAGGCCAGCTGGGCTTCTTTGTTAAAGTTTGAAAGTTTTGTGGGTAATTTTTCAATTTAACAATTACATTTTAGCAAGAATTTAATGCCTCCCAGTGTGTCAAATATATATTTGGGAAATGCATTCCAGATATTGTCTTCCCCTTTCAATAAATTACTTAACCACTTTATTTTAAAAGAGTTGTTTAAAGTTTCAAAGGTTAATACATCCATGCCCCCATGTTTTCTGGTGTTACACTAAACATTTTTCCTTAAGTAATGACTTTTTTTTCTCCAAATTTGTTTAATAGGTTATAGATGTTTTTTGGCATTTCTAAAGACAGAGACACATCGACAGATCTAGAGATTCCTTCAGCTTTAGATAACAGAATTCTACCGTTCAGAGAAAGATTTCTCATTAACCACATGTTATAAGGTGCGGTGGAGTTTAGAAACAAAGGATTTGTATGTTTGTGTCAGTGTGGGGGGGCTCGAAAATATTCTAATCTTCAGAAAGGGGGGCCCTGCAGAAAAAGTTTGGGAACCACTGTTTTAAATTACCTTTTTAAAACGTGTTAAATTTTTACTGCAAAATGTTGTTAAGTTCATTTTCTTGCTGTCACAGTTATTATTTGTAGAAATATTGTGATCTGAAAAAAGGAAAATTATGTTTCTGAAGAAAAAAAGTCCTGGGGAGGGACTGATGGAAACGTCTGACTTGGCATGCGGTGCTCTCGCTGCTTCTTGCCAGCGGCACTCACAGTCCAAACATCATTTAAGAAAAAAAACAGATATAAACACAGAGCTATTGCCCATCTCCATTTACTTTTATGTTTTGGCCACTGCGGCACAGAAAGCCCTTTACCAGCCCCCTATCATGTGTCTGCCTCCGTGGTGGCAGCCACAACTGCAGTCGCCCTCTATTCATCACTGCAGACAGTTTAAAGATCTGCTGATTTGAGGAGCGCTGGGAAGCCAGTGCGGTGGGGAGCAGAGTGTAAGGGTGAGCTTCAGATGGAGAAGGCCAGACCACGAGAGCAACCATAGAGCATTTACCTCCTCCACAGCTGACAGCTTCATCTCGCAGTGCTGGAGATATACGACTTGCTGCTGCCGTTGTTGGACTATGCAAATGACGTGTATAAAAAAGTGCTTAAACCTCTTGAGGCAGAGTAACATGGTTACCTCAAATTAATATGTGAAACATAATCTCTGACAGAAGTAATCAGATTGTTTAAAGAAGCTTTCAAACCGTTCCTGTCCAAATGTTAAGTGTAATGAGTTGCAAAGGAGGATTTTTTTCTTTTCTTTTTGTTAATGGTGATGTTTCTAGTTAGAGGCCTTAAAAACCAACAAGCTATAAAACAAGTTAATGTTTTCACAAAAACAATTTTCTAATACCCATGTTTGTTAAAGCAGTAAATTATCTTATGTGAAAAACATAAAACAATACTATGAAATGCAATAACTCAGTAGAAATGGGGTTATCCAAGTTTGCTTCTTCCTTCTTTTCAAGCAATAAGTCAAATTCTACTTGACTTTAGATTGTTATCACTATATCTAATTAACCGACTGTGTATTGTATGCATAACTGTAAAAATCTCTATTTATGATTATGAGACACAAATATTTTCTTCTGACTTTTTTGTTACATTTTCTTTGTCTATTTTTTTTAATTAACACATTTCTGTTTGTTTGATATACCTGAGTGATTTTGTTGTATTGTGTACAATAATCAATGTTTGCACTAAACCAATATATCATAATCAAAAAGAAATTTAAGTTAAAAAAAATATTCCTGATTTCACCAGTTTAGACCAGTTCTAGGCCTTTAAGCTATTCTTAATAAAACTGTTATGGGCCATAATGTTTTTTTTTTTTTTTTTTTTACATTTCACACAATGATATGAGTTAATTGTCTAACTTTTGTCTCATGATGAAGGTACATCCACAAAGTATACCAGAACATATCTATCCATTCATTTCATTCCCAACCTAGCTACTGTTGGGTAAGAACAGGTCACAGGGCCTAAATACATGTGTTTTTTAATTAAATGAATGCATTTTCAATAGTACCATTTTTTTTTTCTTTTTTCTTTGTATCATCCAAAGACAGTGTTTCTTCATCTGAGTCAGTGCAGATGTAGAGGCGCTTCAGCTGCTCGGGAAGTCTACCTTGAATGCTAAAGTCATTGGAGGAAAAAAGATCGAACAGATAACATGACAGATTGCAACACGACTGACTGCAGCCTCAAAATGCAAGACGTGCTCTCATGAATCTGCAGCTATTTTAGGATGAACGGTAACTCCCCTAGTGCTGTCGTGTACATTGGAGATATATTTGATGGACTTTTGCTGCCACTAGTCTCATAATTCTTTTAATGAAGGTTGTTTCCTTTTTATTAATTTAGGTGTTTGACATAAAAAGCTTGATCGTTATCAGAGATCTGCTGCTTCAAACTGCAACTGCAAGAGTTTCACCTTGAACCAAACCACATAAGGATGGGAAAATAATTATTCACAGTGGGAAATGTTGAAGAGGGCATGTGTGTACCTAGTTAGAGGGCTGTCACATCACTTATCCTGTGCCGAAATTCTTACCTCTCACAGCTCACCAAGCCCTGCTGACAGCCAGGCATGTCGGGGGAGGCTCAAGATGCCAATGAGTCTGATCAAAGAGCTTGTTACAAATTTATTCACGCCCCATGGTCACTTTGTTACCAAGCCAATTAAATCACAGCTAAATGTTTAGGCAGTGAGAGGGCTGGAAAGCACTTTTCTTGTTTTGCATGGTTGTCTGGCTTTATCTCTTTTCAAATCATCCAGTCTTTCTTTTTTTTCTTTTTTTCTTTTTTTTTTTGATTGCTGAAGTAAAATACTCTGCTTTTGATTCAATTCAAAGTGAATATTTGGGTTATTTGTCCCTATTTAGGAAAATAATTATTTATATAATGCAAATAAAAATGAAGCTAATTGGTTGCAGTGATGCCTCCTGAATATCATTTGCATGTTTACGGAAACCTTACTCCTCTGATCCATAGCTGTCTCTGTTCAGTGTTTACTTTAGGAGACTCTGCAGACTTCCAGGTGTTCATAAGAAAGGCCCATGTTTATAGTATGCTAATTCTGAAAATGTGGTTTTTTCATATAAGCCAAACTGATTTCATGCATTTTTGATTATGCAGACACGTATTATTCAACACAATACATTAATATAAGACTTCAATATCACAGACATTTTTTTTTTCAATTGTAGATATAAAATTAAAATAAAGGTTCTCTTGAAAGCGTAATAGGTATGTGTATGTTTATTCAAACTTAATCTAGAGTATTTATATTTGAATTTTAGAGAAAGACTACTGCTTTCTGGGAAACATATTTACTGGGACGAACGATTCTATTTAAAGTTAAAACATTTTCTTTACTGCATAGGAAAAAATTATATTTAGTATGTCAAAATCTTTACAATAATTCCCTGTTCTATTTTTGAGGAATAGTTCAGACATCTGAAAATCTGCTTTCTACAGATATTTGCCAGTGTCCTTTGACACATTTCCCCAAAGAAAGAAAATAAAGTTTAAACCTAATTCAAGTCAAATAAATTATAGGATAAAAATCTGTAAATCTTGTTCCCCCTCACCCTTTTCTCCTTTTTTTTCTAATTAGTAAATCATATCCCATTTTTAATTTATTTTCTTTATATCAGCATCAGATGCTGTGGCCATGACTGTGTTTTAGCCAAGCCAAGCAAAACACAACGAGGCACTAATGAGGTGAGGAGAGAGGTTTATTTACAGAATGATGTTCTCATCATTTTAGTATGCAGCGCGTCAACGTGCAGCCTCGCATTCCAGAACTCCCAACTTGTGCAGCCAAATTTCTGTGTCACAAAAGGAAAGCCTGTTGTCATTAACACTCATTATTATATTTGTCAGACTATTGTAAGGATAATTGATATAATTTCTCTTAAAATCCTTCAATTACTGGTCTGCAGTCCTCAGAAAGTTTCCCACCATCATGAAATATCAACTTCGCCTTTTTGTGATGGTTGTGGGCCACTGAACAAACCTGTAATGTCTATTCAAATGACATGTTTTATTTACCATCAGCCTTGGTGGTAAAAATGGGAAAGGAAGTTTCAGCAATTACAGGAAGAGTCATTTATCACAACCTAATTATCAACCTGCTTGATCCAATGGAAGGAATTTGCTGTATTTGGCCATTATTCATTATATTCTTGCATGTCTTTGCTTCCATCTCATTTTGGAGAGCAAATTAAATAAATAAAAGATTTAAAAAACTGATGTGAACCAATGCTACATTTGCATTAAATGTTGTGTTAAGATCGTGTGCTTCGATTACCATCCATCTACAGACAGACTAGTTCAGTTGGCATTCTCCAAAGAGTTTTTATTATTATTTTTTTAATCTAACAACAAAATTTCATTTTGCGGGTAAACGGGTTGACAAGTTCCAAGCCAGGCGATGTGAAGTACCACGCTCCGACCTAATCAATGCTTCACATATCCAGCGTTATCCTGGACCACCATGTGTTGAGCTCCAAGCATCTGGCACACACTGCACTGTGCACAGCTGGCTGGCAGGCTTCAGAGGAAAAATCCTGAATGTTGGGTGTGTTTTGGAGACAGCCCAACTCCTCCATCAGATTTTAGATGTGTGGTGTTCGGCTGATTGCATCAGGAAAGAGGATTAAAGTGTTATTTTTCAACATTATTTTTGTCATAGCCGAGCGTTTCTGAGAAAGATTGCATTCATTTATCTGAAAGCACAGTTAATAACGTGCAATTTATTTCAAACTGCAGGACTGTTCTGTTGAATAAAGGCTTGAACGGTTGGAAGATTACAAACAGTCTCCTACTCATCATCACTACTGTCTGACAAAGACCAGATATCTTGATCGTTTGGCGCATTACCTTCCTTATATTGCTGTTGGCAGATGTCATTATCCTCAGTGTGTGGGGAAAAAAAAGTTTTTTGAGAGTGGATTTAAGGACATCAGTTAACTTTTTTTATGGAACAAAACTACCAATTTAGTGACAAACAGAAACAGAGAAGAATGCAATTTACAGCGATAGTTTCCTGGACTATAAGCATGAAAAAAATATACTGAATGCAATGGCAAAAAAGAAAAATCAAATTGGGTAAAACAGGAAGACATTCTGGCATTCAAGAGAAGGATAACGATGACTGATGATAGAGTTTAAAAATGGTAAATGGCATAAACTGTTGTGGAAAGAACTTCTAAGGACACTGCCCTTACAGATGGATACAGCTGTTTGCTGGTGAAAAATTGTCAAATCTGTGCATGGCACACAGGTGGCCTGCAGGAAATATCAAAGTCATAGACCACTCTGTGAGCCCGTAGAGTGAACATTTTCCTGCACATTTTTCTATGGGCATACTGCGAGCAACAAGTTTTAGCAAACACTTAATATGCAGGGATAAGAAAGGGATGAAGAAAGTGAGACACGGACATTAAACAGATTTTAAATATGTTTTCAGCTCCCCCCGAATCCTGCACACTGCACAAGGAGCCCATTAGTGCTGTTCAAGTAAACAGCCTGCGCTCCTTGCGCACAGCCTAACTAACGCAGTTTGTGTGGAAATCCTACGAGCACTCGTGTATGGCCTGCACGCCACCTGTGTGTAGCATTTGGGTGCAGTCAGTAAAGAGCCATTATGCGCACCTCAATAACAACTAGAATGTGGCTTAACCCTTGTGCTATTCTAGGCACTTTAACATTGGGAGTTGGGTCATCTAGACCCACAAGACAGTGCGCTGAACCTTTTTTCTTCAATGATTTGTGATCTTCACTGGTGTCCATGGATTACATGAAATCTATCCACCTTTATCCACCTTTGTCATGGTAGGGAGAACACGTCAATGGAAGGGTGGGGTCATAAGATAGCACAAGGGCTAAGGGTACAGTACAGCTGCATCACCCATATGTCATAAGTGCATATAACTTACATTAACCTTACAAATACTTCATGACACAAAATAAAACTAAGGTGCATTCCGCTTTCATGACGTCCCTGGAGGTAGCTGTACAAGCCTCAAGGGAACAGCGAGACACACCTGTGCTCCCCTTAAGAGGCATCTGCTCTTGTCTATGACTCTCTACAGGCCTGGACAACCCAAAAACAAATAACATTCATACTGGTCAACCCCCCCATATATGTGCAAATCATCATTGTGTATCTAAGGCTTTAACAAAAGCCTAAGCAACTTATGATGTTACATTTTTGCAAGAGTGCATGGCTTTCCCAAATTGGTGACATTTCTATCTTGTAAGAAAAGGGGGAAAGAAACACAGGATATTAAACAAACAGTTCCCTTTGCTTAGAAAGGCTTTTGCATATCAGAGCTGAGGAATTTCTTCATCCATCTATATAGCAGTCTATGAGTTATATTGTACAACATTTATTGTGTTTGTTGTCTGGAGCATTCAAACTTAATATAAATCAGCCAAAAAGATGATTTATGTGTGTGGCATTCCTTATTTAAACATGTTTGGTTGGCTAAACCCACATAGTATGTCATTGTAACTTCAAGAAAATGTGCTGTAGATACTTACGTAGAACAGGTTCATATGGCACAATGGAATGAGCTCCCTGCAAGCCCTAACAAAGCCAAACTGACAGGACAGTTGAAAGGTCAGCTTCTACAGTCACTTACCTCATGCACCTGTCCACCTGCCAACGTTCAATCATGGACATGACAAGTTTGCAGCTGTCACCTCTAATGTCTATCTCTGGGTTCTTTAATGACCACGAATACACATTTTGTGCAGAAATATTCAGAAACAGAAATTTCCCATTCTGATAGTGGTGTTTTTTTTTTTTTCAGAGCAAGTGCAGAGACATTATTGCATGCTTTTATTGGATGTAGAAATCAGCATATTGTCCCGCCTTTCTGTCTCCAAACAAAAAAAAACTTCCACTAACATTTTTACCCTTTTAGTTAAAAAAAAACCACACAAAATCCCTCCCCTAAATGTCTGCCTATGAACTTTTGTGCTCACTTTTAAGATCTGGTTGCTATTTTTTTTTTTTTTTATAAACTTCGTTGAGAACTCTTGATTGTTAAATGCTGGCCTTTTATGGATTCAAGTCTGTGTAACAGGGATTTGTGGTCAGGTGAGGCAGAGTCTTACCCAGCTGACATCATCCTCACCTGCCATTACAAGATACACTAAAAATAGAATATGTATCCATCAATCTGTGCTAAAAATGATATTTTCATGAACAATTCTAATCATTTTAATAATTTGTATATTTACAATCTCTGTATTTGGCATATTTCCTGTTTAATTACAGCATAGTCTAGAAGGCACCAAGTTCCACATCATGTTAGATGGAACAATCACATGCAAGCTGGGTTGAGTGCTTGCCTTTACCTTATTCATTCATTCATTCGTATCCCTTACAGGGTCACGAGGTTGCCGGACCCTATCCTGGCTACTTACGGGCAAAGGCAGGGGACACCCTGGACAGGTCACCAATCTCTCGCAGTACCTTATGCTAATAAAAATGGTTTATTAAAACATACATATATATACATCATAGACACATTTATTACCTGTCATCATTTTCCATTTAATAGGTAATGTTTTTCTTTTTTTTCCCATTGTACATTTAGTGTTTGGATTTGACATAAAGCTGCACTCAAAAGATAGAAAGTGAGGCAGGCAGAAGCTCCGCCTCAATGAAGAGGACTCTCTCAAGCTCACAGTTGTTTGTTGCTAATAAAGTTTAAAAGGAGTCTACTCTTTTATGATTTGCTCTGACTGGAAACATGGTGAATATCTTATTATTATTACTTTTATGTTTTACTTGTCCTGTCCAACAGCGGAGCAAACAGATGAGAGCAGAAGGCCTCTTCTGGTGGACATATTTTACTGTTACAACAGGGGGTTATAAATCTTCTGACACACAAGGTGTATATTTGAATAAACACTGTTTGTAATTTAGACTAAACTTTATATATATTAATTATTTTTGTTGGACCAGACAGAAAAGAAGAGGAGGGAAAAGGTTGCCGAAAGTTTATAATCATTACTGTCAGGTGTAGATGTAAAATAAACCTAAAAGGGGCGGGGCCTGTCCACACACTCAAATGTTGCAAACATACCTGTTAGATTTTTAATCAAAATGCAAAATATTAAAGATCGGATGACCAATGCCGGACCAACATATCTTAAGTAAGACAGAGAGTCTTCCAAAGCAAAGAGAAGATAAGGAGGACTTTTATGCTAAAGTCACAGTAAAGGTTAGACCAGCATGTGTGCGTGGGTGAGAAAGTCTGAATCCTAGTGCTCTAGTCTGTCATTAGCATCCACTTTCGTGTTTTTTGGAGCCATACTGAGTCACTACACATTCCTACATTCTTCTTTAGCCCAATACAAACCTGCCATGTTTATAAAAAGAATATGAAATAGAATCAGACATTGGTTTTGTATTGTTAAATATTTGCCATAATGTTATTAGTACATCACTTCTATTTTTAGAAATATTGTCTTTTACCACAAATTTCAACGTGATAGCAGTAGTCAGAAGGCATTTTTGTATTCCTTATTTTGTTGTAATCCCTGTTTTTATTTGAAACATAGCATTATATATTTCAGTGTTTTTCAACCTTTTTTGAGCCACGGCACACTTTAAGCTTAAAAAAAATCCCGCGGCACACCAGCATCCCAAAAAAAAAAAAAAAAGGGACAAACTCATAGCCTGTATTGATCTACAGTCCCTCCACAATCTCACGTGCATTTTTGAGATAATTGTTGCAGAAAAAGCTGGAAACTGCAGCTAGTATTTAACAGTCTTTCATATTCCTAACTACTCAGTGTTTTATCAGGGCCTGTTTGAATGAACACAGAGCTGAAATCCTGGAGATGAGAAATGTTTTTAGATCAGTTAATGAGGGCAATTTCCCACGACACACTTGACCATTTCCCACGGCACACTAGTGTGCCGCGGCACACTGGTAAAAAACACTGATATAATTAATAGTAGAATTGTTGGAATTACCTATTTAATGCTTTTTTTTTTACATTAATCTACAGGATGTCCTTCTGTGGTTAGGGTCATTTAGTGGGAGGCATGTCCTCACCTCTGATATTCATTTTTTTGTATTTCTAGTAATTATATGTATCAACCTGAATTTTCTAATTATTTGTGGTACATGGGTGTAAAAAAATGTTTTTTTTTCTCGTCCATAATAATTCCAAGGAAAGTGCGTTAAAAATATTATATATTTTTTTCTTTTTGTAATCTGCTACAGCACAAAGTAGTAGTTTTTGAACATCCTCAACTAATCATTACATGAGAATAATACAGGTGTTTTTAAACTTGAGCTTAAAAACAATATTTGTATTTTTAAAAACAATATTCTGTGGCAAACGTTTTTGCTTTGTCTTTAGATCAGTGATTTTCAACCAGTGTGCCGCGGCACACTAGTGTGCCGTGGGAGATGGTCAAGTGTGTCGTGGGAAATTGCTCTCATTAACTGATCTAAAAACATTTATTATCTCCAGGATTTCAGCTCTGTGTTCATCCAAACAGGCCCTGATAAAACACTGAGTAGTTAGGAATATGAAAGATTGTTAAATACTTTTTTCTTTGTGTTTATTTGATTCTATTAAGGACATTTTGATAAGAATGAAGGTACCGCGATTTAGCTGCAGCTTCGGCTGTTTTAGGAAAAGTCCCGCCCCTTTAACTGTCTCCACCAATCATTCTTGGATTCTTAATCACACTTAATCACATGTCTGACCAATCAGAAGTGGTTAAAGTCTTCACTTTCTTGTTCCGATTTAGCTCATAAGTTTCTCAGTTTTAACTAAAATACCAGCTAAAGCTTGTCTTTAGCGGTGTATGTACATTGAAGCTCAGAGATGCTTGTCTGTCTGCTGTCGGCGGATTTTCACACTACATCTCCCATGATGCAGTGTGTTAAAGTGACAGCACAATGAGTCTCTCCGCTTAACGTCTTAAAACAACAACGAACATACATCAGCCAGCTTTGAAATCTTCTACCTTAACTTTTATTTCATCTTTTAGAAAAACAGCTGCAACTTCAAGCTTTTTCTGCCACAATTATCACAAAAATGCACGTGAGATTGTGAGATTTTCCTCTTTTTTTTTTTTTTTTTTTTTTGGATGCTGGTGTGCCGCGGGATTTTTGTCAAGTTTAAAGTGTGCCGTGGCTCAGAAAAGGTTGAAAAACACTGCTTTAGATGAACTACATGGTCCAGTCAAGTATTTTTTTTCCAATTGACCTCAAGGTTTTCATAATACATCATTTTCTTTTAATGTCTCATTTTACATAGTTCCAAAAATGCTCCATTTAGATCACACCACAAAGAATACAGCAGGGTTTTTTGTTATTTAAGGTTAGTTCAAAATGCAGAAACCTGTTTTTACTCTTTGATAAGGGACTTCAATGCAGGCAGTGCCCATAACTTATAAGTAAAAAAAAACAAAAAAAAAAACAGAGAGAATTTAAACTCCTTGAGCAAGGGTACCATCAGTAAATTTATTTAAAATGTAGATTAACACGGTTCCAGGTTTGAGCTATACTTGCTGGAAATATCTTAAGATTTGAAAAGGACATCAAAGGCACAAGGAGGGAACACTTGAACTGTCCTGCAGCAGATAGATTTGAAAGCACAACATGTTCAAATGGTAGATGAAAGGAGGGATGCGGTAAAAGCTGTGAAGAAGACAATACTGCCAAGAAAATAAGGTTACAGCTCACAACAAAAGGATTCTGCAGTTTTTTTAACCCTTTAGAAGTTATTATGTGAAAGGAGCATGACATCTTTTATTTAGATTTTGTAAAGACAAATTCTCTATTGCACGATTTAAAGTAATTTTCAACCATTCTTCTTTGAATTATCTGCCAATTTAAGATTCAACAGATGTTTTAAATATAATAAGTTTGCATCTGGCTAATAGTCCTGCAGACACTATGTTAGATTCACAGATGTAGAACATTCTCTACCCAATGTGAAATCTGCTATTATTCAACTGATGAATTTTAGGTTTGGGACAGTTTTAGGGCTTGTTGTCTTTTTTCTTGTAAAAAAAAAAAAAGAAAAAAGAACGGACATGATGTGCGTCGTATTATAATCATATTTTCTTTTCTGGTGGTTACTAACAGATCTCTATGGAGCACATGACCTAACATGGGTAAAAAATAAATAAAATAAAACATTTCCACGAATTACCACAAAAAAATATTTTGTTCCCACAAAATAGTAATTCGTTTCTTGGAAATAATTAAATTGCGTCTTCAAAATATGAATGTGTTCGAAGTATTTAAATGAAAAAAATTCTAAAAGCAGGCATTTTTTGCATGAACCAGAAGTCATTTTTTGTTGGGTAATCTCTTTTCTGGCTAGCACAGATTTTGTGGAAAGTGAAGCAAATCTTCTCATTTACTTTGTTAGATTTGTCAAGTTTTTCATGCAAAAAAATCGAATCCTGTGTAAATTAAAACCGTTTTGTTGGATCTTGTCAAAAACAAAGAACTAAATCAAATTGCTTATGCCTCAGTGGTTAGTGCCACTTCTGATAATTGAAATTTTTTTTTTTTTTTCCAAGCAGCATCGCTTCATAGCTACGCCTCTTCATCGTCCTCCAGGAGCAAAGTTTAACTAAAAAACTCACCAAACTGAGCCTAAAATCCAGGTCTGGAAAAATTTAACAGGCAGAACACACACACGCACGCACACACACACACACACACAAAATAATGAAAAGTAGCGGAAGCACTGAGGGAAGACAGGTCACTTTCTGGTGAAGAGGTGATGGTAAAGCAGTATAATAACAAGTGATTAAATAGATTAGTGGGCAGCAGAGAAGGCGCTGAAATCCTGACGTGCAGCAATGACAGATATCTTTGAACCCAGTTGTTATTATTTTCTGTTTTTATAACAGCACTTTCAGCTTTTCAAAAAACAGCTTTTCAAAATTCTGTTTGATACCGTTTAACTTTCCATCTGGAAAATACTGTCAGCCTTAATATATGTGACTAACATGACTAGATGCACGAATTGCCTTGATTGAATCAATATTATTGAAATGTAAACACAGCCATTTGCCTTTCTAAAAATGTGATCAAATTCAATCTGCTTGTGATGTTTGTGCAACAAACAGGAAAATTTGGAGCCATAATTAGACCCCAGAGGAACAACGGCGGCTGCTGTTGGGACTTTGGCCTCTTACCCTGCACCCCCATCCACACCTGCTCCATTGTTATAATTTCCTATCTAACACATAACTTGTGTTTTGGTGTTTGTGCAGAGTTCAGTAGATCAGCCGTCCTGAATGACCCTCACTGATGATGGTGGTCATGGTGATTAGCTTGAGTTTGAGGGTGTGCCGCAGAACAGATGGACAGAAATCACCAGCTCCGTGTTGTATAGCTGAACAAATGTGAGCTCTTGGCGCACAGTGCAATTGTTGTAGCTCAATTTTCACGGTTCAGGCATTCATACAGGTCCACCAAGAGAGAAGAGATTTTCTTGCACCCAAGCAGAAATAATTTCTCCTTGGCTAATGAGAGGCAAAAATCCATGCAAAGCCCCATCGTCAACCCAAACTGGGGAAATAATCCAAATGATTAGTGCTCTAAATGGAACTGGGGAGTTTCTGCTTTCCTGATAACCTTCCTCACATTCATCGAAGACCCACTTGTCTAATGATACTGTAGCGTCTGTAGTGGAGGGTCCATATTCCACAGAAAAAAAAGTGTTATTTATTTGCATCTCAAAACAAGAAAATGGGTCAGAGGTGTTCATATTTCATGAGATAAACACACTTTTTATCAATTAAGGAAATCTTCATTTAAGAGAGCCAATGAATTTTTACACTTTATTCCCTGGAAAGCAAATTTCTTTATGACTCAAAATATTAAACAAACAATTCTGACATTGAGCCTGCAATAAATAAAACCTGAAGATCTTGCTCTTTATGGTATTTCTTTCCATTAAGCATGTTTTGTAAATGATCATCCTTCTTGATGCTCGTAATGAAAACCTTTGAGTGTCAACAATCTAAATTATTGTTATTAGGGATGTGATCTTTTGGATGAATTAAATGCAAGAAACCAAATCTGGTAGACAAATTTCAACTTTGTTAACCACTAAGTTGAACTTAGTTTACCGCTTCAAATAAAATATTCCTTAAATTCTAAATATATTTCTTTTAAAAGTAGTTCTAAAAAGTGTTTTTAAGAATTTTGAGGTCATACCAAATTATTTTTTTTTACTTTAAAAAGGTCAGCTTTTGTTTTAATGAGTCTACTGTGAACATTGTGGAATAAACAAGAACTCATATTGCATAAGAAGCAATTAGTGAATCAACTGTGGATTTTGTTTGTTTTATTCCCTTTGTATTGTTACTCTTTAAATGAATTCAGTAAACAGCATTTCTCTCATTTCCCCGCTTTATGCTATGTTCAAAGCTGGGAGCTTAGTGAGCTCTTTTCTTTTTTTTTCTACTACTTCATTTATTCAAGAAGGCTTTGGAACTTAAATAGGACATATTTTCCTCCTAACATCTGACACATGGAATGCTAAGCCATGCTTTTGTTGTAAGGCAACATTTTTATTTCTTTTTTTTTTTAGAAGTTGCACATTTGAATTCTTTTCATGCTTCATTAAAATAATTCCACACCATTACAATGTCTAACAGTGGAAATTACTGTTGCAAAAATAATTTTCAGCAGGCATAGAAAAACCAACAACAAAAGCATAACAACAAAAGAGACCAGAGTTGCTGCTAAATAACTATCCCTAATTACTGACCTTAAGTTGTTCTTAAACTAATTTCAATTCATAGAATTCATCACATTTCCTGGCAATCAGCTGCTTTTAACTTTCAGCAGAGGAAAATGTAACACAAAGGTAGTTATAGGACTGTCCAGCCAGAAACATTGATTAAAGGTGTCTCCCCCTCTGGTCACCGTAGGGAGCAGTCTCCAGAGTAGGCGTGTTAGAAAAAAATCAATTTTGCAATATATCGAGTATTTCATTTGGTGATACTTGAATCGATTCAAAATGCTGTCAGGACAATATTTATTTAATTATTTCTAAGTGTCCTTCAGTATCTGACTCTTGTTTTCCACTTCAACCTCCAACCGCTAGTTGGCAGCAGAGCAAACGGAGTCCCTTTGAGCAGCTCTACACCACACAAAACAACAGGAAGACCTCAGCTAGAGGCAGCTTTTTTCGTTGTCATGAGACGTGAACTACTTATTTTAACTTGGGATGGGAACCGAACCGAAACTCTTGGCTATTTTGCTGCCTAAAACATATAAAAATGCAGATTGCAGTGCCTTTTAGAGGCTCAGAGAAGAACGAGTGAAGCACTGCAGCTCCACAGCGGCTAATAGGCTAATGCACTTTGCATCGGCCAAAATGCTATTGGCAAATCGGGCCAAAGTTCTGCATAACCTCCAAGCAATAGATTCTAGTTTAGCGACCCGATTGATCAGAATGATGTGTACAACGCTCTGAAAAAAGACCAACATCGTGGCGATGACCATTACTAGTTTACTTCCGCGTGTGAGAAAGCGTGGCTGCAACGGTGCAGAGCAGACTGTGATGTAAACGAAGCATCTTTACCACATTAATGCGCTCTCCTTCATCCTGTCATGCTGCCTCATCATCACACTTTATTGTTTCTGGAAAGAATTAATGTTTTTTTCCCTCCTTATTTTGAAGCACCGTTGAGGCTCCTGAACTGTTTAAAAGTACTGGAGAAGCTACATTAAGCAATATTAAAAATAAACAGCACTTTATTAACTTAATCATAGTTTTAGAACCTTATTGGTTAGAGCACATTCATTTCATTTTTTTCTTTATACTGAAATATATTTTGTTGTGAAATTAGACAATGCTGATGTTCCCTTTCTATGTTTTAAGTTACCAAAAATAAAAGCACTATGAATTTGCCTGGTAAAAACAACAGGTATCGTATCGCCTCACTCTTGCCAATACACACCCCTACTCCAGAGAACTAAATGCACTTCATCCCCCAGCAACCCCAGCATGCAGTTTCTGAGTGCTGCACACCTGACTCTCATTTGCCAAATCACTCACAGTCTACTTAAGCACTGTACTGAGCATCACTCAGTGCCAGTGATTGTTTGTGCCAGTGGTCCCCAACCTTTTTGTCACCGTGGACCGGTACAACGCAAGGCACGTTTACTGCGGACCGGGGGGGGGGGGGGGGGGGTTGAGGTGCTACGCAAGACAGATTTAACGTGGACCGGGGGTGGTATTTTCTCTTTAGTAATGATAATAACAATAATAATCATAATTTTCCCCTTGTCAATGCAACTTTCTAAAGAAGTTTGTTTTTTGCTCATTTTGGTTGTTTGGGTTTAATTTTAGTGGGGTTTATCCCCTGATGTTTGGTGTCGCGACTTTGACGTGCGTTAAGTGTGACAGATGTAACAAAGTGAATCCGGTCACTTTTCAAAATAAAACGTTTTTGTCGGAAAAAAAAACAATAAAATGGAAATTATTTTTTCTTTCTGTGCGTCCCGGTGCAAAAATTTCCCGCGGCCTGGAACCGCTCCGCGGCCCGGTGCCAAGTGTCCCGCGGCCCAGTACCGGTCCGCGGCCCGGTGGTTGGGGACCACTGGTTTGTGCCACCCTGCTTTAATTACCAAGCCTTGTACCAAGATTTGATCTTCTGTTTCCCCGACTCCGTTTCTGACTCTGTTTGCCTGCCGCCTGCACCGACTCTCGCCTGGATCCTGAATACCTTTGTCTCTTCTCTGATAATCTCATGCCTGTTATTAACCCCTAACTGCCTGACCTGGATTTAGCTTTGTGGCCTTTTAGCTGAGCTAATAAACCAGCTGCAATTGGAGCCAGCTGATTGTCTATTCTTGTGATAAAGGTCAAAAAACAAACATGCATAGACTGACTAGGTCACCTTCTTATGTCCCTCCATTGGGTTTAATAATGTTGAAATTAAAATGAGAAATACGATTCATTTTATATAATTACACTGACATTGTGGTGGAAGTAAAGCATCAAGTTACTTAAAGAGGAAGAAGCAAAAATGGCAGAAAAGGCATAATACTCCAAAACTGAATCTTTTATGACATTGTCACGTTAGATTTTAGATAAAAAATGAAGTTATTATTCAATTGGCTTAAAAGGCAGCATCAGCGATGCAGACTTGGCATAAAAAGTATATAAAGAATATGCATAAAAAAAGAGTGAAATATAAATAATATAAACTATGCATACATCTTATCTTGAAATAGAATGGTGAACTGTCAAGAGTGTATCTCCCATTCACCCTAAAGTTGTAAGGATTGGTTCCAGCGATCCCTGTGACCCTGCATTAATAAATGAAGCAGGAATAGAAGATTTATTGATGCATTTAATTCAAACAAAATCAGGCATTGTTCCATTTTTTTATTTTACTACCTGTAGTCCATATTAAACTGTTGGAATGAAACAAAACCTTTTTCTTTAAATATTGTTTCTTCCCTTTTTCTCACCTGTATTTATTTTTTATTTAATTAACAAAATGTTTTTGGACAATTAAGTCTGTTTTTAGCACTGAAAAGTACTAATTGCCCCTTCAAAGTTTAAAATATACCATTTTTTGTCAACCTAGTTATTTGCAAGTTATTTGCTTCTGATAGTTTTATTTGAAGGAGTGCTGGTCTTTTTATTTTTTTCACAACACTGCCAAAATCTAAAACATTAAAAGTTATTGATTACATCAAGGCTATATGGGATTTCCTTTGAAATAGTGCAATTACTTCAAAGAAGCAAAAACTTGGATGGCGGAGCATAAGTGAGGATGAGGGTTCATTTAAAGTTCACATTTGGACACGATTTTTGCAAAAAAAAAATAATAATAAAGTTTCTGGAGGCAAAAGAGACGCAAAAAAATACCCAATACTTGGTTGAGGAGTGTTGAATTGTAAGTGCGTCATTTGGCAGTGTTGTGCAAGTTACTTTCAAATTGTGCAGATTACATGTCGTTTAAAAGTTATCTCTTACCTACAACATTACCATCTTAGAATAACAATGAGTCATGTATTATTTTCAGCGATGATGATCAAATGCTGCTAAATATATTACATATCTTTGAAAAGGGAAAGCTCCAGACAGACAATTGGAAAAGTGACCTTCAGTTTTAGTCAGTTTACTCCACAGGAATAAAACTCTATGTCATCTACTTTGCAAAAAAGAGAAAACAGAGACTCAAATAACACTTAGGTCATTTCTTCAACCATGTTGGAAAATATTTTTGGGATTTATTTTACAGCTACACGTATTTTTTGGGTTGTTGGGGTTTTAACTGAACCCAATTTGTGTTTTTATCCAGCTTTTTTTTTTTTTTTTTTTTTTTTTTTTTTACTGAGTTGAATTATGCAGAAAAAAAGTAAGTCCCTTTTTATCCTCAGAGTTGGGTTAAAAACAACCCAAATGTGGATTGTTTTTTAACAATGAAGTTTTTATTGTGTACCAAAAAATAAATAAAGTTCAAAGTTAAAATTAATTCACGAAAAAACAGGCAGCTAATAGTTGTTTGAAAAAGTTGGATCAAACATATCAGTCATACAAAAAAATTAAATTAGTGTGTTAGGCCTTTAAAGCCTATCAGAAAGTCTGGCTTATTGAGCTTTTTTCTTTTTCATTCTTTGAGTTGAAAAGAATAAAAAAAATGTTTGAACTGATTGCCAAAAAGCAGTGGAAAAAAAGCATTTTATTTTCATTTGTTATGGTCTCATGATCTTGCTGCTTTAAACTGTACCATTTTAGGGTGGTCATTCTGTTGTAATTCCCTAATCATTGCACATATGCTACTGTAAAAAAAATACTATTGTAAAAAGTTACTAACATTGACATTGGATGAGAAACGAAAACAAATTGCTTGAGACTAAATACTGCATTTCACAGTCAAATTGTATGATCATATTTATTTTTTTAAGCTTTAACAAAGCGGATCTACTTTGATTTCTCAATAGCATTTAACCTTTCTAATAAACAATCACAAACAATGCTTTCAATTCAGTTCAATTTTCTTTATTTCAAACACAAATAAAAATAAACACAAGAGTTTAAAAAGAAAGATAAAACAAGACAGTGTGTTTGAAAAAGAGTGGGTTGAAGAGAAATCTTCCCACCCCTTATTCGACGATACATAATGATCTGCATATTTCTATTTACAGTTTTGTACATGTCATACATTCACATTACATACTGCATTTAGACAGATTGTGAGTCTTGCCATTATGTAAAAAACTTTTAAGTCCCAGTTCACCCAATTCTTGAGACACTTTGAACACATGAATTATTGCTTCCACTCTGCTGGAGCTTTACTGTGTGTGCAACAGCATCTTCTTTGTATATAAAACCAATGCACTGCAGCTCGTTAGTGGAAAGCTGCAGGCAACATTCTTTAAATGGACAAATAGGCTGTTATCACCTAAAACAAAAATGGTTTTCTTCTAGAATGCACAAATTACAAGGGATTAGGAATGAAAAACAAAACACTTCAAGGTTTCTT
The DNA here is from genome assembly GCA_023969325.1 of Oryzias curvinotus. Lineage (NCBI taxonomy): Eukaryota > Metazoa > Chordata > Actinopteri > Beloniformes > Adrianichthyidae > Oryzias > Oryzias curvinotus. The sequence continues at coordinate 7,544,623 of CM043709.1, read as the reverse complement.
CTTTGACATGTTCCAAAGTAGGGGGTCACCACGGGGGGGTGCTTCACTTGTTTGCCCTCTGATTGACAGGAACAGGTATGGTTTAGATATGAAAATAGAAGTCGCACTCAGAGAAGAACTGGAGAAAGCCTGGAAAATGTAGGTGACAGATACCTGGAAAGATGATGCAATATCCCTTTCCTTAAGCCTGTGGTACTGTTTTAAATAGAACACTTCTCATAATTAGAAATACAAATGTGATATTTTTGTCTGTTTACATTAATTTTGACAAAAAATGAAAGTCTCATTTCTTCAATAACATGACATAACTTTCTTAGGCAATACGCTTTACTTTTTCTTTTTTTCCTCTACAAACTTTAAGCATAAATGGAAGCAGGAAGCTGAAGCTTCAATACAAAGGAGGCCAATGTGAATTCTTCAGTGCAGACTCTGATACCGGCAACATAAAATATGGTTGGACTTCAGAGGCTTTTGTTGGAAACCTGACTTGAAAACGAAAGCTAGGGATTTGTATTTCAAGCTGATGTCCAGGCTGCAAGGCTGGCGGTGAGCGGAATAATGAGACTACCGACTATGCATTTCCCCAGCCATGGAATCCTTTTGTGATCATGAAATGAGCATTTATGAATAATTCATGCATTCATTTTACTCTGCTCTTCCTTGAGGTTTGACTGAAATGAACAAAATTGCAAACAAATTAGTGTCTGAGAGTTTATTACATCAGAATTTGTTGGAACTTTTCGGATGTTAAAGGTGGGACCCTGAATGAGAACTGACCTAACCCTGGGAAGTTTCATGTTACCTCTAGAGATATTAAAATATGAACACAAACTCGATTAACTGTTCCCCTAAGAAACATCAAGTTAAAATTAATTTAACCCTTGTGCTATCTTGTGGGTTCCAGATGATCCGACTCCCAACATTAATGTGTCGTTCAGCAAAAGCATTTTGAGTGCTCAGAAGTGCAATGTTTGCAAAAATGAACTGCTTAAAGTGAAGCTTTGCCCCTCAACTTAAATTGCGGGGGGCAATCTCTAGGAAAACACTTTTACCCCCCACTCCATTCATTACCATGTCTTCATTTTGAATCAATATTTAAATTGCCCTCGTTTCTCATGATCACAAGCACATTTTCCCAGTTAAATTCATGGATGCCTATTCACTTCATTCCAGATAGTTTGTCAACCCTCCTCCACCCAGTTATTAACCAGGACCGAAGTTTATGCACAATTTGGCCCCACCACCATCAGCATCTGTTAGGGGTTTACTCTGTCTGAGCTTTTAGCACACACGCAAGAGGTCATCGGCCCAGAGCCTAACTGCCAACAACGTAATTCTTCATGTGCATTTTTTCTGTTTTACGATTAAATCATTACTCATTTTCTCAAAATCTTTTCTCGTTGAAAAACCTTACTCTACAACCCAAGAATTTATAAGTCTTTATTTTAGAAATTCCTTTCCTTTCTTCCAGATAGCATCTTCTGAATCTTTGAGGACTTTAAGCCCATGCATCCCATTTCCAAATCTGATAATTCCATTTTGTGGTCATGGAGTTGTTGGTGCCAATCCCAGCTCCTGATGGGGTTCAACAAAAATGCAAAACAAGAACAACAAAATCTACACAATATATTGATAATATACATTTCATGGCCTGAATATTTATCAATCATCAGCATGTCAGAATCACATCAAAATAGATACATTCCCAGGCATCCGTTACAATTGTCATGGTGCTCAGACATCATCAAAAGGTTAGAAGTTGTTTTATTGTATAGTTAGTCTAGTTTGGGAATGAAAAGCACATCAACACATGACAATCTGACAACCAGCAGGATTATTAATATTATTATTACTATTTTATTTGTTATGTATGCACCAGAGGTAGAGCAGTTCACCCTTTAATCTGAAGATTGCAGGTTTGGTTTGCACCCTGCCTGCCCATGTATCAAAGTACCTTTGGGCAAGACACTGAACCCCATAGTGATCTTGGAAGTTATATGTTGGCACCACTGTTAGGCAGCAGAGCTGCCATCAGTGTATGAAAATGTGTCCATGGATGAAAAGGACTGTGACTGTAAAACACTAAGTAAATGGAATTTACCCCTTATTACTAGTTTGCGCTCATTTTCTGCAAAACTGCTTCTAAATAAGCAGCTAAGGTAGGCAAAATGTTCTGTGTGCTTTGGTTAGCTCAGTGTAAAAACAGACCAAATGCTTGAAAACTATTAAATATTCTTCCTTAATTCCATCACAGTCGCTGGACTCTCCTTTTGTGAAAACACTCTGAGTCACAAGACACCTAATCAGCCAATAAACACTAGCAGAAACTGTAATGAAGTTCTAAATGAACGAATATAGGAGCCTCTGTTTGATACACTGACTGTCAAATTTAAAAGCCTCCTAAAAGCAATTATGAACATTTTGATCAGGGTGACCAAAGCCTTGCATTCCACAAATGGGTCACTCATGTAAAAAAAAAAAGGAAATGTTTTTTTGCGTGTAATAGGTTGATTGCATGAAATAAATATTTTTTTTTAAGAAAACAGGATGGTAAAATTGTCCCTTTAGAACATAGAAAAATGTAAAAAAAATAAAGTAAATAAAAGCTAGAAAACAACAATGGACAAATTAGGAAGCTAGATATAGAGCCAAAAACAGTTAGATCCATCTCCCTGTTTATCCATGCAAGGGAAGATTCAGGGAACAAAGTCTCCAGCGTCTTGTGCTGGCCTAGATAGGACTCTAATCAAAGGGAGGCAGTGCAGGGAGCCCATCCTCTTTGTTGCAAACAGAATGAGTAAATGTTTCTCTCCTCGCGCTCCTCTCTGAGTCAAGACAGAAAGCGGTGCTGTGCCAGCTCTCCAGTTCCAGAGTCAGGCTCTCACTTCATGGATGTCTGCTCTAATGAGAAGGGAGTGTAAAGACATTGACAAAGATGTGTGCAAGAAGAAGAAAGTGCAGGAAATGAAGCGAGTGCTGGAAATGTCTCTGATGCTCCTCGCTTTTTTTAATCAGAGCAGAGTGTCCGTGGCAAAGTGTTCCCAAGCGCTGGACACAGTAGAGTGACTCTGGTTTAAAAATAACAACTTTAAGAATGCAACACACGGAACAAACTCGTTCAGTCTTCCTCGACTCTGCCCTTGGAATGCACTGTCATCTGAAACTGTCTGACTGAAAAAGCTGCAGAGGTTCGGGCACAGATGCGACCCAGCAGAAACAGGTGTTTGATTTATTGCCACATATGGTGATTGGCGGGGGGGACAGTGGTGCACAAGGCTTTGTAGAAAGATGCAGCTCCAGTCATCACAGAAAACAGCATCAACAAGTGTAAACACAGAGAAGAAGGAAATACTTGACCTCTTCAGATCGTGCATTTCTCTTGTACCTGAGGAAATGTATACTGTAGTTACAGCTGATTAACAATAGCTAGTGCACAATATAAAATATGTTGGTGAACAGATTTCTCAAGACTAGGCAAGATTTCCACACAAAATTAGGCCTAATCCGATCATATTTTGATCTATTTTAAAAGTGTTCCCATGTGGTCTTTTTATTATGATGTTCTTAGTCAAAATAAAAAAAAAGGTTCTTTTTCCCAGGACATAGTTTCTGCAGAGCAACAGGAGTTCATTTGAAATTTGCCTCTGAGATTTAGGCGGAACTGTTGGCGTGGAGCAGCCCCAGCCCCTCTTCCTGTCATCCTTACCTGAGCAGTCCGTTTTCTACCGCTTACTTACAGCCCCTCACACCTCAAACCCCAAAACCAACATTACCAATGCAACATAGGTGGCAAGCAGTATTGGAGCTGTACAGTTTTGGGCCAAATGCTAGCTTGGAGGAGGAAAACAAAGACATGAATCTAGTTGTCTATTAGAATGGAGCAGGGAGCTTGTGGCCTGATCATTCGATTTTCTACATCAGTGGCCCCAAACCCTCTGGTCAGAGACCGGTACTGATCCGCGGGCTACTTCGTACCGAGCCACAGACGGAAAAACAATTCATACTTTTACTTTGATTATTTCCGTTTTGTTAATTTTCTAATACCTGTCAGAAAATTCCTTAATTAAAGGAAGTTAAAGTTTGGAAAACTAGCGGATTCTGTTAAGCACATCGATCTGTCCTGACACGTTACGTGACTTTAAGCAGCTGCTTGGATTACAATGTTGGTAGCTCAACACTCAAAAACGAATAAAAACCAAACACTAAAACGTATTTGGATAGTTTCTTAGGAGTTTCTTTAAGAATGACAGATTATATATAAAGTTAGGCTAGAAATGTCAAAATTATAAATACCAAAGGCAAAAAACACATACAATAAAGGTAAAAGATGTAAAGATAAAAGTAAATCAAGGCTTGAAACTCCGAACATTCTTTAAATTTTGTACCACCAGCTCCTCAAAAGCGTCAAAATTGTGTTTATTCATATTTTATGTTTACTCGGCTGATTAAATTTGACATTATTACAGCATGTATTACCAAGCAGCCTGCATGTTTTAGTCTAAACCACACAAAAAAAGTGTAAGCAATAAAAGAGATTTAAGAATTTTGTTCTGACAGCTCCTACAATTTTGCACAATTTTTCTACTGTTTTAATAAAATCGGTGCCACAGTTTCTGGCTTGATGATTGTTGTCAACTTGGCAACAACCACAACCCTGGATCAATTGAAGTGCCAAATATTGAGATTTAAATACAATCATGAAAATCTGCACATAAAAAAAGAAAAGGAGATGAGATTACAGCACGATGATGTGTGACGCTGTAGTGGTTAACACTGTCTCCCCAGTATGAGAAGGTCCTGGCTCCAATCCCAGCTGGGTCCTTTCAATGCATTGCGTTTGAATGATTTTTATATGAAAAAAATATATATTTTAACTGTTTTTTTTTTTTTATAAACCATTCAAGAGTTTGTTTTCAAAACGCAGTGAATTCATAAATAGTCTTTCAAAAATGTTCATATTTATGAGATTTATAAATCTGTGACTGTTTCTTTTTTAAAGGACAAATATATAAACACAAAAAAAGAAGTAGTGAGCATGGTGTCCAAATTGCTGTTAAAATCCAGGGCACTAGATAGTCCCGCAGTATATCTTTTAGTGGTTAGGGAGAAAATTCGGACAAAGCCATAGTCTGGGGATTAGGCGGATTTTAAATCTGCAAAAGTCAAACTGTGGCACTGTAGTAAGAACACATTAACATTTTCTGAAATCTTTCTTAAAATGTTTTTTAAGAAGTCATCTAGAAGTCATCTACTGACTTGTGTTTTGGCTGTCAGTATCTGGAAGCACAAATTACCGGTATTAAAGTTTTTGCATTAATTAACCACTTATTCTATAACCCTTTCCATGATGTAAATGGAAAGTTTTTATCTAGGGTTGTGACTTAAGGGAACCGGTCCCGTCCAGGTTATATCAACAAAGTACAGTGTAGATGCTACAGCTAAGACCTATGAGCAGGTTCCTCCTAAGGGTGTTCGGTCTAACTTGTGCAATCTGAAAAATTGTTTGCCTTAGAACAACATGATCTATGGATCCTGAAGCACAATTCCAGCTGGAGTTGACCGCACTTGCAGGTTGTGTTTGCTTTGGATGTGATATACAGTGTTTCCATGCAAGAATCTTCGTTTTAGTCCGTTTGTCATTATATGTTAAGAACGAAGATAGAACAGCCTAAAGTGCTCAAAACTTGACAGAAAAAATATATGTAAAGTATTGTTTGAACATATGCTAACATGCCAGACTCTTTGAACTCTCCCCCTCTCTCTAAAAAAAACCCATGAAAGATTGCTGCCTCTGTGGTGGAAGAACTGATTGTATTTTTCCCCACCAGGGGAAATGAAGCAAAAATGAGTTCAGTCTAAACCTCGAAAAATTGCTCTTATCTGTCTCCATTTGCACATGACTCTGACTCCAATAATTCGATTTTCTTCCTTTTGCAAGTCTCCCTGAAGCTTTTCTTATGAGGAATCTTTTCACTGTGAAGACTCATTTCGCCGTATTAAACCTGATCCCACTAATGGTACACTGTTTGGAACTGCAGTTAACATCAAACATCTCGAGGAAGATAGCAAATCTGCCGCCGGCGGAAAGTTTGTCAGATCGATTCTGCTCGACTCACCTTAGGAAGCTCAGGTTCGGACAGAGCGGCCAGACCCAATGTTATAATTGTGATAAAGCAGCTGTCCCTGGCAGATCTGACTTGGATTACCTTCCCTCTTTGTAACCATGACAGCCCAAATGAAGAAGCATTTAGCATCTATCCTCAGGTGGCATCTGTGTTGTGATTTCTAAGCTGCTAAATATTAATTAATTATGCCACAATAACAGACAGCAAACTCTTTTAATTGGAGAAAAGAAAGGACTTTGTTTACCTGAAATGTTTGAATCCACTCTCTCCTGCTGCTTTTTTTCTCCAACAACCATTAGTGATTCTTCCTCTAACACTGACTCATGAAGACTGAGCACGAAGCGTGGCAGCAGATCAAGAATTAATGCATTTGCCTCAAGTGAAAGTTATTGATAAAAGTATGCTCATTAGGTCTTCCTTTATACCGTGTAGAGGCCAAGGGAAGCAGACGGAGCGGTGGGAGGAGGTTGGCGAGGTCATTATCTGCCCCATAGCTGTACTCCGGACTTCAAAGCAGGCTTGCTTCAGCTACCATCTCTGCTCCGTACAGCTCGGATGGACTCTTGACAGCAGCAACACTGATTCTATAGGCTTGATTAAAGCAGAGGGCTTTAACAACGTTCCTTCTGTCTATATTCCAGCCAACTTGTTGCCTTTCTTTTTACACGTAAAACACTGGTCTGGTCTGTTCCTGAGCCATGCCCCTCTCACATCCCATAATGTGAACTTCCTAAAAAAGTTAAGTTGAACAATGGTTCATTCACTTTTTTTATCATCTCAGTGGGGTTTTCCTTGATCCCCTAAGCAACATTTTCGGGGTTTTTTTCTCACCTCACTTTTTACTGGTCCTGCAGGTGCTTGTCTCCTCTATCTCCCTCCTTTAATGACCATAAAACAGGATAAACTGCAAGTCCTGACATCGTCTTGAATGATGATTAATCAAAATAAATAATGTGTTGCTCTGTTAACTGCAAGTGACAGCAGATAGAGAGAAATGCTTGACTGAGCATCTGTTTTGTAAGAGTTTTTGTGTGTGTGTGTTTGTGTGCGTGTAGGGCAGTTCATACTGTTGCCTGCAAATGTTTGAACATGGGGCAGGACAATACTTTGGTAATATTTCATTCTTGAACTCTTTTACGGTCAGTGATAAATTTGAACTGTGGAACAAAATTTCTCAATTTTTTTAGAGGATCTTCTGACCCACTGGAGATTTCGTGCTGCCACAAGCCAAGCAGACCACAAGGGGACAGTAGAGCAGGACAAAACAGGCTTGGTTGCCTCAGCGTTCGATAAAATACAATTCATAGACTGTTTTAACTCACCACTCAACTTTTTAGATTTATTGATATGTTCAAAGAGTATGTCATTAGAAAAAGGGAAAATGTGTTTCTTTTCTCGAAAATGATATCGATTTTAGAACGCAGTGGATGCAGTTTATTTTTCACAAGTAGGAACAAGACCTGAGATTTTTTGAGGGTTTCCTATGTGGCAGAGGACAGCTTTTTGAGCAAAGCTGTCTATGACATATACATGTATTTCCAAAAGTTTGTTCACCTAATTAAAAGGCCAGAAGTCTGCCAAAGAAAATAGTGCATCTACAAGGCTACGTTCACACAGCAGGCTGAAACGACCCAATTCCGATTTTTTTGCCCCTATGCGGCCTGTATCTGATCTTTTCATGACAGTCTGAACGACACAGATCCGATCTTTTCAAATGCGACCCAGGCCACTTGGGTATGTGGTCCTGAATCCGATACGTATCCGATCTTTTCAAATGCGAGCTCCGTCTGAACAGTCAGGCCACATGTATCCGACCCGTACATCATTGATATGCTACAAAAGTCATAATTCTGCGTTGGCGGGAAAGAGAACATAAACATCAATCATGGTGGACAATGCTGCTGAGACCAGTCAGTGGAAGAGAAGCAGGTCACCCGATTGGATTAATATTTGGGGTGACAGCTCTATTCAGGTCAAACTCCAGGGCTCTTATCACAACCGGGCGGTTGTTGAAAACATTTCCAGCAAAATGGCCGAGCATGGTGTTGAAAGTTTTCCGTGATTACTTTTTTTCCTTTCCGACCGTGGTCAGGAGCGCAGGGGAGACTGGCTTCTCCGGGGCTGAAGGCGGATCCTTCTTCGGGGTTCACTTCCCCGTTCAGACACTCACATTCTCAAGAGCGGGCTAATAAAGAGTCAATAGCATTTAATCTAGGGGAAACCTTCTTTTATTACCGTTCTCCTTCCTTCGTAACACAAAACACGAATGCGTGCACACGACACACTTCCCCTCCCCCCCCCCCTCCCTCCGGCGCTCCAAAGCTCTCTCCTGTCTCTTACACACACACACACACACAGACACACCCACACATAAATACGCGCGGATCCAACACATTCACATCCCCATTCCACAACAGTGGGTCCAGACGATCCCGGCTCCAATGCCTTCTTAACATGAGAAGCTTGTAATTGTGCTGGCTCCTTTGTGAAAATAAATGTAAAAATGCAAAAAGAGCTCCGCTGTTGACAACACTGTTGTTGACATCCATTGCTAACATTAGCTACTTCCGCAAACAACAAGTGACGTTGTTCACCGTTGAGTACTCTTCTGCACATGCGGGTCACTTCTGGGTCATTTCACGGTCACACAGGAAATCACAAAAGTTCACATTTAATTGGAAATGTGAACAGTCTTGCAAAAAGGTGATATGCTAAATCTTTTATTCTCTCATTTTCATGAAATATTACTAAGATATTAATGAGAAAAGAAAAAAGAAATCCCAACCAAGACTCAATTGTATGTTCCCCAATTAATGTATAAACTCTAATAGTAAAAAATAAAATAAAAAATGTGTTTCAAAGTGAAAATCTATTCCTCTAAATATAATGATTACTTATAAGCAATCAAGTGGATTTTATTTGCTCTAACACTACAATAAAAATAGATGTAATTGTGCAGGATGGTGTATGAGCACCTTTCAGTGAAACCACACAAGATGTCGTAGATGCGAGCCGCTTCACATCCACGTTCTGTCAGCATTTGGTGGAACCTTAGATTTTTTTTCTGTCGGTTGACAAATCTTCTACTTCCCTGCCTGTCAGGTTGTCTATAAATGAAAAAAAGCCAATTAAAAGAGAACTACCAGAAAAGTCATTCACTTGTCTAGTGGCTAATGAGACGAGACTCAACAAGGATGAAGAGGGAGGAAAAAGGGGATAGAAAAGAATCAGAGAACAATATAAGTTTATTGAACCAAAACAGAAAGGAACGCTTAGGAATTAAGATTAGTTGTCCTGAAAACCTGAGATGGTCTCTGTAAAAGATTGGAATAAAAAAAAAAAAAACATCTACTGGTGCGTGCTCAGCCGTTCAAGTGAGACATTTCTGAAAGATTTACAGGTTCTGCAATTCATTAACGCATGTTAAAGTCTAAGGTCTTTTCCCATTCCAGGAGCTGAAAACACAACTAGTCATAGCATATTGATTTTAGCAGAATGAGTCTGTTGGTAAATATTACATTATTCAACGTTTTATACGTTAAAGCAACAGAAGAGCTCATTTTTTACTATAAAGATTTGAAAACAGGTGTTTTAACATATTTGTCAGCAACTTTCTTAAGCTTATTTATGTTAAAAAATTGTGATAAAATTCAAAAATGATACCTTATGCCAGGGGTCGGGAACCTATGGCTCGCGAGCCACATATGGCTCTTTTGATGGTCACGTATGGCTCGCAGACAAATCTTTATTTATACCATTTTTTTTTTTCATCAGACCAGTCCTTCTCATGCGCGATGCGATGCCAGAGGGGCGCGCAGTAGTAGCGGTGCTTGGAGAGAAAAATCTGCGCCAGCACTCAGTTTACTATTATCTACTATTTCACAGAGTTTATTCCAGCAGGAAACCTATTAATTGCCGTGCCTAAACCTGCGCGCTCCCGTCTCTGAGAAAGAGCGCGCAGATACGGGGACGGGATGTGAGGAAGAAAGCAGAGCCCCACCCTCTGCCTTCTTCCTCACAGGCAGCAGGTGAATCGCACAGGGATTGTAATAACGTGAAACCCGCTGCCCGTCACTCACTGCAGTGTGTGAGTGTGTGTTTGTCTCCACGTCTGCATGTGAGTCTTTGTCACATCTAAAGAACATTCAGACCTACGATCACGTTTAAAGTCTGAACGTCTGCATGAAGCTGAAACTCACCACGTATCAACCAGACTAGACCATTAGCAAAACCACCACGAGAAATACTCATCATTTACTAGCAACAGCATAACCATGTTATTAAAAAGAATCCACAGACTTATTGTACTTTAAAAGTGTTGAAATTACATCAAATGCTCACATTCACTTGTATATTTAGTTTTAAACATGTTGTCGCGGACTGAGTTGGGTCCGCTGTTGGGACGCGTTAAAAGTTCTGGAGTTCAGCAAACGCATCAAGCAGAGATCTGATTGGCTCTCAGTTCTGTCGCTCAGCCTGTCGTTGGGGAGTTTGGACCAATGGGGTTCAGCTATGGGCCGAATAAGGGAAATAGGAGGACTGGAGCGGGAGCAGGGGAATATAAAGTTGGGAGAAGCGCTCTCGTCTCGGCGGGAGAGATTGAGGAGTTGCTGAATTAATTTTACGGCGTTTGTTGCGGTCTGCAGTAACCAGAATAAATAACCTTAAAAGAGGTTAAGTCACCGTGCCTCAGTGTGGGACAGCGACGCTACATTATTGTATGGCTCTTTCTAAATTACATTTAAAAATATGTGGCGTTTATGGCTCTCTCGGCCAAAAAGGTTCCCGACCCCTGCCTTATGCTATACTAACATGTTATAACTGAATTGCATGGATCATTCTACTCACTGTAACTATTATTAATACAATTTAATAATTAATAACATATATACTCAGTTAGCATGTTAATAGAAAGAATAATTTGAGTCATTTTTCTCAGCCAAAAGGTAGTTTTACTTCATTTTGATGAACATACCTTATTTGTGTTTGTGAACAAACCCCTAGTTTTTCAACTTTGCAATGACAATTGTATTCAGTGTAAACATAAAAGTAACTGAAAGTATAAGACGAGGTAACATTTTTGCTGAATGCATTTCTGAAGATATTCAAAGAGCTTTACAAAGACTCAATGGGAAGCTGGTTCCATCTGTGGAGCGTGCAGATGGACTCAAGGTTCTACCAGCTGACTGCTTCTTGCAGATCTTACAGCTATACTTGGTTCCTCTGTAACATGAAGATCTTCTTTATTTGAAGTGAGTATTAAGATACGGGCTGCTTTTAAATCAAATCTTTGTGATTACTAGCTTTATTATGAGCTGTTTATCAGCACATTATTAGGTTGTGATTTGAGGCGCGTTAAATTGTGCACCATGTTTTTCAAATCATAGCAAAGTTTACATAGTCTGGATCAAGGGTGGGCAAACCTTTTGACTCGTAGCCTCTAAAAGTGTTCAGAATTTGACAGAAGGGCCAGACAAGGGAGGAGAGGCAAATCCACCTCATAGGAGAAAGACATAAAATGGAATCTGGACAAAAACATTTTGGTTGAAAAATATATATTTATATTTTAAAACAGAATACTTTGAATTATTGTTTTTCAAAACTGTTGATGTCCCTTAGGGAAAAGCTTAAACTTAGAGAAATGCTGCATTTATATGGTGTTGGAAAAATGACACACATGAAACACACATGAACTTCAGGAAAACATCAAAATCTGACAACACCACATGAAAGCTGAATAACTTTCTATAACCAAAGGTCAATATATTTAAAGTGCCCCATCTATGGGTAGACTCCAGAATAATAAAACATTAGTGATCAATATAATTTATTCCAGTTTGTTGGGCCACTTTAAATAGTTTAATGGGCTGCAAATGGTTTCCGGCCTAGTTTTCCCAGGCCTGATAGATATATAATGATATGATTAAAACCAATGTTGGATAAAACTAGAGGTATCAGATATGAATGTAAATAACATATAATTGTCTTCAAATGAAACAAATTACATGCTTTTTCTAGTCTTTTTTTGCTCTAGTGTAGTCTTTTCTGTGTATGAAGAGTGTGAAATAAGTGTGCTCAACATTGACATTACACTCATTAACTGTTTTGCATGGTTTGATAAATAAACCATTTATTGTTTTCCCTTTAGCGTGATGCAACATATTAGCATAGTACATGTCTATTCACCCTCTATTTTGAATTTCACACACACTCAACATCAACCCTTTAATAAATTAGACTCCTAAAATAATAACTACTAATAATAACTGTAAACCTCTAAAATAATTAATATTACGTACTGGAATTCAGATCTGTGGGACTGTTATAGAAACTTTCTCACAAAAAAATTGCAATACTAATGCTTAAAATCTGTAATATTGATACAAATGTAAGGTAACATCTGTACAAGAAATATTTTTTTTTTTTAATAGAAGCTCCACCTACTAAAGACTGGCTCTATACTAGATAATTCTGTGCTGAATAAGTATTAAAAATGTAAAGCAACAAAGGGTTGGCATGGGAAATGGATGACAATGAAAAATAAATACTAAGAGCATTAGAATGCCTAACATGGAAAGATTATCATTTGCTAGAATCAGCATTGGGATTTCAGCTCCCACAACAGTGCACTGGAGATACGATTTGCAGGAAAAACAGGGGAATGGAACAACCAAAAGTAAACTATACTGAAAGTCTGTGTTCTCACACCTGGATTCAGTCAGTATTAAAACATTTCATGCTCCCTAAACGCCTCTAAATGTATGGTTCTCTTTTCAAGCCTCTTAGATGGTGTGGAAGTCCACACCAACAGTCCACAGTGTTCATGTGCCCTATTACAGTTTTCTCTTAAAACAAAAACAAAAAAAAGTAGTGTGGTGTTAAAGTCTCTCACAGGTGAAAATCATGTTTTTTGAGTTTTCACATGTGCGTGAGTCATTTTTCCAATAAAAGAGAACAAATACAAAATCACACATATAATACAAATCATTTCATTTTTGTATTTCTGAGTATTTCTCAGTTTAAATCGCTGTCAATCAAAGACGCTCTGTTTGAATCAAAGAGCTGTTGTGATGTCACCATGGCGCACAAGGGCATGCCCATTGCATCACTCCCTGATCTCCTTCGTCCAGCGTGCACAAGCTCAGTTGCGAGTGAAGAGAAGATGGCACATTGCTGCATCGCCCGCACGTATTTTAAGTTTCAGTATAATATAGACCTAGCTGCTTTTAGCTGTTATTCTACAAAAGTGGAAACACAACAAGTTTAAATATCCATCAACGTTTTTGTTTACCTAAAGCTGCAACACCTGCACTCTTACTGTTAAATTTTGGATGTATTTCCTTTTCTACTGAAGTTCCAGAGGTGGAGCGGTCAACCTCTTGCTGTTACGATTCCCACCTGGGCTGCACGTCTGTCAAAGTGCCATTTGGCAAGATGCTGAACCCCACATTGCTCCTGGTGGTCTGACTGCTTCCTTGCATGGCAATTATGCCCCCATCAGTATGTGAAGTTTGGTTGCATGAAGGATGGGACCTGTGATATTAAAATGATTTGTGTCGTAAGAAAGATAGAAAAGCATTATATAAGTATCTGTCATTTACCATTTCATTAATTAGCTTTAACAATTCGAACAATTTGTGTTCCTCTATGCATAAATGATGGTCTGATAATGTGCTCAAAACAAGCTAAATGTTGATTATTTTAATGCAGTACTATATGGTTTTAAGCCAGACGTTGAAAACAAACCTTTATAGATAGAATTTAGCTTCATTTTACAGTCTCTGGGAATTAAGATTTGTTTTGTTATTGATAGTTAGAATAAAAACAAACTGCATATAAAATATATTTGAAGTAATCACCAATAAAAAACAATAATGTAAAATAATGTTACATCCCTAAAAGTAAATCTTTTTTGTCTAAAGGTGACCATTGAGCTTTTAGAGGGGCCCAGGAGAGGTTGACAACAACTGTGCTGCACATTAGGGAAAAACATTAATTTAGTGTGTAACACTTTACCCTTCATTTAGAGTATTACAATCGTCATGGGTTGACTTTGATCATAAATAAACAAATAAATCCAGATCTACTATTTAATCCCCGCACAAGTGTATTTCTATTCCCACCCCATGAACCCCCGCTCACGATATTTCCATTTCATATGTCCGTTCATATATTTACAATGGCACCCTATGTGTCCGTAGCGTCCTCCACCTGTGAACGCGGAATCAGCTCATACTTGAGATCTCCTCCACAAAGTCAAAAGAAAAACTAAAATGGTCTCACCCAGCCCCTCGGGTTAATGTCAGGGAGATCACTCTGATCTTGGTCTCTTTCCAGCCACATCCTTTCCCAAAGAAAATACATAAAATAATCCCAGCGGCAGAATAATGAAAGGTCTGAGTCAGATCCTCCTCCATAACTCCCGTTGGCTTGTTTTTCGGGTGTAACTCCGTTGGTGGTTGCTCCTTGGAAGGACTTTTCTTAGTCTACCTTTCTGTTTTTTGGAGTTTCTCTCTTTTTAGGAGAACCCACCTTTTCTGATGGTCTTTTTCTCTTCCATTTCCAACCCGGAAGCGCTTACACGCACCCCAGCTAATTGCATCCAGCTGGTATATGTATATACAAAAATACACGTATACTAAAATAAAAAGAAAAACATGCTTCCTTTAAAGGACCTTTTCACTTTACAGGGCTTCATACAAAAGAACATGGGAAACCTTTATGTGCCCGTGTCACAAGTGCACCTGGGTTAGGAATCCAAGGGCACTGAGGCATTTTATAATGTGAATTTATGTTTCAAGATACACGTATTAGTAAAGCACTGCTTGAATTATTGAATGTATTTCATAGTTCAATCTGTGGCTTGAGACATGTGTGTGCTGCACGACCTGCTCCCGACTCTAATGAAAAGAAAAAAAAACAAAGATCATGACTTTTAGCGCATCACTCCTGCAAAATAGCAAAACAGCACTTCTAATCAGGATGCATTCCCCATTCAACCTCAGAAAAAAAGGTGATACTCAGCAACTAGTGAGGGGCTCATTACTTCAGCCTGAGTGTTCGTAGGCTCTGGGATGAATAATGAGGCTATTATGGAGATATCCTGCAAGAAAAGCTGAAGAGGTCTCTGCTCCTGGAGCTAAAGTAGACCACAGAGTCTTATGTCCAGCCATAAAACAGGCAATTTTTGTATATTTACATGATTTTAATGTGTACCTTTTTTAGCTTTTGCTGCCATTTGCATTGCGATAAATGAACAAATTTGATCATTACCACATGGAGATGGATGTAATGAAGTATTGATTGTGGTTTGGGAGTTTCTTAAAAGGAAATTGGTCATTAAATGGGTTGATCTAGACTGGGTTGAAAACAAAGATTGCATATTTATTCTGAAGACTATCAGAAAGATAAAACACAATTTAGAAAGCTTCCTTCATGACTGTCATGTTGCACGCATCTCTCTTGTCCTACCCTCTCCAAGTCTGGTTACTTTTATTTTCAAGATTAAGAAAATGGTGTATTGCAGTTGTAGCCCAAGCTTGACTCTCCTGAGAGAGAACCCTCATTACCTAAAAAGCTGCTTTCACTCCACCAGTTTGCTCATTACAGATGGCGAAGCAAAAAAGAAAGATAGTTGCAACGTGTCACCTCTCTGAGCTTCTTGATTCACGGTTTTGTCACAAAAATTCTGGTGGTGTTGGATTTATTTTCCTACTTGACTAAACACATACACAGTTTTGCTGTCTTTATCAAAATGTTGACAAAATCTGTTTATAAATGATAAACAAAAACAACAGTTATTTAATAGATACTCACCTCATAAATATGCTGTTGCATCTATGAGTTTGCATACCCTCTGGCAGGGGACTACTTCTTGATCTCACCCCACTTAAATGTGGCCCCCAAACTCAATTTCAAGGAAATCATATAATTAGTCCCCAAAGGCAACTTCTTCTTTGCGAGAACCCCTACTTGTGACAAATTCCATGGGCATAATTCTCAAAATTACATTTTTAAAGGGCCTATACCATGCCATTCTTAATCTTTTTATAGTAACAATTTCCATGTATATGGTAATATACCTTTAGCATACAAAAGAACACTTTTTTTAAATTAGATATTAGTTATTTTCCTGAGTTCGTTTCCAACCTGGAAGTAAGACGGCTAGATTTCTGAGGCACCTGTTTTGTGGGTGCCGCCCATTTCATGACATCAACCTAGAGAAGGGATCAGCAACCTTTACCACTCAAAGAGTCATTTGGATCAGTTTACCACAGAAATTAAAACACAGGGAGCTGCAACAGCCTTTGGAAAACCCAGTATTTCCAGTGAAACACTGGGTTTTAAAGTTCGTGAAGAGATGTTCATTTTTTTTTTTCTTCATCCTCTGTCATATAATGGGTTCTGATGAGAATTATTTCCCAAAAGGACCACAAAACTAGAATGTAAGTACTTCCAATGTAACACCCTAATGCTGCAGATCTTTTTTATTGCCGACTTTGGGAGCATTTCTTTTCCACCAACCTGAAACTGTCTCAAAATTGTTTATATTAGAAGATCAAGAGGTTTGTCTGCAAAAACAGATATGACAGCAGCAACCGATGATACTACAGTCATTAATAAAGGAAGCTGTTCAGAGAAATATCTGATGGCAGAAGAAAAAAAACACATAAATGCGCACAATGGAAACCATTCTCTATAGTTACAAATGACAAAAAGATCAACTAATGCTCCGTGTACAATTGGAGCCTTTTCTTCAGAAGTATAAGGTAATGGGGAAAAAAATACAATTATTAGGAAAACAAAGTGCAGCACATGCTATTACACTACACAACTTGAAAAGCAACAGGATTTCGTGTCGATCCCTGGGCAATTCCTCAGCATGCTGTTACTCATATCTGCTTTTTTCATCTCACACGGAGAAATCTGTGGAAAATGAGGACTGATACTTCTCGCGCAACGGGGGATTATTGAGTAAAGAGAATAAATCAGGAAGGAACCTTGAGCAATTTAAGAAACCTGAGAGTAAGAATAAAAAAATAAAATAAAAAAAGGCAATTTGCTCTTTCTACTTTGCAATTATCAATGTGTGAGGCGCAGCCACAGCAAAGCCAAGCAATGTTTCACTCTGGCATTTGGATAATTGGCTTGGGAAATCGTTTACTGCAATTAACAAATTAAAGAATTGTTAATGCTGCGCCTACCCTCTCGTACTCAGGCAGAGCAGACACCTTCACTGCCGCTGTCCATTTTAGTGGCATTTCTCTGTAGGTGCTGATGGACAGCCAACCTTCAGTATAATGTTCTTTTTGCTAAAATAAGATCTCTCATGCTGACTTTCAATATTAAAAAAAAAAAAAAGCATTGATTAGACCAAACTCAACCATGAGAAAGATGTCACACTCCCTCACTGAAAGGCAAATACTTTATGTTCTTTACAGAGCTGCAACAAATCGATTCAGTGCAGTCAAAGAGTTCAAGAAGAAGTCAGGTGAAAAAGGGGCCAAAGAAGAGAGGTGTGTATTTACATCTCAACCCTAACTTTTGCAGGTAAATTTAAAGGAAAAATCTGATGAAGGGTCGTAAAACCCTTAGTTTCTATATCAGGCTCCCCTTTCCACCCCGTCATGCAAATACCATCACACCCAGACAAGGATCTTGTGAAAGTCGTTTGAGGCACCGAATTGGTATTCTCTGACTGATTTCAGGGTGTGGTGTGATGCCCCAGAGAGAGCACACAAGGGTTTTTCTAATGATTCTGTTCTTGCTAAATTTTAGCTCACTAATGAAGTAGATCAGTGTGATATTTTTCTCCCTAAACCTTCAGTCCAATCACAATCACTTTGCCACAAATCTGTGGTAATAGAAAACACCTTTTCCCCTTTTTTTGAGCAAAAACCTAATTCTTGATTGTATTTTATATTTCATCTTTAAAGGTTTTTTATTTTTACATTAACTTATCCTTTGACCCAGTTAAAAAGGGTAGTAAAAAAGAATGTATATTTATAGAATATTTGAAAATTACACAAAGTAAAACCTATAAACAAAGACAGAAAATAATTAGTTTGGTGACATTTTTGTCCAGTATGACGCACATGTTCTTTTTATGTAGTCAGAAATATATTTATCCAATTTACATAACACAAAAAAGTAAGACCGTTTCTTCTAATCTACTCTTCTTCTTCTATTTATATTTAAAATGCATGACAATTTTTAATATCTGACAGATGTCTCAAGCAGAAAAATGACATGAAAAACTTCAGCCAAGGCATGAATTCTTGAAAATCTGAAGGGACAGCGAAAAAGATGGTTGGCAAAATACAACTAAATAAGTGTTATCAAAATTTTGCAAAGTTGAATTTACAACCAAAAGCACTGTTATTGTTCGTTTTGGCAAAAATGGGAGCCTAAAACAAAATACAAAAATAGCGCACCCCTTATGATTTTTTGTTTGTTTTTAACTTTTACTTGTTTTCCATTCCCATCATATATTTCATAAAAAATAATGATTTTAAACCGCACAAAAATTATAATTAAATTACAAACTAAAAAACAATATTTAAGTTGTGCGGATGGTTATGATGGCCTACTGTGGCTATATTTGGTTTTAAATATGAAAAAAATAAAAATAAAAAAATATATATTTTGCATTGTAGCCATTTATAAAATGACACAATCACTTGCAATTTTACAGATTTTTTGTGTTTTACAAAATTGCTTTTTTATTTTTTGTAAAACTACAGTAGAGCCCTGCGCGGGACTATTTTCTTCATCCCGCTCCCGCCCGCGCCCGCCGAATTTCTGACCAATCCCGCCCGCTCCCGCAACGTATGCGTTACACTCCCGCCCGCATCCCGCAATATGTATGTCCACTCCCGCCCGCACCCGCAAAACTCGGAGAATTTATTCCCGCACTGTAATAGAGATGCATTGATTTTGTATCGTCTCCCGTCCCGCAGGAAAAAAAAACACGTGTTTGTATTGATATTATTAAGGAGATTCATGTCCCTCCTCCAGCCTCATTTTTCCATGCATTCCTCTTTTGTGTAATCTGCAACTTAATTATTAAATATATTTTCACTAATCCTGTTCGGTTAAAAGTGTGCGTGTGTCCGCGCGCAGACAGACGGCCTGAAGGAGTATGCAGGCTGCAGCCAGGGGTAGTTGGCCTGAAGCGCTGAACCAGCTGATAAAGCTGCAGGTCAAAGTCATTTGAATTTATGGAGGAGAAAAAACATTGTAATGGTTCAACAGAGCTGAAAACCTATGAATTTTTTCCTAACGGAAAAATACTTTTTTTTAGCTTCAGCCTTTTCCAGTTTTTGCTGTTTTGCGCCTCAGTGGGGTATCAGCACGCAGATCTGAACACCATGTGTGTCTCACGATGAACCTCGTTTGTGGTTCTTCTCTGCTTCATCCATTAACATCATGTCTCTGCCTGGAAACCTGCTCCTTCCTATCCAGCGCAGTGTTGGCAGATAGAGTCACAGCTCTTTCATCCGTGTGCTGCGCTATAGAGCGCCCTGACTATCGTGTCAACCTATGATGACCGTATTTTGCGCTCTGTGTTAACATTTTAAATGAGCAGCAGACCACTGAACATTTGTGCGTTTATTTACGGGTTCTTTCCAGTACAGCAGCGTACGTAGGCTCATACAGGTGGGTGTTTTCTAGGAAAACCGAACTCTCAGCGCTCATCCGATCTCTCTTCTCTTCCCTCTCTTTCATGCTGCTCTGCGCGCTCCCGCATGACGTCAGTCTTGCTCGACAGCGCTCGTTCCACCTGCTGGCCATTTACAGTACTACACGATTTGTAATGAACCCACAACACTTCAAACAGTTTTAAAATTAACAAGGGGGTGGTTTATTTTCACTGTCCCTACATCTGTGTAGAATACACTGGGAGCGCGGGGAAAAACAACTCTCAGCTACAGAGGATATGAACAGGTAAAGAGGAAAAGCAGGTAGAGAGGCGGGGGAGGGGCTTTGGCTTTAAACTGTCAGATGGAAACACGGGCGTCAGATTCAGACGCAGCTTTAACTGCGGGAGTTGAAGCAGAGACTTTCTCTGGGATAATATTATGAACTCAAACATGGAAACATGATTACCAAGTAGAACTCTTCAAAATAATAAACCGGATCTCTCCACATTCTTCGTGTCTAGCATGCATTGATGCACGCATCGCTCCATGCAGGGATCAGACCATAACTTTAGCTCGTAGCTCCGCCCACACGCGACCGCGGTATCAGGCTTTAAAGAGCATAATTTCTAAGAGGCGGGGTGGAGCGTTGCACACCCCCAACAACAGGTTAGATGACAGTGGCCATTAGGCGTCTCTACCTGGTGAGTTCACGGAGCTTACATAAGAATCCAACAGCCGCACAGCCTAACTTGGTCCGCGCTAATAAATATTCATGATATATTCATGGCAACACTGATCCCGCAGGGTTTTTTTTTGCCGCCCGCTCCCGCCCGCAGCACAATTCAAACCGCCCAATCCCGCGAGATTTGGGTTGGGTCCCGCGGGACCCGGCGGGACCCAATCCCAATGCAGCCCTCTAAACTACAGCCAAACTTCTATGAGACAATTTGTCCACCCATTAAATACACTTTTAATTCGTTTTATTTGTATTTAAGGGATTTTATAATCAATGTGTCACAAAGAAGATTTATTTCAACCCACAAGATCTAACATATTGCAATAAGGGGTGTAACGGTAAACAAAAATTTCGATTTGGTTCGGTTCAGAATGTCACAGAGCTTGGTTCGATACATTTTTGGTCTTTCTTCGGTACAAAAAAAGCAGAAAAAAGTTTTTTGCAAAATGCATTTATTGGTTTCATATAACAATAATAAAATGAACCTATGTAGGTGATCTGCTATATAAAATATTTGGACACTTAACACTGGATGAAAATTTTTTTTTATTTAACTTGCACATTTATTTTTTTGCAGACCCGATTTTAACAGTTGGGTGATGCCGTTTTAAGTGCATTAACAGATTAGATGGAGTTATCTGTGGCATATGCTATCTTCCTGTAACAATAAAATGTCGAACCACAGCATTTGACTTCAATTGTCTTTTCCTTTCATCCAAACAAATCCGAGGTGTTCCCACACAGAAGATTGCTGGGGTGGGGGGTGTTCCTCCAGCTCTGACCTTGCGTCCAGATGAAACTGTTGACATGTTAATTGTCACCTCCATCACCTAATAGCTCTTGATCCTCCTGCAATAAGGTCGGAAAACGCAGGGGAGATCCTCTCCAGGACCGAAGGTGGATCTTCCTTCAGGGTTCATTTCCCCGTTCAGACCCTCAGACCCTCCAGAGCGAGTTAATAAAAGAACCAGTCACCGTTCTATTAGAGGAAACCCTTTTTTTAAAACTGTATTCTGTCTGAACAGCAAACCCTGAACGTGCGCTCACACACACTCTTGCGCTGCCCCCCCCCCCCGGTTCGGTCCAACTACGTGTCCCGTTGCACCCCTAATTGCAATGTTACAAATTTTTGCATTGGATGTGTGAAAGTGCAGCGTGGAAGTGAGTTGGATTGTGGCCAAGTATTATGGGTGAATAGAGCAAGAAAAACCTCTGTGAGCAGATTGCACAAAATAAATGGAGGGGAGTACACTCAAAGTAAAGTTCAGATTACTTTAATGGCCAAGGTGCAAGGTGTCACTGCTGCTTACTTAAAAAAAAAAAAATATGTTAACATGTTAAAAAATAATAAAAATAATACAATAAAAACAAGTTGTCTTGTGTTAATGTTTTCAAGTTCCCAAATTCTTAAAAGTATTAAATTCTACCTGAGGATTTGGGTTGGACTGTGAGCAAAGATAAAGAGTTAAATGTGTTTTTGCTCTCCAACCGCAATTCTTCATGGGAACTGTGAAGCACTGACTGAGCCAATCAGTCACAATCGACTAATTGCTGGACTGACACAATCTATAATGCAGCTCTGCTGGGGGTGAATGAAAATTGCATGTTTGCTTGACATCCCATCCAATCATGTCTGCTGTGCCAAGCAGCAAAGCAAGAGTCCGCAGGCAGTGTCAGCCGGAATGTCAGCCTCTTGAAAAGCCTCTGGCACATTCACAAAACAGCATGTTTAATCTTACCTGTCACCTTGCCTGTCATGACACCACCGCTGCTGTTTGTGTTTTAAAATACGTGCACTTTTAGTCTCTAATAAAGGCGCCAGACATAAAAGTAAAAAAGGAAAAAGTGAAACTAAGGGAAATTACTGGTGCTATAATTGTTAAAACTGTTTTTTGAGATTTTTGCAACTGGTAATTTCAGGTAAAAGAGTTGGCATTGGTAAATGGTAAGGTAAATTTGAATTGCTTTTTTTCCCCATTGATTAAAAATAAGCTATTTTGATTTATATTAGTTCAAATCTGTGTATTTTTCATGTGTTTTTTTTTTCCTTTTTGTTTTTAAGACAGGTTTGCACACAGGGAATTTCCCAAAGCTCCTATCACTGTGTCCCACCTAATGGTCTATTATTAGAACACCGTTGAGCTGGAATGAGTAAACTTTAAAACAATTGTTGATTTGCAGCCAAACTATCAGAGGCACATTAGTCAGAGACGGTTGTCATTTCTTACACAATGACTTAGATACACTTGTTAAAATACATTCACACCTCGGCAACGTGTGTTCAACCGACTACTTCCAATGAAACGCATAAATGAATATTTCAGGCTCGCACATTCAAAACTCTCACCTTTCTGTCTATTTACACAAGTTTTTATGACCATATTTGAATCTACTAAATATTTTTCCATTGAATGTGCATTGAAAGTTGCACCAGGTCCAACTTTGACCAATCAGGGACTCGGATTAGGTAGTTATGTTTGGATGGGGTTCTTGTGCCAGCCATTGACCATTGAGGAGAAACAAATAATTGCAATTTGCTCTTTTGCATTAAAAAATTATCCAATCCAACAATATTTAAAACAAACTCAGACCATCTGTAGGTCTTGTTTTAATACGTTTACCAGACTTTTTTTCACTACTTCACCAAAGCTGATGTGAAAGCTAGAAAGAGTCAAAAAAAATTTGACTGAAATTTAATATCAGTCAAATGTCAGTTGGCAGTAAATATGTATTCCTTCATTTTGACACTTTACATGTAAAACATCTTTTATCAGTTTGACTATGTATTTGTAAGGACTGTAGGGGTTGAAAGATGGGGTAAATAATAAAGTGAATAAGGATATTAAACAGCTAGGGAGATGATCTGGGGAGAGCACACCCACACCACCAAAGAGGACCTGAGTTCTTGGCCACAATGATAATTTATTCCAGCAAAACATATGAATGGCCACAGTGTTCCAGTAAAAATACTTAAACGAGCATAAAATCCTTCTAAAATTCTAGGGAAGGATTAAAAACAGTAAGATAGGATAAAAATAAGATAAAAATTCCGAAACCAGTTAAAAGAGGATAAAGGAAGCTAAAAGTCAAAAGAACAGTGAAAACCAGTTTAAAAATGCAGCTCAAAGGGAGGGGCCACTGATCCCAAACCAGGGGGCGTCTTCTCCACGCCAGACTTGGCTCTTGGGGTCGACTTCTCCCGACGCTGATACGAGGCTCCCTCCGGACATGCACACTTGGACCTGGGAGGCGGGGCTCCCCTCGCTTCTGGGGTTGCGCGTAACGCAGATACTCCTCTGTCACCTCCAGCTGGCCCTCCGGACATGCTGGAATCCTGCGGAGACAGGCAGACGGCAGCACCAAGCACTCTACGATGCAGGCTGCCACCAGCCTCCTCGCCGACTTAGTTCGACCAGTCTGCAAAATCCGGCTACTTACAGCACAGGCAGGGTCCCTGCCCTGCCCTGCCCCTGCGTGTTGATCGCGTTGCAGACTGGTGGTTCCAGCGCTCCAAGCTCTCCCGGTGCGTGTGCGGTCACGGTGGGTCCTCACGACGTCTGGCGGTCCCGGCGTTCCAATCGCGCCCCGCGTACGTGCGCCTGCTGTCAGCGTGCGACCTCTCTGCCGGCGTGCGTGCGATCTTCTTGCCGGCGTGCGGCCAGCGCGTGACGTCTCTGCCAAAGCGCGGAGCTGGGACCCTGTGCTTTACTTCTCAGGACTCTTATAGTTCCCTTCTAATTTGGAACAGGTGTTGTTGATCTGCGAGCTGTGTTGGAAGGGGGCGTGTCCATAGCATGCAAAAACAGGTCCCACCACAACATGCAAACATGCACAAAAGAAAACACTAAAACATGCAATTCCCCCACATTATCACATATTTAACAGACTAAAACTGCAGTACCTCATACTCTTTAGATTACTCATGTATACTTTCAACAATATGTTCCATCAGGTGAACAAGACATTTAGACAAGAGGACACAACAATAAACCAAGGAAGAGGCATCAGGTATTTTTTTATTTAACTTAGTGTTAATGGGTAATTGTACACAATGAATGATTTATTATAAATAAATAAATAAAATAATGCTTCTTTGTAGGAGTCTGTCTAAAATCCACTGGTTTAACCAAAACTCACCATAAGCATTACAGCGTTAGATAACTTGTAACTTGAACTTGGTGTGACCTACATGGAGAAAAAGAAAAAAAAACACAAAAAGAACCAAGAAAACCATACCAAAGCACAATTTGAAAAGGTGAGAAGGGTCCATTAATGTACCTAATAACATCTATGCGAATATCAGTCATGCAGTTTGGAGGTCTGGCTTCAGCTGATTTTCTTTCAAAAGTCCCACTTTAACTCTGGATTTAAAGTGCAATTTTCAGCAGAAAACTGGTAGAAAATAATACAGGGTCATAGAAGGGTAACCCAAGCTTCATATAAATTTGACTGCATATGTAATGTGTATTAATTTTGCACTTCGTATGCAGTAAATGAGTACAAGAAGGAAAATGCAGTTGTCAAAGTCCACACATTAACTATGGTGGCCATTTCTGACCCATTAGGAGCAGTAATCGTGCCATTACGCTGCTCATTATGGAAAGACGGCTGCATGGTCTCCCACAGGACTGCAGTCACTACTCAATTCCATTAGACACTGTTTCCTGCCTTAGAATCATCCTTACTCGCCGCTCTTAATGATGGACCGCTTGTAGATTCAGAAGCTGCCTCCTCTGACATGGAGGTTCTTACTGGAAGCAGGCCAGCTTTGGCCTTTGAGACTGTCTTTTTCTCAAGCCAGCTACAAGTAGATTATGGATGGAGCACAAATTAACACATTATCACTTGCCTGTGAAGGGACTTAAACCGGTGACAGCTCACAGCAGTCACTACACAGCCAAAAAACAGATGAAGATGTCTTGTGGTCCTAAAACAGAGGATAAACTTAGTACAAGGGAATCATGGTTTAGCAGTAGATAAATACAAATGAAACTTTGCAAAATGGGACAAAAGTGTGAAAAATATTTCCTGTGGAAACTGTTGAAGTTATCTTAATTAGTTTGGGAGTAACTCATTACATCAGTAATATACTATAGTTTCATTATTTTTTTGCTGCAATAAAGTAATGTGAGATATCTGGAATCAATTTTAAGAAATATTTAATCATTACAGGGCTGCACAGTGGTGTGGTGGGGTCCACAGTGGTCAGCACTTTTACCTCACGATCATTTATGTGTGGAGTATTTTCTGTCTGTGTTCAGTCACTTTAAAACATTTTTTAGTCATTTGGTTTTAAACTACAAAGCTAGAATGACCATGACCCTGATATGTCCCTTGGGTCCCTAGACTTCTCTTTGGTGTAGACATAGCATTTTGAATTTTTAAGGGGTCTTTTGTACAGATAATCAAATGTCATACAGGTAACAAGGGGGTGATCAGGAACTTCTTAAATAAGAAGTAACAGGTCTTTGAAGGACTGTCCCTCACAATTAAAGTGTATCTATGATGAACATTGCAGATGTATCCAATCTTTTAATGTGGGACAACTTACAGGATTAGTGATTGATAAATCCTTTTGTGTCCCCCATTGTATAATACAGACACAGGCAGGTTAAGAAGTAACATTCATTACTCATCACTGTGAGTAATCAGGAGCTATCCTCTCAGTACCCTACCCGCCAATTTTAACTGCACCCCCTTAGTACACACACCCTTTACCCCTCAAAATATACACTCCAACACAAACACACACACTCTGGGTGCTGGCTTCCTGGGTCTGGCAGCCCTCTCTCCACACAGGGAGAGGGATCCCTGAGTTCTCTAGCAAGCCCCATCACATCTGAGACTGGGGGTGTCGGTGTCCCTGTGGTGTGGGTTCTCGCCAAATTTCCAACTGTGGGTGAGCCTGGTCGGGCCATGATTACAACACTTCTTGTGGACCCCTCTTCCCCTGGGTGTCCTTCTCCTGGGTGGGGACGGCTGGCCCCTGCCTGGCTCTTCCTGGACCAACCGTGGGCCAGGTGGGTGGCTGCCTGGGGCTCGGGGTGGGTCTCCCTTGGGGGGTCCTGGCTTGTACCTGGGGTTGGGGTGGGGGGATGCCCAGAACTCCTGGGTGGTGATGAGGTGCTTGTCTGGGTCTGTGTACGCTCTTCTGGGGCGGGGCCCCGCGTTGGGTTGGGCCCTCTTGGCACGGCGGGGGGGGTTGCTTTCCTGGTTGGGCTGGAGCTTGTTCTCTCTGTCCCCCCATGCCTCCCTGTTCTCTGGCTTTGGGGGCCCCTGTGGCGGTCCTGCTGCCCCTGGCCTGGGTGGCGGATGTGATCGCTCGGGGGGCGGTTGTTCTCCATCTGCTACCGTGTGGGTGTTTGGGGGTTCTGGCTGCCCCTGCTGCTGCGGCGGGGGTCTTGGTGTGGGGATGGCTGGGCACTCTCCCTCCTTCTTTTCACATTCCATCATCCACTTTAGAAGAAGATAAACACTCACCTGAGCACAGGTGTTAGCTCACCTTTGCAGTAATATTTTGCGTGATTGAATGAAATATTTCACACCAGTTGTTTTGAATGCATAAGTATGCCTGTGTGAGCAATATTTGTATTGTGTACATGTTGACATGCAAACATTTTTTGGAGCCAACAGGTGTGTTTGTGACATTTGGGGTGTGTGTGGACAGGCCCCGCCCTTATAGTCTTGTATTACATCTGAACCTCACTGTAATGAGTATAACCATCCAGAAACCTGTTGCTTCATGCTGCTTCATGGTTTTACCTCACCCTTTTCTATAATCACCCTCCTATCCCTCCTCTCTAACATCCCTCTTTCTTCCTCCCTCCTTTCCTTCTTCGTTCGGTCCAACACAAAAGATTTTCAAATATGATTAAAATGAATAAAGTTTGGTCTCGATTACAAAAGGGGTTTATTCAGACATACCTCTGGTTTGTCAGAAGATTTAGAACCTCTGTTGTTAAAATAAAATATGTCCAACACAACATCTGTTTGCCCAGCTGTTGGACAGGACAAGTTAAAAAATAAATAAATAAAAATAACATTCACATAGAATTTTGATCTAGTATTTAGCCTTACCTCTTTTATTTTGCAATTTAATGATATTCAATTTAAACTGAAATAACCCAGAAAACCAAAAGGGCAACAAAACATACTAAAATGATTTTGTTTTTTACCAACCAAAGTATGCATTACATGGTAATTGATCATAAATAAATTCATCATTTTACCTCATACTACTAAAGGTTACTAATGTTTTTTTCATTTTTATTCTTTTTTTTTTCCAATTGATTAGGTTGTTATAGTTTGCACTTAATTTAGAAAAAATGTTAGCAAACCTAAGCTCCATCCATCTATTTTCCCTAGTATGAAATCGGACGTTAAAGGGCAGAAAGACTAGCGTCTCTGAGCTTCATTGTTTTGTTCTCTTGTTCCACGGTCTGATACCGGATTCTGTGGAAAGCTACACCGATAAAGACGAGCTTTAGCTGGTACTTTTGTTAGAACTGAGCGACTTTTTGAGCTAAATTGGAACAAGGAAGTTAAGACTTTAACCACTTCTGATTGGTCAGACTAATAACATGTGATTAGTTGTAGCTAAATCGCGGTAGCGTCATTCTTATCAAAATGTCTTTAATAGAATCAAATAAACACAAAGAAAAAATAATTTTATGATCTTTTATATTCCTAACTATTCAGTGTTTTATCAGGGCCTGTTTGGATGAACAAAGAGCTGATTTCCTGGAGATCGTAAATGTTTCTAGATCAGTTAATGAGAGCAATTTCCCACAGCACACTTTGACCATCTCCCCACACTGGTTGAAAAACACTGCTTTAGACGACAGAGGAAAACCGCTTCATTTGTAATATTAGCCATGACAGCGGGTCTGTGCCACAAAACTGACATATGGAAGGAGCCTACGCACTTAAGAACAGACAGGTACAGTGAGCACCTGGATAATTTGCATGGCTTCTTTCATTCAATTTACTCCCAGAATGTGTGGGAAATTAGCATCTCATTTACTAATCCGGCAGGTAATTATGCAGTCAGTGACTGGGGTTGCTCTCATGTGGTGTAGCTGAGAGGAGAAAATTGTGGGTGGTAAAAGTGAGCTCAGAAAATAAATGAACGCTGTTCTAAAATGAAATTGCATGAATGATGTTCCAAATGACAGCACTCCCACACCTGTTTTCAGAGGCACAGCGCTGACCGTTGCAAATTAGCAGAAGTCCAGCAAAATCTGCCACCAACCACATCTCATGTTTTATTTCTTTAGCTGCCCTGCAAATGTACAAAATAAAAATAAAAAATGAAAGCCTCAAGTTAGATTCTTTAAAATACTGTATCTTAATTCAGCTCTGCAACTTAAATAAATGTCCATATCCTGTTACACTCTCCTCTACATTCTGGGCTACGCCCTTGATTTGCACTAACTCATTATATTTCTGCATGAGTGTGGGTTCACACAAAAAAGCAAGACTTATCTCCTAGAGAAAAATCCAATTTTGAAAATCTGCCAAAGTGAATAAAATATTTGCCCTAAATGTTACGAATGCTTTCGCTTCCTCTCCTTTTCTTCTTCATTTCAACTTCAAACTTTAGAGCATTTCATCCTCCCGCTGTCTCCCAGCAGAGCGACAGTTCAGTTTGCCTTTCAGAACTGTTCTCTTTGAACAACCACTGTCTCCTGGTACCTTCACATCTGCACACCCTACTGCTCTCTTGTTCTCCTGCCTGCTCATGTTGCAACCCGTACCATGCGCAGAATTTTGATGGAAAGCTATGCAAGGACGGAGCCTTAACTGCAGCCTCAGAGCATTTCCGAGTCTTTAAAACCAGATTTAGAGAAATTAAGAAAGGACAGATCAGACACCCTTGAAAAAAATAATGTTCAAACTGCCTTCTGAGGCATGCAGAAAATAACAAAAACAGGTCAGAGAACTGTTGTTTCCTTTCACTAAAACGTATAAAGAGGCTTTAGGGAGATGAAGGTCAGAGACAAATTAGACAACTTTGGATGTGTGTGTGTGTGTACACACATCAATGTAATGATTACAGCTGCACTCTGTACACTTTGTGTTACAGAGTTTGAAAAGTGCTATTTAAACAAAGATTGATTGATCAATTTTTGCATAACTATTTTTAAAATAAGACCCATGATTAAGTTATACTGCGACAGACTGGCAAACTGTCCAGGGTGTCCCCTGCCTTCGCCCATAAGTGGCCGGGATAGGCTCCGGCAGCCCCGTAACCCCGAAACGGATAAAATGGCAGAAAATGAATGGATGAATGAATGAATGATTAAATTATACTTTATATATAGACTATCATTTTCATTCCGTGCAAGCAGCAGGTCTATGTGGGTTTGCTGTTTCATACATACCATTTGTTCTCATTGAAAATGATCTAATCTTTGTGAGCAGCTATTTGCATTTGCAGGTAAGGTGTTGCAAGTTTTTCTGAGGCATTTTTTTAAAGGATTAATGTGGTTACTGCAGTTCTGTGCTTACCTCGTTTCTTCAAAAAAGACACCAGATTAAAGCTGAAGCAGTACAGATTTGTCTTGCAGGTTCAGGCAAAAGTCTCCTTTTTCTCTCACTCTTTGCCAAAGCTTCCAAACCTTTCTTCAATTATTTTTTAAAGCACAGCCCAAAAATCTGCGGAGAACTAAATTGCTTGTTTACCCAACTCAACAATGGATATAAATGAACCTTATAAGCGAGCAGCATGGAATAGTTATGAAAGCAATCGCAGTCTGCCAAGGAGATGAGCCCCAAGCATACGCATGTATCCCTGCATTTGTTATTTAGTTTCAGTTACATGAAAAGAAGAAAAAAAAAAGGGAATTTTGTGGTGGGGGAGAAGAGATGCAAAAAAGAGACTGGTTCATGTCTGACTGAAAGCAGGGTAGCAGACAGACTGACAGAATGCTTTGGATCCAGAGGCTGGCGGTCCTGAAGAGATGACGGAGATTGGAAATGGGTCATGAAGAAGGCAAAGTATTTCCTCCCTCATGGACAAAGTTCGTATTAGATTTCTTTTTATCAGGTACTTAAATATTCCTCTTGATCCAGAAACTCTAAAACATACCAGACTCAGTTCAAGAGAGATAGGAAATAAGACTTCCAGTTTGATACTGTTCCTCAAGTAGTTCCTTCCAGTCTTTCAGAAGCTGTAAAGTCTATCTATTGTTCACAAAGTATTCAATTATAAGTAGTGCAAAGAAATGAAACCTATTGAAAAGGCATCAGATTTCAAATTAAATGAGAAGATGAAAAGGAAACAATGACAAAAAAAAAAAAAAAAACTAGGAGTAAAAATAATGCTTCAAGTATTTCGTCTGTAGCTTTTTCGCCACTAGCTCACAACCGTCTTCTTACCTTTAGACAAACACCAAAAAACCTAATCTTCCTTGTGGAGATAAAGCTTGCATTGCTGAGGAGTCAGCCATGCACACATCTGTGTCCAAAGCCATTACCAAGGAGCACAGGCACTCCCCACCCACCAGCAATGCTTGTTACCCGTTTGGGATGGATGTTACATTTTACCGTCTGGAGCAAGATGTGCTGAATCGAATTCACTGATTGAGAACAAAAAAAAGAGGAAAAGGGAAATGCAAGGAAATAAAAAGAGCAAATTGTCTCTGTTAAGCTGCAAATAGTAGAAAGACAAAAAACAGGTGCTTTTGCATCTTAATTCCTCTTGTGCTTTGGCGCTCTTTGAAGATCCACATCAAAAAGAGCAGGAAGAAATATGAGTACTCTTGTGAGAGAACAGTGGTGCCGTCCAATTTAGCCCGAAACAATCTGAATGAAATCAAGCAGACAGAACATCTGTAATTTTTGCAAAATTCTGTTGGCAGAAGCAAAATCAATACTTTTTGTGTCTCTTATATCAATCATCCATCCATCCACCCATCCATCCATCCATCCATCCATCCATCCATCCATCCATTTCTGTTTTCACTCCTCTGCAGGGTCACAGGGTTGCTGTAGTCCATCTCCATGTCTTCTTGCCGCAGCGCTTACCACCACTGTGAATATTTTTTATTTTAAATCTATAATAAACAATTTGTTCACTAATTTGAAAGACAAATCAAAAGGGGGTAATTTTCTTGAGATTAACTCAATGGGATGGTGGTGGAAAGCACCACATGTTTCTGTTTTCCAATACATCCACTGTGGTTTTTCATTAAGCTGGGATTGAAAATAAATTGAACTCCAGATTCTGAAAAGACTTTTAAATCTGGAATAATTTCTAGTTAAAAAAAAAAAAAAAACAAAAAAAAACAAGATTTGTAGAATCACGAGAAGCATCAAATAATGCAAACAATTTGTTTAGTTGAGTTGAGACTAAAACTTATGAATACATGTACACATTTGCAATGTCTGGAAAGAAACTCAACAAAAATATGAACATAAAACTTTTGATTTATATCCTATCATTTATGAGCTAAACTCAAAGATCTAAAACAGAATTAATAAAGCCTACATGAACTACTATTTTAATCACCAACAATGACCCTAATCATGTGGGTTATTTGTATTTTTTTTATTTCATTTTGGTTTATTTGGAAGGTGTCATCCAACATTTAAAGTGCATTTCTATCACCTATACTGCACAGGACTGTGAGTCGGAGTAAGAGATGAAGTAAAGAAGCAAAAAAAAATTAAATCAATACTTGCAATCTTTATCTATCCATCAATCCACCTTAAGAACCAGCTGATTCCTCTTCAAGGTAACAGGGCTGCTGAAGCTAGCCCCGCTGCTGCTAGGCTAAGGTAGGGTAGACCCTAAACAGGGCCCCATTCTGTTGCAGGGCCACACAGTCATAGGGTCATTAGAATCACCAACTAATCTGTAAAGCTTGCTTATAGACTGTGGGAGGAAGCTGGAGTGCCTATAACAAGCAAAAAGGGACAACATGCAAACATTAGAAAAGTCCCAGCTTGGTTTTTACCAGCGCCTTTTTGTTGTAAGACGAGAGCACTAACAGTTACACTAATGTGCACCCCATTTGACTTTTAACAACCAAGTTGTTTATTTCATCTAACTTTAGATCACTTCTGCTTTTTCAAGACAGAGGAGTCACAACATAAGTGTGGCACATCAAGACTTATCAGACAGCGTGATTATTAAACAGGTATGTCTTAAGCTGGCACAAATGAATAGCCACCTTTGAGCAAAAAATTCTATGCTGGAATGAAGAATTTTGAAAACCCTTAAAACCTTAAAACCCTCATAGCGATGATGGCATCACAGCGGAACAAAAATACAGAAAGAAGGACCTGAAAACACTTAAAGTTGTGAAGCCCCCACCATTATGAATTTAATTTTCAGCCGTTCTTATTAAACCCCAGATTGCTTTTGTGGTGTGATTGCATTGTGGCTTTTCAAATGTGTAGCATCTTCAGAACCTATGCTTGGTTTCTCCATACCTTCTTTTCTTTGCTTCAAAAGTGACTGACCCTGTTCTCTGATTGACAAATACCGGTATGTTTGATGGGGCAGAAGGAAAACACCCTTCAATTCACACACCAAACACATACTTAGAAAACATCCATTTTCTGCACAGTGTGAGTGCACTTCATTCTTGTTATGGTAGTAAGGGGGTAAAGTCTGAGCCAACTGTCACCGGATGAGCGGTAGCTTACGCCCCGGACAGCCCACCAGTCCATCACAGAGCCTTGAAAGGACAGCTAAAATGCATGCTCAATTATTCACAAATAAACCTAACATGCGTGTGTTTAGACTGTTAGTGAAGCATGCACCATACTTGAATAGGTCATGGGGAAATGTGTCTCTTATATAGGAACATACAAATTGGAGTTTCGAGCAAAATAATACAAAATAAAAATAATAGAGATTAGCAGTAGAGCAGCATTTGGGTTGATCTTTTAAGGTGCATTTTATCAAAATGAACAAATAATACAAGAAAATAAAAATAAGGTTAATCAGCTAAGATTGGCTTGCTGTTTTCAAAAACAAATAAACCCTTTCTACGTCAAAGACAATTTTCTACCTTTACAGATTAAAGAATAGCAATAATTTTTATACAAAGATTCTGCTGTTTTTTGGCTAAATCTATCTTAGTCTTAAATTTCTTTATATGAGCTTATATATTTACATCAATCACAGATGCTTACACTTAATGCATTCTGAGCGAGTGTGACATTTCATGTAATGCAGATTTCACTTCTGGCTGTCTTTTAATTAGCTTAATGTTGACAGGTTTAATCCACTGTTAGTTTCCAGACACAGAAACACACAAGAGAAGATTTGTAAACACACACACACACTTGTTTGAAATGAAACGGTCTAAAGGTTTTGGATGAAACTTTTCCTGTTTTGTGAACTTTGCAACATTCAAGGTCATACAAGGTC
This sequence comes from Oryzias curvinotus, assembly GCA_023969325.1. NCBI lineage: Eukaryota > Metazoa > Chordata > Actinopteri > Beloniformes > Adrianichthyidae > Oryzias > Oryzias curvinotus. The sequence continues at coordinate 7,510,735 of CM043709.1, read as the reverse complement.
TGGTGCTATACTTAAACATTTGCATTATAGAAGAAAATGTGACAGGACATGTCTTCTTCTTCTTTTTAATTAAAATACACTTTAAATAAAGAAAAAAAATATGGTTCCAAGCAAAAATGTACAGGGTTTAAAATAAAACCACAGTATTTTACACACAGTTATACAAACACAATTGCTTAAAAACTTATAAACAGTACACAAACAAATTTTTACTGGTTGAAGCTTCTACATTCTTCTAAACTTTTGCTAAAATTAACTTAAAAGGAACTTTTTTTTTAGACGACAGGTTTCCATAAACAAACAACAGCTTGACGATTTGACATTTTTGTTAGGAAAAGAAATGCATTACTGCTTCCCCTCATAATTTAGAGCAGGGGTCGGGAACCTATGGCTCGCGAGCCACATATGGCTCTTTTGATGGTCAGGTATGGCTCGCAGACAAATCTTTATTTATACCATTTTTTTTTTTTCATTAGACCAGTCCTTCTCGTGCGCGATGCGATGCCAGAGGCGCGCAGTAGTAGCGGTGCTTGGAGAGAAAAATCTGCGCCAGCACTCAGTTTACTATTATCTACTATTTCACAGAGTTTATTCCAGCAGGAAACCTATGAATTGCCGTGCCTAAACCTGCGCGCTCCCGTCTCTGAGAAAGAGCGCGCAGATGAGGGGACGGGATGTGAGGAAGAAAGCAGAGGGTGGGGGTGCCCACCACCCTCTGCTTTCTTCCTCACAGGCAGCAGGTGAATCGCACAGGGATTGTAATAACGTAAAACCCGCTGCCCGTCACTCACTGCAGTGTGTGAGTGTGTGTTTGTCTCCACGTTGCATGTGAGTCTTTGTCACATCTCCAGAACATTCAGACCTACGATCAGGTTTAAAGTCTCAACGCCTGCATGAAGCAGAAACTCACCACGGATCAACCAGACTAGACCATCAGCAGAACCACCACGAGAAATACTCATCATTTATTAGCAACAGCATAACGATGTTATTAAAAAGAATCCACAGACTTATTGTACTTTAAAAGTGTTGAAATTACATCAAATGCTCACATTCACTTGTATTTTTAGTTTTAAACATATTGTCGCGGACTGAGTTGGGTCCGCTGTTGGGACGCGTTAAAAGTTCTGGAGTTCAGCAAACGCATCAAGCAGAGATCTGATTGGCTCTCAGTTCTGTCACTCAGCCTGTTGTTAGGTAGTTTGGACCAATGGGGTTCAGCTATGGGCCGAATAAGGGAAATAGGAGCGCTGGAGCGGGAGCAGAGGATATAAAGTTGGGAGAAGCGCTCTCGTCTCAGCGGGAGAGATTGAGGAGTTGCTGAATTAATTTTACGGTGTTTGTTGCGGTCTGCAGTAACCAGAATAAATAACCTTAAAAGAGGTTAAGTCTCCGTGCCTCAGTGTGGGACAGGGACGCTACATTATTGTATTGCTCTTTCTAAATTACATTTAAAAATATGTGGCGTTTATGGCTCTCTCGGCCAAAAAGGTTCCCGACCCCTGATTTAGAGGAATAACATAAACAAAACAAACAATAAGAAAAAATACTCAACGTTTATTGAGGACCAATACACAGTTCTTGAGCATCTTATCTGTTCAAAAGTCAATGTATAAATTCACATCAACAGCTCAAAGTTGATTTATTTTGGTTAGTACAACCATTTAGTCAAATTGGTGCTGCAAAGTACCCTAAACACCAAATATGATGAGAGATATGTAATGCATGATCACACGATAAAGGTCTACCTAGTTATTATGCAATGGGGCACTATTAGATAATAACAAGTTACATCACATACAGTGACTTATTCTACTGTTTCCAAAAGGTACCTAAACTCTCACCACCATAAAATAAAAAAAGGACAACAAAAAAATTTTGGTTCCAAAATTGTACAGTAAGTACTAGATACATAGTCTGAAATGATAGAAGAAAAGGATGTTTTCATTGTATGGAGAAGTTTGGCTGACAGTGCTGAGGATGCTTTGCAGAATTAAGTGTCTTGCTTTTTTGATGGACTGCTAATCATACTCATTTAATTCGGGCCTGTCTGCAAGGGACTACACCCCCTGCTGTCAACTTAAAAAAGCTGCTTTGAGCCTCACTGCTCTGTAACCTCAGTGCTGATGAAACGTTCAAATTATTCTCTCAGGCAGCAGCTTTTCACTAAGAGCACCATTGCCTCCAAACTTAGCTTTTCCAGCCCTGCAAATCCATCCTCAAGTTCGGTGTAGGAAACTGCACTCTTTAATATGTTTAACTGGTTTTCATGTGTGACTATCCACCAGAACAACTTCACAGGATGAGGTCTTTACGAAGACAATGAACCTACTTGCAGACCTTGTGACTTTTCACTGTCTTGTAGAAGTTACAAAAGTAAGTGACTCATGTCCTACTCTGTTTGTGATCAGGATGTATTATACAAACAGTAGTACTCTGATGAAGACTTTCTGTTTCGATATCATTATCGTTAAAATCTCATTAGTTGTCACGCACCAATGTGTGTGAAATTTGTTCTCAGCATTTGACCAATCTCCTGGGGGAGCGGTGAGCTGCAGACACAGTCGCGCACTGTTCCCATTTGGTGGTCTATCGTTTAGGTCACCAACTTAATTTCATTAGTTGTACCCAGCAATTGTAAAATAGTTAAGGAAAGTAATTAAGATGTAGATCTTTTGTAAGTACTCCATTACCATTTAGGCTATCCATCTCTTATTGCAGAGTACCAACAACATTTGGACACACAAGTACACTATAATTACAAAATAATCATGCCTATGCAGTAGCCTATTAACCCTTGTGCTACCCTAGGCACTTTACCATTAAGAGTTGGGTCATTTAGACCCACTAGACAGTGCTATGAACCTTTTTTCTTCAATGATTTGTGAACCTCACTGGTGTCCATAGATTACATGAAATCTATCCACCTTTGTCATGGTAGGGAAAACACGTCAATGTAACGGTGGGGTCATCTAAGATAACACAAGGGTTAATGAGGTAAAATGTTGTCTGTGTTTCTTTTTTGTTTTATATTTCCAAACAAAATGGCAAAACTGATTCTTTTTAAAGAATGTAGTTGTTTACATATTTTTAAACATGATCACTATCATTTAAAAACATGAGGAAAAATAGTAGTTGCAAGTAGCACTAACTTTTATTACAGTGACTTTCTGCTGCTCTCACCTTCCAGGTACAGCATCGTTGATTTTATAAAACGAGCAAACAAAAAACATATGACTGCTTACTATGTGTGAGTCTGTTTGGAGAGACTTAAATAGTTTGCCAGTTCCTTATTGTTCCTCATTGGGAAATCTGAAGTGCATTTTTATGTTTCATTAGTTGAAAAGTGAAAAATATATTTGTGAACCAAAACTATTGAATGCTTTTTTAAGTCCTACTTCAGCAGAATGTTTTTTGAGTTCCCATTCAAAACTATTGTATTTTTTTATTTATCTCCAAGCAGGCACGCCACATGACCGAAAAGTATTATATGTTTAAATACAGTGAAAACATGAAAAAAATGTAACAAGGAATAATTCCCTGTGAAAATATAAATCATGCTTATAAAAATGAAAACAAGTATCTAAGTTGAACTTACATTTCTCCTTTCTACATCTGCTGCCTTCCATCCACAGTATCTGACAGGCACTTCCTTAAGGCTTCACAAAGAGATAGGAGCTCATTTCTACACAACGCCCCTCTAGTCTTGCTGAAAGCACTTTTACAAAAGTCACATTTCCCTCATTCACATTTACACAACATCTCTCACAGCTGTTGAATGTGCTTTCTTTGTAGTCTGAATTGCATTATTTCCTTGCACTTTCACAATGGCGTAGAGGGAATGTAAAGTTTAGTGTTTTGCTTAAGGTCACGTCAGCGTGTGAAATGAAGTCACTTATCCTGCAACTATCAGATGACTTCTCCATTTGCTGAGTCACCCCTGTCCTAAAGTGTGTAATGAAATTCTCAAGGAAGGCCAACAACTACTACATAAGATTTGAGGTGAGCAAAGACTCCGGGTGATTGCTGTCTATGCCTATGCCTAGACATACAGTACAACAGAAGGACCTGACCATGGATGTCAGGAAGATATTTTCCAGAAAGCGATGTGAATGTATGGGATTTGACAGTGTTTGAATGTATCTGATTGGGTTAGGGGCCAAATTAATCTCTGCTTTGATATGGTGTGGCTGAATCTGTCTAGGGGCAGTTTAGGGTCAATCTTCCCCAAAAAAACTTCAAATTTTTCACCTTTTTCAACTTTTTTTTTTTTTTTATGGGTCTAAGCTCTTCAGAAATGTTGTCTGTCATGTCTTTTATTATCGTTAAACAACTAAACAGCTTCTTTTTTTGGGAGTGACAATTTGTTTTTCCAACTCCAAGTTAAATTCCAGGTATTTAAAATAAATTAAAGTATGAATTAAATGTGGCTATAACATCAAGTCAGCTCAAGTTGCACCATTTTAATCCAAGTTTTAAAAAAAACTGGCATGGTCATTAGACAAATCAGCTAGAAAGATACAAACACACACAAAATCTTATAGACGGCAACTTTGCAACAGTTTCTGTTAACTTTAAACATATTAAGAGTGTTAAGTTCTGACCTCAATATTCTGAAGACTACACTTAGATTTCCTTGTTTTTAGGTACATTTGTGGTGATGCTGAAGCAGTAAAACTGTATCACTTCATAGCTACTGGATGTTTTACCAACTTTTTTTTGGATCTCCTTAATATGAGGCTTTAAACGTGATGCTGAACTTGTCCCACAAGGACTCAATAGTTGACTTGGACTTTGATATTGATTATTGAGAATAAACTACAATTTTAGTGGGATCTGTGTGCATTTATGTGTTACAACCACTGTCTTCAATTTTGCAAACACTCACAAAAACATAAATACACTTTTACTGCACATTAACTTTTACATGCAACCTTTTAACCATGTGTGTGACCATTTAAGTATTTGAAGTGAAACGGAAATGGTAGCTTCTTGGTGACACTAATGTTTACAAAGGAAAATTCACAAAAAACACAAGTCACACACGATGTCAGTGACTTTACTCTTCATTTAAAAAGGGGCCTGTTTGCAGTTTTGTAAACTGAAAATTACTTTTGAAAAAAGCTAGTCGTTTGTTGTTTTTTTATCTGACCATGGCTGTCCACGCCAGTTAAAAACAAGGATTTTGAATGTGGCAATTATGTTTTATATTATAAGTCAATATTTTTTTTTATATAACCCACCTGACAAAGGCAAGGAAGATTCATTTTCAAAAGTGTAGCAGATCTCCATCTGAAAACCCCAGCCTATTTTGGGTTGAAGACAAAGTTAAGACATTTAGACAACTTGGATTTTGTTCTCAATTCAGAGCTAATTCCCTCTACTTTCATTGAGAGCAAACTGCCTTTTGTATTCACATTGCTAAACGGTCGACTGTTTTCATCATGGCCATTAGTGGCCGATGATTTGGATTTGAAGCTCACAATCAGATAAACTAGAGTTTTAACATTTCAGTTCACTTTAAAAACAAACAAGAGGATTTAAAAACTAACTGATATTTCTTCCACACTGCAATGAAAAAGCAAGTAAAGAAACACACATACTCTCTACTTTATTTAGCACCCCCTACCCCCAATAAAAAAATAAAAAGTGTCTAGCTTCAAATAGAAGAATTCAAAACACAACTTTGCAAAAAATATGATGACAGGGTTAGGATCGGGATGAAGTCAGACCATAATTCTCTGGTTTGATTAAACAACCCACTAAGTGACTCATCATATCAGAGACCAGCAGATTAACCGGCATGAAAAAACGGCCAGCAGATGCTCTGCTGCAAATCGAGAACCCTGACAGGTTTAGGGGCACAGATGTCAGATTCCACTGATATACAGAGGTGCTCAGAATCTATGGAAGGTATAATTACGGTATTATTGATTTAGATGAAATCCGTTTGCAGCCAGGAGTAACTTAAATCTTCTGTACCACAACAGTGCAGTGATTGAGCTCCCTGTGGATGGTAGGCACCTTGGCTCTTACTGTAATTGAAAGTTGTACAACTCCTAGCCACTACTGCTTTCAGAGCTCCATTATGTCCCTCTGTCTTGTTCCCTGATTGGACTTATATCGGAAAGCCACAGCTGAGAGCAGATCTTTCTAATATGTCTCCATCTATCCTACAAATATGTCCCACCTGATTCTACAGAGGAGTGGGATCAGAAACACAAAACTGCTGACTGAGCATTACATACACAGGTACAATAAAGTTATAAAAACACAGGTTTTAAACAGATTACTGACTCTTAACTCTGAGCAGAAGTGTTGATTTATTTTTCCTGAATATAGTTTTTCATGTTTATAGTGAGAACAACTAATTTCTAATTTACTAATTTCATATGCAGGATGCATTGAAAATCAAAAGATTTATAAAAGAAGCCCTGTTTTTTTTTTTTTTTCCACTCAGCTGTACAATTAAAAGTCTCCTTTCCAACAGCTTATACTAATCTGTTTCTGTTGGTTGAGGTTGGACTTATTAAACTTTTCCACTTAGTGTTGATTTCAGGCTTGGCTCTTAAATTCCAAACCCTACTTGTTCTGTGCTTTGTTCGTGCTTCATGCCAACTTGCTCTCTGAACTCCCGATGCTATCAGCCTACTTCCTAACTTAAATCTTAAACATCCCAACCCATAACTCTGACATTCTAACTCCTCACTACAGGTCCAAAAGCAGTTCAGCATCTTGAAAGACTCTTCGGTTTTGTTAATTTTTTTTGTTTTGTTTACAGTTTCTGAAAATGTTTCTGTGTCTCAGCAGGTTGTTTGAGATATTTCTCTGTGATACAGTTCTTGTGTGTTTGGTACAAATTTCAATGGTGGACCCTGACCCCTTTACAATTTCTAACGTGTTATGATTGAAAAGGCTGATTTTTGTGCAGAAACACAAATTATTCGACTTTTAGCGGGGAGAAAGCAAGCTCCTGGCTTGCTTGAGGTCCAAACGTGTTCTAAAAATTAACTAAGGCAGAAAGGTCTATTTAAAACAGGAAAAAAAAAAAAAAGAAAAACACTCATCGTTTAAAAGCACATAAAAACACCCAAGTGCAAGGAGCTTAATTAAACCCAGCACAGGCTTAATAAATTACATAGTTTAGTGCAGTATTTTTAACATAGGATTAGTAGCATTATGTGACAAAAACTAAACATGGCCTTAACTGAGTTTAATCTATCTGCAGGCTGTCTAAGCTGCATGGCTAGAGGTCAAGGTGAAAGCGTCCAATAATTGCATTCTCGCACAGCAATTTATACATAAGTTAAAAAATGACTTTAGGTGAAAAGTGATTTGGCGAAAGACAGCTAATAAAACCATTAGTGAATTTTCTTCCTGTCCTTAAGTGCATACTGTATACCTCAAATGGCACTCAGTCTCACACTTCAAGAAAGCTGCTGTATCTACTTGATGCTAGTCTGTATTGAAAAAAGGAAAAATCTTCCTACGTGAAAGCTTTTTTTCCCAAGTAAAAAGAACAGTCTCCCTGCAAGCACAGATGTTAGAAACTAAATGTTGACAACATTTTACCTTTTCAATGTCAAAAAGGTCCACTTCTCTGAAAAAAAAAAAAAAAAAAAAAGACGCCTCCACTTTTAAATGAATTCACTTTTTTCACACCTCTCTGCCAGACTTCAAACCAGCCTTGCACACTGCTTCTCACCTTTTTTTTTTAATACCTCCTCTTCTATTAATGTGGTCCTATTTCTACTGTGCTGTCTGACCCCGAGCCTCAAGCAGTCCACCCCCCAACCCATCAGCCTTGTGTCCAATGCTTTGAAATGGCAGACGAGTGCTGTCAATAACATCTCACCACCTGCTCCTTCCCAGAGATTGGCCCTCTAATTGACGACCAAATTAAGATGCACATTTACAGAGGAGGTGTTGAATGAGGGAGAATCTGAAGGGAGGATGAATTTGACGGCAACGAGCTGATAGTCTTATCAATAACTTTAGTGGGAGAACGCATGGAGGGGAAGGTCAAAGATGGCAGAAGGCAATTACTTAGTCCAGATTTAAGGTTACAACACACACACACACAAAAAAACCACCAACAAATTTCTCAAGAAAAAAGTTAAAGTTGGCAGTATGTCAATCAATAGACCGATTGTCTTCCCAACCGCTTTAAAGCTGAGTCAAGGACAGCAGACCAATTAAATACGGTATAGTTGTCAGGGGGAAACTGAAGCACATCTAAACAGCCTGTGGAGCACCGTCTTCCTCCATTTGGCAACAACAATTCTTTGTTTTGTCACAGTGGGGGGTGATACAAGGGTCCTTCAAAAGGCTCCAAGCAAAAACGTCACAAGATGCCCCTCTTAAGAGTGTTTAAGAGGGGAATATTCACAAAGAATTGTTTTTAAATGTCAAATTCTCTTTTTTTGGAACAAAAACGCTTGTTATTGTCCTCTTGAAAAAAAAAAAAAAAAAAAAAAAAAAAGATGGAAAAGAGAAAAAGGCACAGATGCTTCTTTTGATGCAAAAAAAAAAAAAAACTTCAGCACTGTTCCTGAGGAGTGATAATACCATGACCGCGCATAACAATGATACATTAAATGTATTACTTTGAAAAGCTTTATTACACCTCTTGAACTACTGAAAAGCACATTTAACAAACTGCAAACCACCTGCTATTTTTTCCAAGCTATTATTTGCAACTTTTATTTTATTCATTTTTTTTTTACAAGAGAATGGTTCAACACACAGTGCAAAAGTTCAAACTGTGCTGATGACTGCCTTTATAAACCGACTCAACAGCGGCCCCCCCACCACCACCACCACCACACACTTATATATCCCTCCACTGAGATCTATATCATAAAGTAGTGTGTAGATTCCAGAGTGCGCTTGGAATGACATTTTTTTTTCAGTATACCACACAAGCTATGATTATTACATTAAACATGCTGGTATATTGCTGAATCCAGCCTATATTATTGTGGCTATATATTTCTCAGACTCTAGACTAAAAGCAGAATTCTAGTCAATTTAAATAGCTACAGAAGTGCAAATTGAACCAACATATCACTCTATACATAAACATATCAAAGATCCACTTTGATGAAAATGGTGTTTTGGGCGTTTTTGACATGCTCATCCATCATGCTTTCTCATGATGGAGGACATATAAAAGGAAAATTATTCTTAAAATCGAGTTTGTTCTTTTTTGTTTTGTCTTGTTTTGTTTTCATTAACCAAAACATAATCCCCCCCCCCTAAAAAAAGGTTTTGTAAAACTGAAATAATTTCTAGTAAATCAAAATGAGTTGTTGAAACATGAACATGTTTTAGTTTCTGGAATCTTGTTTTTTGACTCAAAAAGGTAATGTTGCCTTTTTTACAATCGTTTTTGTATTGTGCAATTGTGCAATTGTCATTGCACTCTTTAATACGTTTTTGTGTCGAGTGATATGTTGATGTGATTTGCACTTTCGGATAAATCTAAAGTACATATATATATATATATATATATATATATATATAAATATGACGGAGCAAACTATAATAAGGTACTTATGTCTTTTTTTTTTTTTTTCATTGAAACCATGAACAACATCAGCTGTTGTTTCAACACAGTTTCTTCTTTAATTGACAGATGGATTTTAAAGGCTGGCGAAGAAAGTGAGGGCAGGATAAAGCTTATCTGTCCCGTAGTACCCAGCAGCTTGTAAAACAGCTCTGGAACAAGTGCAATCTCTGTGGTGATAGATTACAGCCTTGCTGTTAGCTCAGCATTCACGCTAGCCAAGCAAGACAATGAGATTGCTCTCAGGCGTATCATGGATGCCTCGCACACAAAACATTCACCTTTCATCATAACCATAGAGACATACTGTCGTCTTTTTATGGGAATGAATCAGTGGGGATTCTGAATTTCACACTGGTATCTTTTCTCAATTTAAACCTCCGTTTCTGCTGTAAAATTTGGTTTTAACAGTATTTCAAGCAATATGCTTTCCGAGTGCCCCCAAAACAACCCATTTTTTTCTGTGCAGGTAAATCCCCAGAACACATTAGGAGTAAAACGATCCTCTCAGGGTCATTTGTGTGCGAGGCATTACTTGACAATGCTGACCTTGTATTTAAGCATGGGCTTTTTATAAAACTCATTCTGCTGTGGAATGCAGCTTGTCACTGCATATGATTATTGTACCATAAACCATTTTAACTACATTATTCTCTGCACTAACTTTCCCATTTGAATTGAAAGTGCTGCTCAGTATTATGAGTATGTTTAAAGTATGTTTCAGTCATTATTTAAATGAGTGTTATCAACACTTAAATGTCTGCTTAAAGTACCGGTAGTTCCATCGGCCGCTATAATTAAATAATTATAAAAACCAAATAAGAAGATTGTTATTGGATGAATTTAGCATGGTGTTCTGTCTAAACTTTGGGAATTATGCATGTACTGTGTCATTTATCATGCTGCCTTAAACTGAAGAAATTATTATGATTGTATATGTATTTGATGTGATAAAACATGTTTGAAGGAGTTTTAATTTGACAAATTCACACATTGACAAATTAAAACCTTTTTTGATGTCACGCTAAGCTGCGCTCAAAGTAGTCAGCAAAATCAAAGAGAAGACAAAAGCGAGATTTGACACAATGCACGCAAAAAAATGTGTTTTCCAAACGCAAAAAACGTTTTTGAAAGCAAAAAAACAATTTTTAAGCAAAAAACTTAGAAAGTTTTGTGTGCAATGTGGTGGCAGAAATATCACTCCATACTTATAAAGCAAATTAGAATTATATCAAAAATGTCAAATTTATTCACAAAAACATTGTATATTCCTGTTTGATTGTGGGCTGAGATTTAGAGAGCTTGAAAAATAAGCCTAAAGTCTTCATATTTTAAACAAAAAGACAAAAAAAAGTGGTTTCAAGTTTAGCTACTGACCTAATTGCAACAGCAAAGCTAGTTTCATCTCCTGTTTCTGATAAATGAACCCAACTTCACCTTTAGCATTTGACATAAAATCACAATATATTTAGATTAAGGCTAAACTTGTCATTTTTTTTTTTTTAAATCAAGTTTTGATTTTATTGTTTTTGTTTCATAGGAAAATACTAACAGAAAATTAAAAAGACGTACAAACAAACAAGACATAAAAAAAATCAAACAATCAAAATAAATATAGACAAAGTTCACAAGTACCTTACATCAGCCATGTTTAATGCACTCATTGGAAACTTTTTTGGCCAACATGTTAGTGGGGCAAGGTCTATTTTTAAGCTAACTTGCACTCACTTCATCCTCTGCCAACAAGCAAAAGTCTTAAATTTATGGGCCTCTTTTAAAGTCTGAAGGTTCTCATGTTGAAACCGGAAAAAAGGCTAAACATGCATGGAAATTAAAGAACATTTGAGCTTCTCCGAGTTCTTTCTTGAAGAAGGCTGCTTTTGAATATCAAGGATGGCACCACTGGCCTTGAAAGCCAGATTGAAGCGAGAGATCTCTTTAAATTCTTATTAGATGGATGCTTTATTGAAAACCTTGTACTGTCCACCAACAATATAGACCTTAGGGGTTTAGAAAGGCCTATGGTATTGAGATTGATGAACAATGACTTCCATACAAAATGTTCGGCAGTATGTGCTGTGTTTTGTAAGCAAAATGTGACTGATCTATTTCAGTTGAAAAGAGATTTTGTGATCAAGCAGTGGTTGAGGGAAATGAAATTCATAAATAAAACATGAATTTCTTAGTAAAATATCTTGCAGCGATTATCTGAATGTTTTTTTTTTTGTGAAGACAAGATGAAATCTTGTTGATCAATGCTACAAGCCAAGATGATTACACTTTACAGTCATCTTATTTTGTTTATACTGCTTAGACCCTGGCTATACAAATAAGAGCAAACATGAGACAAATCTGCACCTATGAAAAAAAAAGACTACCATTACAAGAAAAAAATGGTCACCATTTGGTTCCAGTGCTCATCTCTTTTGTGCCCTATTATAAAATGACACAATGGCATTTTTGACTTACGTAAACCTCTTTCTTTCTTTCTCCCCTTTTCTTACTGGAGTATGCTGGGCTGTACCATGTCTAATCACAGGAATTCATTTGTGGGAGAGCCTGGCTGCATTAAATGATCTGAGCTGCCTGAGAGGATCAGATAAATCCCTGTGTTCAATAAACCAAAGCGCCTTTCCTGAGCGCAATCATTCTTAACGGGCACACGAGTGCTGATCCTAATCCTGAATATTTGCAGTGCCTTAAGCTAGAAATTCTGCCTCGCAGCCGAGCACATCTGCTCTAGAAAATGTATTTCATAACCGTATGGATAACATCCATGTTGGAAATCATAAATTGATATTAATAAAAAAAGAATACACAGATCTTTGCTGCATATTTTCTGAAAAGCATGTTTGGAATTTCACAATGAAGTTACTCCAATTAATATTTTCATTTAAACTGTCACATGAACAGTGTAAGAAGGAATAATAATTTCACAGACAGAAATATCTTCATAGCAGAACCATGACGATTTTTATTGTTTTTAGCCCATTTTCTCAGCCTTCCGGAACTCACTCTCACCCTTCACACCTCCAACAGTTAAAAAACATGCACTTAACCCCACTAACTACACATCACAACAATGCATGTCATTAGCAAAAAGTTGCTGACAGCAACATTTAGCAGGAAAGGAGCTAACAATGAAGTAAAGAGTAGATTTCCACTTTTTTTGGTATGCCTATGTTTAGAAGTTTAAAAACAGTACAGACTCACACGCATTGTTTATAGTGCAGTATGTGTAGACTTTTATTTGATATTTAGTGTTTCTTTAGTTAAGTTGAGGTGGCTTTAGTGTATTTACTTTCCTATATATTGCACTCTATTGGAATACTTATCAGTCTGAATTTTTAATTATTTACTTTACAAAATCACCCAACAAGTAGTCAGAGAGAGAAAAAAAAAACACATTTCACCAGTTATAGACTTTCTGAAACTGTCTGCTTGTCCCACGCAAAATACATACAAACAACACATTAGCGCCCCAATCATCTGCGTCCACAGTACATCAAGAATTTTTCCCCATTAGAGTGAGCACCACCTACACACCTATAAACAGACACACACACGCGCACACACACTTTAACTCACAGACACAAATACTTCTCAAAGCTCCACATCAAATGCATTGCTACTGTCTAACTTAGAAACTATTGGCAATTTACTGGACTTAGCCTTCAAATCAGGCACCTATCTCTTTGTTTGATTAATGCAACGCTTTTCTAATTGGACGATTAGTATTAAAAGTAAAAACCTCTACAGATGATCCACATACTGCTGCACATCTTACCTTTTATTAAAAGACAAAAAAAGCTAAATCACACATCTGTTCAGGTCTCTGCACTGGCTTCCTTTGACTGCCCACGTCAATTTCAAAACCCTGAAAGCGACAGGTGGACATCACCTTCCCACTTCAGAGCTGCACTCTACAAACGAACAGTGACTGGTGGTCTCTGCACCATGCAGCACAAGATCACAAGCTAAACTTTAGCTCTCTGATCCTAGAACCGTGAGAAAAGGTGTCCAACTCTGCATACGCAGCTTTCCCACTTCTAAAATAAACTAAATCGTATCCTTTTTTTGAGCATGTAGTAGACAGACCCCACTTCTGAATAATAAACGAATATAAAAGTTGCCATTAAACCAATGCAAGTAACAGTTTAATATAAAGATTTATATGATTAGGATAGATAAAACTTAATGATATGGCTTCTAAAAGTAAAATATTCCCAGTAACTTCCACTGTCCTTTTGTCCAAGGAAACTTGGCTGGCTACATTCCCTCACAGAAGTGTGTTTGCCAGATAGACATAGCCCCTCCCACTCCCACCCTTGTTAAGAGGTAATTACAACATCTGTCAAGTTATCCTATTATATTTATGAAAGCTGACAGCTGAATGCCTCTGGAGGTCTGACAGAGGTCTTACCATTGTGTCACGAGAGAGCTGTTAGATAAATGGATGTCAAATACAGGTGAAATCATATCAGTGGAGACACAGAAATAAGAGCCTTTCCAAAGCGGACTGTTAAAAATCTTTCAGTGACTCACTGGTCGGCGCTTTAAGGCTTTGTCATTGCATGATTAGATTTAAAGCTGGCAAGCCCTCACTACAAGCTGTGTGTTGCTGTTTATTCACAATTCACATAAACACAACTTTCATTGCCAAAAATGATCGACAAAGAGCATGCAATTATTTTTGACATAAGTTGGGGTGTAACGATTAATCGACTTAATTGATTTATATTCCTACCTAATTGATTCTGTCTGAGGTAAGTTGCAAATGAAATTAATCTATGCCATTATAAGATCATTTTAAAATGAAATAAATCAATTACATCTGCATTGGGGAATACCATATGGATTGCAGCACGGTAGGTTTATTTTACTATAGAATAGAAATGAACCAAGTGCCATCCCAGTACATAATGTACATGATGGCAGCAAAAAATGATAAAGCCATCATTACAGTCCAATGGGTGGAAACACTATGAATTTTACAAAGACATGCGGTCATACATTGTAGTACAATGTTCTAATGATGTACTGTTTGTAATATTTTGATGTAGATAAACCATAATGGGCTGAACTTTATGAAAATGAATACATTTTTGGCTAAAAATGTCCTGGATCAATTTTAGGTCCGGATTGCTCAAAATGAAGCGATGTTGATTCTGATTCCTATCAGCAACCAGAAATTATTATATGAATCTAATCAGTGTCAAAATTAGTTTTTACATCCCTAATACTTTGATTCATATTTGGCTCTGTTCAATATCATGCAACTTGAATCATATTGATTCTAGTCTTGACTAAAATCATCTGCATGTGCTGTCTAATGTGAAAGATGAGCTAATGTTCTCATCAACTACAGCACTGTAACTATTTATTACTATTGAACATATTACTGGTGTTTATTTTGTTGGAGCTGGATGCATTAGGAGTTATTAGTTTGAATACAATCTCATTCTGACTTCATTACTCTCAATATGTGATTGTCATTCTCCACTTTGAGTAAAATCCAGTTTGCAGTCTGATATTTTTGGTGTCTAAATAATGAAGTATTGCCACAGCAGACGTGATTATCCTTAATGTGTAATCTTTTCAACTGTAAGAAGCTATTACTGATTAAAGGTCCGCACTTAGTGCAACTTAAACAATAAAAAAAGGGGAAGAAAAATTGAGAAACTATATTGAGAAATACTAAAAATACACCAGAATCAGATGGCAAATTTGTGGAAATGCGAAACAGAACAGATGTGAAAGACCGAATGAGTTGAAGCGAGAGAAGTAGTGAGGAAGAGGAAGGTTTCTAAATTAAAATCACAGATGCTTGTGTTCTCGGAGTCTTTCCTCTGACCTCATCTGGGTGACAACATTTCCCCCGGCCAAACAGATGTTTCTCTCTGAGGACTTTTCTTCCATCACGTCAGGACTCACTGGCAGCTCCTTATGCTGACACAGCCAGCGCTCATCTCTTAAATGACCTGAGACAACGCCATCAGAAAGCCTCTGCTGCACACTTACGTTATTACATCTTTTCATTATCCCTCTGGTTTATGAACCTTTTCTCCAGGCTTTTCCATCTTTAATTCCCTTTGTCGCTCCCTAATTTGACTGTGCCGACAATAAGAACGGATTTCCAAAGGTTGTACTCGGGTCTTGGGTAAATTAACTAAAGGAGATTAAAAATACTCGCCTGTCTGTCACAGACAGTCATTTGTCACCTTACTCAAGTGACTCCCCCGGTCAGATTTGATTCATCTAGTGGCTACAACATCACTCAAACTCTAATACATTCCCTTTTTTTAATCCGCCCTCCAGAGAAATTGTGGCTGGCTTCTTCTTAACCAGATGTGAATTCATGTCATCAGAGGTTATTTCTGGGCCTGGCTAGTCCATCTTCCTGTCCGTTTTCTAATTTCAAGGCTCCCTGTGGGAAACTAGGCTAGGCTACTTCTGATGACATGTATGTCAGAGAGCTTTGAATAAAGAGCACGCATTGCAGCTGTAATCAACTTGGCTAAAAGAAAAAAAAAAAGGAGGCTTAACCATTTCTGCTTTTTAGACCCAATTGTTCTGCAGCTGCCTGGAAATGCTGCCAGCTGCCATGGAGGCAGCTAACTGGGAGCAAAAAAATAGTTAGTCACACTTTAAATTAGTTTCAATCCAGCTTCTTTATGAATCCTTTCACTAAAATATGGAACATTAAATTATGCCCTTAAATGTATTGAGGAAGTGAGCTCTTTGGAATCACTCAATTGCCCCCAGTAAGTACGAGGAATAGCCTGGTCAAGAAGTGAGAGAGGCAATAAGGAAAGGATAAGCATTCAAACAAAAAAATGAAAAACTCTTAAGAAATCTTTAGTCCAGTAGTCACAGCCGAGACAGAAGAGTTACAAGGGAAAGGAAATGACATAATTGGGTTATTGCATTTTAAATATTGTTTAATTAACTAACTTTTGAGTTATAACAGTATCGCAAATGCAGACATTTTGAGGAAGCTGTAGAGATTTTTTTTTAAATATATTAACTAAAACCTTCCTTTTAATCGATATAATCCAGACCCATTTTTACTTAAAAATAAAATTATGTCAACTATAACACAACACAAACCATGTAGACCACAGAACACATGTCTGATATATTTTCTGTTACACTGATGATACCATGGGTTTTTTCGGGTTAAAGTATATGTCCAACATAAAATATTGTCATCATCATTACATTCAGAGTCCTGAAGAAGATAGAGGGAACACAAAAGTCCTTCGCTTTTGAAAAGTCAAGATAAATATTTGAGAATTGTACAGATAAAGACAAGCTCTGCCCTGATGTATTCTAGCTTTAAGTTACTGTGGGAGACCTGGATCAGTTCATTAAAAGTTACTGTGGGAGACCTGGATCAGTTCATTAAAAAAAAAAGAAAGAAATAATCATGTAGAAAAGTTAAAATGACCTTTTTTGTCTCAAAATTTATGGAAATTAATAATATGTACTGTGAAAAAGCTGCAGCACACATCTTTATTAAACAGTAAAGCAGCAACGTCACAATCTTAGCAAACAAATAAAATGAACAAAATCTGCTATACTATGAAATCACTGAGTGAAAGCCTCATTCTTTCTCTTTGGTGGATGGGAGACTTATTCTGACCTCTGACCCTTTATTTCTGCTTGTAACCCTTGTGCTATCCTAGGCACTGTAACATTGGGAGTGGGGTCATCTAGACCACACAAGACAGTGCACTAAACCTTTTTTTTTTCAATGAAATGTGATCTTCACTGGTATCCATGGATTACATGAAATCCTCTTCACCTTTATCCACCTTTGTCATGGTAGGGATAACACGTCAATGTAAAGGTGGGGTCATCTGGACCCCATAGGATAGCACAAGGGATAAGGACACATTTACTCTAGGTAAAAGGCCCCCAATTTCCATTCCTTCTCAAGCCTGGGAGTATCAAATAAATAGATACAGATTAATTAATTTATTGAGTGATTGCAGTTCATTCAATTTCAATTCAATTTCGAAAGGGATACAAGGTCCAATTGAACAGTTTACCTGAAGAAACATAAAAAAACATGTAAACATATATATATATATATATATATATATATATATATATATATATATATATATATATATATATATATATATATATATATATATATATATAAATCCCTGTGGTAACTTTTGACCAAATATCTCAAGCACTTTTCCTTGACAAAAACATGCTTACTGATTTCAAAAATGTCGCTTTGAGGGGGTTTAGACAACACAGTGTTGAATTTCTAAATACATAGAAAAATAAAATAAAGAAAAACACATTTGCAGCATGTGACTTTAAAGTTCCACTAGTGAGTCCTGATACTCATAATGCAATAAACTAATAATTATGTATGTGTTAACACCATTCCTCTTTGGCTGATGTGCTATTTGTCAGTACAACCACCCAGGCAGCTTCTTTGGCTCTTGGTCAGCCTTGGAACATGGTAATAAAGTTAATTGATTCGGTTGAAATGCTTTCATTTCCCTCTCAGAAGGCCAGTGGTCATTCAGTCCATAAACACAGGTAAGACCTAAATGAAAATATTCAGTATCTAGGTCTCAATACCTCATGATGATGTGGGAGAGAACTCAGAGAGCATGTGAAGCTCTAAACATGCTTCTAAACATTCTTTGAAAGCTTTAATCATTTTCTACAGAGACATGGATTTGTTGGTTATATTGATGAAATCCTTATTTCTTTTAAAAAGGCAAGCCTTTGTAAAGAGTTTCCAAACAAGAGTCTTAGTTAAGCCTAATGTCTCAGCAAACTCATATTTCTCTTATAGACTTGGAGTTTAAACAGGTCCCACTTGGGCAGCTTTCGGGTCTCAGAGCATGGCCCGGAGGCATTGGAAAGCTTTATCATGTTGGCAGAAACTGACACCTCGGGCATTTGTCAGGCCACCAGCCACACTAGAATCTCCCTGGGTGGGCAATTATGTGGGAATAGCAAGCTTTGTGTCATTCCTTATGGCTCTAATACCGCTTCCTCTTCATTGAACATCTGAGCAGGAGAATGAGAACTGTGGCGGCTGTCATCGACTGCCTGTGAACCCTGTTTTAATTAGCCCAGACTCCCTATTTCAAGATCTGAAAAAAGAAGATGGATTCTTTGGGAAGCATTTACAAAAATTTTCTCTTTTTATCCTTTTTTGTCTTCCTATTGATTTACAGCTGTGTTTAAAGTGTCACAAGTATGAACTTTTCTAATTGATGGAATCAAAACACAGTTAGGTGCAACTAAGGAAATATCATTAAACCTTCTTAAAATGCAAGCAATGATTTTCAGCCCCTAACAACATCCAAAACAGCATATTATTTTATTACATTGAAAGAGCAGATGGCATACTCGCCTGATTTTAATTAGTTTTTTCTAATAAAAAAGAAAGAATGTTGGGGAATTTGTGTGCAAATGTTCGTACCACCCTCACGGGTATTTCCATACAGTAATTAATCAGAACCTGCCTTGGATCTAAAACCTCTTGTATGCATCCGAGTGAGATGATGTTCCGATTCCTTCCATCTGCTGCTGATGCAGATGATTTATTCTAACATGAAATTCTTGGACAGGATGCTAATGTGCTGCTAAAATGTGGATTCAATGACACTTAAATGATTTCTTCTGTATTCGACCAATGAAACTTTCCTTTTGCACGCAGTGTGACCTTTGGTGAGCGGATGGAAGAGCTGAACCGGTTTGGAATGAAAATCAGCCAATGTGTTCCCGCATAAAGGTTAATAATGAGTTAAAACATTGGTTAGCCTTATCTTTTACTATAGACTTTTGGCCAAGTGGGAACCAGGTAGGTTCAAGTTAAATCCAGAGGGCATAAAAAATATTAGCTATCAATGAGTGAGCTGTAGAAAACTTAAAATCACACATAATTTGATATAATTTATTATATGTATGTTTTTCGAATTATGCAGATACAATAACAGTAACAAACATACAACAAAACTTTATTTAAAAAAATAAAAGGGGATTGCAAATAAAAGGAATGTACTTTCTCAAACTGTACTGCTATGAAGTGAGTAGAGTTTTTATCTGTGGCAATCCTATTTCATGGTGTAAGGCTTTACCTGTTGCCCATTTGGGTTCACTGATGTGATTAATCCTCCAGACTTCTAACAGTAAACCAAGAAACCCAACTCCTAATTTTTTTTTTCCTATGACAAAATCTTCTTATTTTTCTGTGCTTTACCACACTCGGGGCTAAAAAAACAACAACACTTGACTTAAACAAATGAATGAACTGACTTCCTGTTCTGCAAAACTGGTCTGGAGGCTCCTCAAAGAAGTGATTGGAACAGGTCAGGTCACTCAGTAACTACTAAGGATGGTTACTAAGTGATACATATTGTAATCTTGTTGGTGTGCAAAAAGTCAAACCTCAAGTCAAACGACTAATTTTTACTTACATTTTCTAAAGTTACTGGTTAATGCTCAAAGGAGTTTGAGCTTTATGCAATAAATCTCTTAACAAGCAACTTAGTTTAAAACCAAGGGTCTGATAACACTCTATACATACAACAAAGTGACAGCTGTTGTGAGTAATTATCACCCAAATATAACTGTAGCAATTTTGGGAACAAACAAACAAAAAAAAAGATGGTGGGAAGTAAAACAAGGAAAACACAGGGCGATGCAAAAAGTAAAACAGGAAGATAAACCACCAGACCAGCTATTTAAGTCAGAGAACCTTAAAAAAACGGAATTTACCAAAAAGGCACTAAACAAACAAAAAGTACTAACCAGGCAGTTAAGAAATTAACCTTCTTGGATAAAGACCAAGTTTTGTAGAAGCTTCTCAGATACAGAAAGGCCTTTTTTTTCACGTTTGCAATAATACACAATTTTCTAACATAGCTGATAATCCTGTTAGTGCTGTCAGCTGCAAACTGTAGAAATGTGCATCTCATTTTTTTTTTTTTAATTTAAAAACACTGGCAGGATAAACAGACACCCCATTAATTATATTTTTTCACAAACAGAACACCGACTAATAACTCATTGCCTGATGCAGTATTTCTCAAAAGACCAGATAATGTCACTTGAAGGTGACCTAATTATAGAACAACACTTCCCATTATATGTTCAGTAAATATGATCAAAGGCACACCAACTCACCAAGTAATCAAGAAACAGAATTCCCTTTAGCCTTTGCACATCCTCAGAATCATAAGCCGAGAATCTATTCTTACACTGCCTGATGTGTTTCCTTAATGTATAGGAGCTGGAGAGCAAAACATCCACATTTGATTGTTCAGAAATTTGACAGTCTATCACATTATCGTGCAGCTTGGAAGGTTGTGCCGTTGAGTCTTTTTTGCAAGTTTTCCGACTGCAACCTGCGATTCGTAAATGTGAAAGGACACGTGCAGGGATTTTCTGTTGGTCGGTGCCAGGATGTGAAGTGAACACAAGTAAAGCCAGAAAGAATACACTCTAAATGGACCGTGAGGTGGTCAGATGTTACAAAAACTGCATAATATGCCTCTTGATGTACATTTGCAGAGACGAGGTTGGAAATGCCTACAATTTTCTCCCTGTGGTTAAGTGCACTCTCATCTGTTACCTCACAAAAAGAACCTCAATCTATTTTCGGGCCTCCCAGTAGCTGAGCACTCAATTGATTGGAAGTGAAAGAAAAGGCTGATTGACTGGCTTAAGTGATGTTTGCTTGATGCCGTCTTTCAGGGTGGCTCCTGAAGGGAGACGAACTTCAGTTGAAAACAAAGTGCAAGTGCATCGCCAGCAGCTTGACTCTGCATAACATGGTATTTGGTGCAGCCTTTGGTTGAAAACGTACAGCCATTTTACCTGTTTAAGTAGGATTTTTTTTCTTTCTTTTTTTTGGGTGGCAATGGCTCGGGCAGTTGTCCAGTGATCGAAGGGTTGGCGGTTCGATCCCTGCTCCCCCCAGCCAACTGTTGTTGTGTCCTTGGGCAAGACACTTCCCCCGTCCTTGCCTCCAGTGTGGCTCCACTGGTGTGTGAATGTGCATGAATGTCCCGGTGATGGTCAGAGGGGCCGTAGGCGCAAACTAGCAGCCACGCCTCTGTCAGTCTGCCCCAGGGCAGCTGTGGCTACAACAGTAGCTTACCATCACCAAGTATGAATGAATAATGGACACACTGTAAGCGCTTTTAGCATCTGCAAAAGCGCAGATAAATCCAATCCATTATTGTTATTATTATTATTAAAGGGTCTTTTATGTATTATCTATGCACTTAGATCAAGTATGCACATTTTGGTAAATAAATATGGATCATCAGATGTAGTCCTAATAAATTGCAGTAATAGTTAAAAATCATCATATGTAATAAACAAACTCAAAAACAGCTGCACTGAATTGTAAGAAATGCTTAAAAGCAAAGTTTTAGCTTTAGTCAGTTCTCTTTGGCCCCATTTTAGGAGGCTCTGTTTTTGTATTGAAGAGTTTTTTCTCTGAATTAAAAAGGTGTCAGACTTATATAGCAGCTGTATGCCAATCAAATTCATGTTCATTCTTTAAAAACAAAGGTTGATTTCATTTAATAAAATATATTAAGAAAAAACTGCTCCGCTATTTTTCATGGTTGAACAAACATTTAACAAAATCATTCATTGTCAAAATCATTGTTTAATGAATGCCTTGATTATCTCAATTTTTACCTCCAACAGTTTCATAAAAATAAAATAAATAAAAAAATAAAAAAAATATTTGAAACCTGACCACGAGCTTTCATTTTAGGCATCTTTGTAAAATTGCATACAAAGGTTAATAGAGTGTTACGTTTAAGCTCTTTAAAAGCAACATAAATTGACAAGTTAATGGACTATCTAATCATTCAATTTCTATTTTTTAACCCTTTTCATGCTATCCATTTGCTTGCATGAGACCGTCACTATGTTGGCAGGACGTGACCTTTCCAGGCTGAAAACATGGTGCTTTACCTTGACCTTTTGGGTCTTATATGGATATATTGACTGATTGCAGTAGAGGTCAATGAACATTTTGGGGAAATTGACATTAACTCTGTTTCCTCTACATGATTTTTCCATTTCTTAGCTGAACTTTTGCCGTTTAAAGCAGAATAATAATGACGTACTACAATTTACTTTATTGTCTCTGTCATACAAAACTTTAAATGATGACACTGAAGGAGTGCAGTGCAGAAAAAATAGAATTTTTGATTTATGGGCAAAATCATGCGCTTTATCGTATTATTTGCATTCAAATTTCACCAAATTTCTTTTTTTTTTTTTTCTTATCCAGAGGAAATCATTTTTGTAACTCGTTTAATTTACATTTCTAAAACACTATATGCCATTCACATTAAAATCTTGCACTGTCTTTAAAGCATCTTTGCTCCAGTAAACATCCAAAAATGACCTAAGACTGGGGCTCCAATCCATTTTGCTTTAAACCACTCTCAAACTGTTGGAAATGTTTTATGAGAGCAGTGTAAAGGAAATCTTTGGGGCAATTTTTGTGGTTTTGTTGAGGGAAGAGTATTGATTTCACAACAAGAAAAAAAAGAGAAAAAATAAGATAAAAATCAGGGGTGCAGCTTATGTTTGAAGCTTTCAGAAAAATAACCAACCCAGCTACCCTTTAGCTATGTTTCAAGCTAAATGATGTGCAGAGACACAAAAACAAAGGAAAAAGGAAAAGCTGCAGTACTGTCAAATGATTTGAAGGCACGTTGGCACCACCATTCGTAGTGTTTAGTTCACATAGCGTGCACCCCTTAGGTGACATGAGTTAATTACACCCATCAACAAGAGAACCCAAAGTTGTTTGGTCACGTTACATTAACTTGATGGTTTTTTGGGGAAAAGGGTTGCAGCAGCATAATGAAGGTGCCCTATTTGTGGCTCTCATTTATTGAGAGAAATCAAAATGGGAAGTGACAGTGCCTACATTGAATGAAAACACTTCATTCTTCAAGCAGCTCCTTCAGGAAAGAGTATTGCCACTAAGAATTTTCTGCATGACCAGCAAAAAGAGAGAGAAGTGATTTGAACACGTCCAACATTGCAATGAGGTGGAGGAGAAGCATATCCCTAATGCTGACAGGGTGTGCAGTCAGCAGAGTCACCTTCCGGAAATTTGGCAGCCAATCCTCAAAGGAGACGAACCGGCTTCTTTTTTTTTTCCTGCTGTGTTCTGTGTTTGGACAGAACACACACGTGGAGAGGGATACATGGATGGTGTGAAAACAGCGCCACATTACCACACCTCTGGGCCTCAAGGGGAATCCAGCTGGCAGCTCCAAACCAGAGTTACATGGTCTAAGGTTGCCATGGGAACGGGGGTACGTGATGAGCTTAACGGACAGAGACGTCTTGCCACATGGGTTTTCGTTCTCCAGAATAATTTTTTTTTGTATACTAGAAAAGGTGGAAAAAGAAGGAACATTTCCTGCCTACATACTACATGCACCCGAATATTCTGCTCCTCAGACAGAAATCAGAACAAAAAATGGTGGAGCCGAAAAGCGAGACAGGTTAAAAATATCAGACAACAAAAACAAGCAGCACTGTTTGTATCCCAACTCGAATATCCAGGTTTTTTTTTTTTTTGGAAATCCTTACTGAAATGTCTCTCCCGCCTTTTTTTCTGTCTTTCTTTTATCATGTCACAGGATCACAGTGCACAAAACTAGCTGTTTGTTCTGGCCCGGCGCTGTGCTCTACCACATACTGTTCATCAACACTTGTCAAAAGCTTTCTGAACAACATCAGTGTTCTCAGCAGCCGGCTGAGCTAACGAAGGCTGGAATCAATAGTTGCGTGGAGTTTCCGGATGAAGACGGGCATGACAGAGGCACTCAGGGGGATAAAATAACAGAGCAGTAGGAACCCACAGACAGCAACCAATGATCCGGGCTGTCAATGTGATTTATTGACCGCGCTGCTAGGACTTACTGATGCAAAGGAAACCTGAAGTAAAGTACATTTAGTTTTTTTGACCTTTTCAGCCATCCCATTCACGTGGTCTGCAGTGGGAGAAGGAGTGTCAAAATTTTGGAGGTTTGCAGCTGCTAAGCTTTATGAAATATTTGTATCTAATAGTTATGGGAACTACTTGGCATTGCAGTTTAAAGTTGGAGTAGTCCCTCATACACAGGTGCATACGTGTTATGACTTTTGACAGAAACCATTTATGTTCTTGCGGGAAAACTCAACCCACATTCAGTGGACACTCAACAGGGGAGGGGCAAAACACACGAAAGATTCTCTGCATGGGAGTCCTTCCAACATTACACTGTAACGACCGGGACGAATTCGCCTCATGACTAAACAAAGGGCACCAATGAGAGTGTGCACACCGACGCGAAAAAACGCCACGCGTCAAAGCGTAAAAAAAAAAAAAAATGCCTCGGGTTCATTTTTTTTTTTGACGCCTCGCGTCGAAATCTATTCTACCAATGAGAATGGCGCTTTTGCACACGTGTCTGGAGCTTCTGAAGTTACAGTAAAACACAACTTGGGGGCACTCAAACACAAAGCTGCCTTTCTGAGCACACATACCAGCAAAGAAGATAGACGCCAAGTAGCGGCTACACTGCCGCAAAGACATAATGACGGACATTCTAAAATATCCTTGAAAACGCTCATGATACATTTTCAGCTCTTGTACCAGTCGATAAAACTCACCATGTTCTTCTCTTCTCGTAACTATGGGATGTACCCAAAATCGGTGTCTTTTCCAGCGTCTTCCATCATTTCTTCATTATTGGAACTGGAGCTGGAGCTGCTGGTGCTTGAAATATTCATGTTTTCTTTGTATGATTCTGACAAGCGCGTAAATACTGGCTCTCTTCTTCTGAGTGAAAACCACCTTGTGTACAGGAATATTTCTGTTTTACATTAAGCGCCATCTAATGTCAGGGAATGAAATTGCATGTTGGCTCGGCTCATCGTCAGCGAAAATCGCCTGGGTGTGAACACAAAAGACGTGGCGAAAAACGCTGGCGAATAACGCCTGGCGAATATTCGTCCCGGTGTGTACGGGCCTTAAGGCAGACCTTTAGAAAATGAGCAACCAAAGAAGGGGAACGATGACAGTCCAGGAGGCTCTGGAAATCATCAATAATCATGATCAGAAGAAGACAATCTTGAGCTAAATTCTGATTCTAATGATTCTGATTTTGAACAGGATGAAGGAATTGTTATTCCTGTTCCTCCAAGCAAGACATTCATATCAAAGAATGGTGAACTGCATTGGTCTTCATCCTCAAATATGCTCAGACAAACCTGTCTGCAGAAAACATAATAAAGACAGTGCCAGGGCCTACGAGGATGGCACTCATGTGACCATGTCAATTCAATTCAATTCAATTCAATTCAATTCAATTCAATTCAATTCTATCCTATTCTATTTGTATAGCCCAAATTCACAACAACAGTCGATTCGATGGGCTTCGTATCAGTAATTTAAAAAGTAAAGCATAAAATCAAAAGGATCATGAATACATAGAATTCAATAGGTTTCAAGATTCAAGGTTTTATTGCCGTTTACACATGCGGTACATCGGAATGTTTCTTTGGCATCTCTTATGTCAGGGTAAATAAGAAAGGACAAAAAAAAATTAGAAAAATAAATAAAATAAAGTTAAAAGTTAAAAATAGACAACAAAAGTACAAGGTAAATAAAAAATATAAATATGACTAAATATAAATATATTGCAGCGTCCCAGTCTGTTCAGAAGAATTATTGCACATTTGGAGTTATTTTTTATTGCACTTCGATGCCCTCTTGTTTCTTCTGGCATGCTATGTTTAATACATTTTGTCCCCAAAAAGGTCATTGTTTTGTTGTAATTGTGTCATATCAAGTGTGAAAAGTAAATTTGACTAAAAATTATAGTTAAAATGCTTTAGAGATTGTGCCGTGTGCATGCTTCTCTTTCCTGGCCTGCATTTCCCACAGCACTAACCCATCTATTTTAAGTTTCAGTTGTATAATAGAAGACAATTTAGACACAGTATACGCTTTTAGAAATTGTGTTTAAAAAAAAAGGGGGGAAAAGAATAAACAAACAACAGACTTTTGCGAACAAGACCAGAATTCAACAGACATTTGGGATGGAATGTAAATTATGCTCATGTATCTGCAGTTTAGCTTTATAGAATTACCATTACCTTGATAAACGAGAATCTTTACCTGGTGTGTCACTTGACATAAGGCTTGACATAAGATTATGATCACTAGTATTACTTTAGCCAGCTGGTAGCTGAATATCATATATTTAACTGAAAATATCAGATGTAATAGAGTAGAATATCAGCAGCTGTTTTTTCCCCTTTTCATCTAAAATGTGCTGTAGAATTTCAAATGTGCGGGACCAATGTTGTACTGTAGAAACAAAAGTAAACATGACTCGGAAAAAGAGTGAGAAGTAATACAAGAAAATGACATTTTTTTCCCCTTTTTTTTCAGAGCAATAACCTACACTGGATCAAGGCTGCGGGTTCCTCTGGGTCTGCTTATGAGAGCATCACAGCTTTAATATCCTTGAGAATGGGCCGATCCTAGCTGCAGATAACAATAACCAGGTGTTTTTGTAGATATATTTCCTGAGTGTGACTACCACACAAATTTGACTTAAGGGAGCAGAAAAAGTCTCAAAGCTGTCCCTTTAAGTCAACTCCTCACTTCAGTTGTCACATTCATTTAGAGTGATTTAAACAAATCAGATGTGGTTTAATGGAAAACTCATAAAAACATATTGTTACTGTCTTTGTGATTTTTACAGTTTTACAGACACAATAAAAATATTAAACATGAAAAATATTTAGTGGTTGTTGAAGAAAAAATATCAAAACATAAAAAATAAATACAAAATTAGGAGGTGTGCTAATATGATTATAGCATATAAACATTTCAATAGATATGAAAACAGTATCACTTTGCTTGTGATATTGCTTAGCGCATTTGAAAAATGTAATTAGATGCAGCATACTTTTTTTTTAGAGAAATTGATGCAGTTTAGGTTTATATTTAAAGATATTTTTGCATTTGAGAAGTCCATCTGCAATAATTAGACCTATTCATGTAACGTGATAAGAAATGTCCTCCACTAAGAGATCCAAGAGAATGAAAGTCAACTTTTTGTAGAGAATGCATGAATTGAGAAAAGAAAATAGCGTAAGAATCGTTCTGAGGGAAGTTAGAAACGTGCATAGCCGGAAATCAAATCTCGGAAAAACAAGACAACAGAACATTTGGAAAACAGGATACTGTTAAAGTTAATGGTGCACATCAGGTGCAAATTGAAAAAACACTTTGGGTTTTTGACAAATGCATACCTTTAAGCTTCTGAAAATGTGCATGCTGCAAAAAATGAAATAAAATGAAAAAGAATAAAAAAATACATGAAAAAGAGAAATATACAACGTAAATAAACCCAAACAACCAAACAACCGAATGGACTCTGAGCTCAAACACTTTCCACATTTAAAGAGTCAATTTTAAATGGGTCTTAGCTCACAGGACAAAACTGTGTTTCTGGGTCATTTTCAAATATGTCTTGCTTTATGCAGCCAAGACCAGTAAATGGCATCTGATGACATAGCAGGTTGTGCTTATTGGCAGTCTTCAGCCTTGTCCCCAGCGTGCAGAAATTTCTTTCATTTCTCTCAGTCTTTTGATAAAATACTGGGTTGTGCAGGACAAGATTCACAAAGTCTTTGCACTTTGACACTGAGGAATGCTGTTTTTAAGCCATATACAATCCACACATATATATTATATGTATATATATATATATATATATATATATATATATATATATTTATATATATATATATATATATATATATATATATATATATATATATATATATATATATATATATATATATATATACCGGCTGGGTAGCTCGGTTGGTAAGGTGCAGGACTGTCATGCTGGAAACCCGGGTTCGATTCCCACGGCGGAATGAACAATTAATGGTGATTAATGGAATGGATTCCATTGTTCCATAACAATGGAAATGGGGCAAATGCCATAACAATGACGGGCAATTAACATCACCCAGTGAGGGTCCTTGGGCAAGACCCTTAACGCGAATGCCTACCTCACTACATGAGAGATAATGAACCACATGTCATGCCGGCTCAGACGTCGCCCGGCCAAACAAGGTCTGCGTCAGGTGCTGGGGGACCAGAGCACTCTGATGGAAAGTGGGCTACAGGAACAAGACGGAAATGGACTAGATGCGAGAACAAGGATCTGTTGGAATGCTACTACTCAAGTAATCCAACCCAGAGGGGGTACATGCAGAGAATGTGGAATGAATGGATGCTTCGAAACCCACAATCAAGGCTAACTGCCAAACAACTGGTAGCCCAATGCTCGAATATCCACAAACGCCAACTCCTATCACAGCTTGAGATTGAAGTGATACAGTACAATGCCAATACCACGGGAGAGCCAGAACAACAGGTCAGAGAGGAGGTTATACCACACTCACACCCTGAGATTGGGTACACAACCCCAACAACCACAGTTACGCTGAGCGAGGCAGCAACTGACCTGAAAGACAAGATCATGTCTAGAATGAACACTAGGCAACCCCGACACCAGCTACAACGGTTAAGTGACGTACTGCCTGAAAGTCTACTGGAAACTGTGAATGAAGCATTGAGGGCAATTCCTACCACAACCATCACAGAAACCAATGAACTGGTTTACACTTCAGCAGCAGTGATCCTTGAGATGCTTGGCTATAAGAGCAACCATGGAAGAAAACAATACCCACCATGGAAGCAACGGTTAGAGGCCAAAATCAAGGCAACTCGGAAGGATGTGAGTAAGCTGACAGAGGCTCAAAGAGGTACAATGAGAAAGCAAGTACCTAAGAGATACAGCCAGATGCCCATACCTGAAGCCCTGGAAACTGCCAAACAAAGGCTCCTAGCCTTGAGTAGCCGCCTAAAGAGATACACAAGAGACAATGAAGCCAGACGAATAAACAGGCTGTTCGCAACTCAACCAGCGAAAGTGTACGCTCAGTGGCAGGGTCAAAACAGCCGAGCAGACCCACCAAGGCTAGAAACTGAACAGTACTGGAAAAGTATATGGGAGAAAGAGACAGCACATAACAGCAATGCCCAGTGGCTGGTCTCTCTGAGAAAAGAACACAGCAACCTCCCTGAACAGAATCCAGTAACCATCACAGTGGCAGACATCCGAGAAAGAGTCTCAGGTATGAAGAACTGGACAGCACCGGGCCCTGACATGATACATGCCTACTGGCTAAAGAAGCTTACCACACTCCACGAACGCCTGGCAGCACAAATGAACCAGCTGCTAAGAGATGGGACTCACCCCGAATGGCTAACGGAAGGGCGAACGATCCTAATCCAGAAGGATCCCTCAAAGGGTGCAGTCCCATCCAACTACCGGCCAATAACCTGTCTCTCCACAACATGGAAGCTCATGTCAGGCATCATTGCAACCAAGATAAATAGGCACATGGATCAATTCATGAGTAACACACAGAAGGGCATTGGTAGAGACTCCAGAGGAGCCAAACACCAACTCCTGGTCGACAGAACAGTCGCCCAAGACTGCAGGTCACGACACACCAACCTGTGCACAGCCTGGATTGATTACAAGAAGGCCTATGACTCAATGCCACACACATGGATCACTGAATGCTTGGAGCTGTACAACATCAACAGGACTCTAAGAGCCTTCATAAGAAACTCAATGAAGCTGTGGAAAACCACCCTTGAAGCCAATGGGAAACCACTTGCACAAGTGTCCATCAAATGTGGGATATACCAAGGTGATGCTCTGTCCCCACTGCTGTTCTGCATAGGTCTGAACCCCCTCAGCCAAATAATCAACAAGACTGGCTATGGATACCGACTCAGAAATGGGGCCAACATCAGTCACCTCCTCTACATGGATGACATCAAGCTATATGCTAAGAACGAGCGTGACATTGACTCCCTGATCCACACCACCAGGATCTACAGTAATGACATTGGGATGTCATTCGGGCTCGAGAAATGCAGCCGGATGGTGACAAAGAGAGGCAAGGTAGTCCACACAGGGGGGGTCTCACTCCCAGAAGGAACAATAGCAGACATTGAGGACAGTTACAAGTACCTTGGAATTCCCCAGGCAAATGGCAACCTGGAGCAGGCAACAAGGAAAGTTGCAACAGCTAAGTACCTTCAACGAGTAAGGCAAGTCCTGAAAAGCCAGCTCAATGGCAAGAACAAGACCCGGGCAATAAACAGCTATGCACTGCCAGTTATCAGATACCCTGCAGGAATAATAAGATGGCCAAAGGAAGAGATACAGACCATGGATGTTAAAACACGGAAGCTCCTCACCATGCATGGAGGGTTCCATCCCAAATCCAGCACTCTGAGACTGTATGCTAGCCGCAAGGAAGGAGGCCGAGGACTAGTGAGCGTAGAAGCCACTATCCAGGATGAAACATCCAAGATGCATGAATACATCAAGCTCAAGGCCCCAACTGACAGTGTGCTCAGTGAATGTCTCAGGCAATGGAGAGCAGAGGATACAGTGCTGGAAGACAGACCCTCATGGGAGGACAAACCCCTCCATGGGATGTACCACCGGACCATAACTGAAGTGGCTGATATCAAGAAGTCCTACCAATGGCTAGAAAGGGCTGGCCTACAAGACAGCACTGAAGCGCTCATCCTGGCAGCTCAGGAACAAGCCCTGAGCACCAGAGCAATAGAGGCTCAGATCTACCACACCAGACAAGACCCAAGGTGTAGGCTGTGCAAAGAGGCGCCTGAAACAATCCAGCACATAACTGCAGGATGTAAGATGCTGGCAGGTAAAGCATACATGGAGCGGCACAATCAAGTGGCTGGAATAATATACAGGAACATGTGTGCAGAATATGGACTGGAAACCCCAAGGTCAAAATGGGAAACACCTCCGAAGGTGGTAGAGAATGAGAGGGCAAAGATCCTGTGGGACTTCCAGATCCAGACTGATAGGATGGTAATGGCGAACCAACCAGACATCATAGTGGTGGATAAAGAACAGAGGAAAGCCGTTGTGGTGGATGTGGCAGTGCCAAGCGATGGGAACATCAGGAAGAAGGAACATGAGAAACTGGAGAAATACCAGGGACTCAGAGAAGAACTGGAGAAAGCCTGGAAAGTGAAGGTGAAGGTGGTGCCTGTGGTAATTGGAGCACTCGGGGCAGTAACCCCCAAGCTTGAGGAGTGGCTACAACAGATACCTGGAAAGACCTCAGACCTCTCAGTCCAGAAAAGCGCAGTGCTAGGAACAGCTAAGATACTGCGCAGGACCCTCAAGCTCCCAGGCCTCTGGTAGAGGACCCGAGCTTGGAGGAGAAACCACCCGCGGAGGGTGAGAGGGGCGTTTTTTTTTTTTTTTTTTATATATAAAACTATGTTTTTCAAGAAAAAAATCATTCAATAAATAATCATATAAGAGACCTAAATTCAGTTTATGTATTTTTTTCTGGCTGATAATTTTCTTTCTATTTCCTCTTTTTCTAACCCTGTTATCCCTGTTTAACCTTGTTTCGACTGTTTTGTGAACTAAATAAGACATACAATTTGCAATGAGTAAAAACAAGATGAGACACAATTTCTTAGTTTTTATCAGTTTTTATCTGTAAATCCTGCATTTTAAATTAGCAGAATTTAAAAGTTCTCCTTTGAGACCCACAACAAAAATGTAAAACATATCTTGAGTGAGCTGCTGTATTGGGTACATACGTACAGCACAGAACATTTAAAAAATAAATAAAACACCCTTCTTCAGTTCTAAAAGCTGCAGCAGGTGCTGCTGGGAGCTCCATTTGCAGTCTGAGGACAAGAAAACGTCTCATGCATTAGCAACAAGAAAGGAGGCAAACGCAACAGATGAGTCGGAGAGCAAATGCATCAGCTCAATCTGTCGCTTGAGCTGTGATAGCCTGGCTTCCGGTGTATCATCCTGAGTGCTCAGGTGCCGCCCTACTTCCTAGCAGGGCAGTAAAATGAATGAAAGGGTCATTTGGCCAACTCAACGAGGCAACAGCAAAACATGGCAACAAATGGGTGCACTAATAGAATTATTTTCGACTGATGGTAGCACAGCCTGTAAATCTTTTTTATGAGTCAGCATGAATAGAACTGTGCTCCGGAAGCACGGGGTCTTATCTAATACGGCACAACAAGAGATTTCCCAAGACGGCAGTTGAAAAGAAAGGCTAGAAGGTGAAACAATCAATAATGAATGCTGGCACATGCCTGCGTTGACCTGGTCAAAGGGGACAAAAGTGAAGCTCTGAAATGAAACCAACTGAAAAAGATAGCTTATGAGTTTCTGTTACTCTCCTTCTTTCTTCAAACCACACTTGAAAATAGCTAGTGCTGATACAAGCCTCAGTACCGCAAACCTGTGATCTGAAACAATGGTAAAATAAAACATGTTTGCAGCATCTTTAAAACATCTCTAAATCTATCTGAAATGACTGTAAAAGACGAAAAAATGCAATCCTCATATATACTTGACAGTCTTGCAGATCAACAAAAATCTTTTTTGGTCAACATTCTTATTTTCAAAAAGGAAATAAACACGTCCAAATACTGTTAAATTATTTCAAGAAGTGTACTTATTTTTGTATAGAATCTATTGTCTATGCTAGCTTTTTCTTTTTTTTTTTTCATTAGCATCACCTAGACTGTTGGAATCCATCCTAGGTATCTCCAAGTGGAGGTAGGGGACACCCTGGATATGCTCCTCATCCAATACCGTACAATAAACATAGATGGGCAACTGGCTCAGACTCACTCAAAACAAATAATTTAGGTTATAACTTTGTTATGAAACATGTTTTTGGCCTGCGGCCTCTATTAGAGGCTGTTAGCACCTGTCACTGCCTCCTCTTGGATGCATACAAGTGTCCAAGATAAGGGCGCAGTGATGCCAAGTCTGCTAATAAGGGTCAGACTGAGGCAATGGCCTCTTATTTCTCCCATTTCTCCCATTACTAAATTCAGGTTTTATTTCTAAATTTCCATTAACTTTGTGACAAACAAGTTTGCCTTGTAGTTGCTGCTTTAGAAAAGAAGAATATTTTCAATTTTTGTAGCACAAGCAACACGTCTTAGATGGAGTATTGAAGACATAAGCTTGTTTTAAATATTTATATTTCATGACATGACATGTCATGAAAATGCATGTCAAGATTATAATTTATCCAGAATGATAAACAAGGCAAAGTAAATATAATGTTCTTTTCCTTTGCAGCTGATGTATTGTCCTCTTGTGTTGTAGTGAGTGAGAAGCAAGCTAAAAAATAGTCCACATGATAGGATGGCAGTGTGTCAGAATGTAGAATCAGAATCAGAATCAGAATCAGAATCAGAAAGCCTTTATTGTCATTGTTACACAAGAAACTTGTGACAACGAGATTTCCGGTGCTCTCCAGCTGCTTAAACAATAAAAATAGATAATCTTCTAAGAACAATAAACAATAAATTTGTGTTTGACTGAAAATATACATATGTACAAAGCTACATAACTATTTTAAATTGCAATATATTGCACTGGGAATTGTTAATATTGCACATTAGTTACAGATATTGCACGAAGTTACAGCTTTTTGTGGGATTCACATTTATTTATGAGGTTGACTGCTCTGGGAAAAAAACTGTTCTTCAGTCTATTTGTGCGGGCCTTGTGGGATCTGTACCGTCGGCCTGACGGTAGCAGTTGAAACAGGTGGTGGTTGGGATGGTGGGAGTCCTTGATGATTTGCCTGGCTCTGCTTGTATAGCGAGAGCCAGCAATGTAAATGATGCCATTGTCTCTACGCTGGCTGCTATGAATGCATCGGTTGATCCTCTGAACCATCAAAGATGAGAGGTACTGCAGGAAGTCATGAACTGATCTTCCAAAATTTTAATCCTGTGCAAAGTTCTGCAGAGAGTGACAGCTGTGCACCAGAGCAAAGTAACCACAGGGAAAGATCCCTGCTCCCTGTGCATTCGTGCACAGATTGTTCCACAGAATTAAACCCCAAACTACTTCCCCAGAATCTATTATTCTTGACCCAAGATTGAAGACGCTGGATTTTTAATGACAACAGAGCAGTTGATGAAGCTCCTTAGAGAATAAAAGCACCAAGATCCAACCGCCCAACTCTACTGCCAGAGGGTTGAGAGGGAAAAGATGTGTCAGAGGACAAACAGGAAGAGCTACGAACATCTGCTATTTGGAGGTATTTAGGGAAAAAACAAGTGGAGACACTACTAGAAAAAACAAAACAAAAAAGCTAGTGTGAGACCAAGGTTTTCATTTACTGATGTCTTGATGGCATGAAGGCTGTGCATTGTGGCGAGATCAACCACCTCCGAGAGAATATCCCTCAAAATGGGACAGATAAGAATAGAAAGAGGAAGCAGGATCAACCCCTCAAAGCTGAGGTATTTGCTTTTTTTTCTAACGCCAAGCTTCTCTGAGGGATGAAACTTTGTATCTGAAAGTAGATGTTTTATCATTTTATTTTACAATTTTTAAATGTGTATTGTGTTATGTAATTCTGTAACCCGCAGTGTTATGTTTCACTTAAATTTTGTAGTAAAAATCTAAATATTTAAAATAGTTGGAAGCAGTGACGTGCTGTGAGGTTAATGGCTGGTGAGGCACTGACGTCATCAGTCAGATTTACAAACATATGAACCATACTGAGTAATTTATTCACCATTTGATTGACAACAGTTAACGTTTTTTGTTTAAAATATCATTTCAACATGTTTTTTTTTTCCATATACAAACTGCAGCATAGTAAAAAGCACAAACCTTATTATCATATTACCTTTACTTGTAAATAAAGTCCATACGCCGCTCCTTCTGAAGAAAATGACTAGCTGCTTGCTATCTCTTATTCTATTATTTTTTAGCGTCATAATCTCAGGGCTCACCGGCGCCCCCTAACATGAGGCACGAGAACTGCTGGCCTCACCCAGCGGCTTTTTGGCCGGCGTTTAGCGCTCAGCACAAGAAACACGTCCCTCACATACAGTTATTTATAAAAACACACACTGTACATCACATACATCTGCTAAATTATGTAAACTCAACTCATATAGTACAAGTTAATGAACCGACATACAGAGAGACAGTAGTACCGTCTGACTGCATGGGT
The DNA here is from genome assembly GCA_023969325.1 of Oryzias curvinotus. NCBI lineage: Eukaryota > Metazoa > Chordata > Actinopteri > Beloniformes > Adrianichthyidae > Oryzias > Oryzias curvinotus. Next base: position 7,474,965 of record CM043709.1, on the reverse strand, counting down.
ATTGCGCAATCCAAGGTGAGGCTCAGCGGGCTGGTGCCTCATCGCACGTCGCTTCTTAGTATCTGAACGGCAAATGCGGAAATTCAGCGATTTTGAAAAGAAAAAACACCCAAAAATGGTATATTTAAATGGAAAATGACTGCAAAGCACAAATTACTGATTAAATATAATACTTGAATTTATTTTTTCTCTTTTCTTCCCATAATGACAGGTGAGGCACAGCCTCACCTGCCTCTCCTGACTGCACGTCACTGGTTGGAAGTTAATTGCGGTCATATGCATATAGTTGTTTAGCATGTTGTAAAACTTTTTTTTTATAACTATGTAAAGAAATGTGTTTTTCTTTGAATATGATGCACATTTTCTTTTTTACATCAGTAAAGGTTAAAGAAACCACCTACAGAAATGCACTCTACTAGCTTTAGTTCTAAATAAAGATCACTAATCTTTATTTACAATAAACCCTGAGACACAGGGACGTAACATGTGCAATAAAGACGTTTTTGCATTTATGTCGTGTGAGTACCTCTAAATTCTATCTAAGGTGTTGCACATCTTTCTAAATGCAGCATTGTCCTTTGAAACATGACATCATATGTATTTGTATGAATCACAAAGCAGAACAACAATATGGCTCAACTTGAATTTGATTGAACTTGTTAATAATAAATTATTTTAAGCATAAAAAACATCAAAATCATGCTTTTTTAGCTAGTTACAAGGTTCCACAGTTTTGAATGGAAACTGCTCTTTAAGTTTTCATGTAATACCTGTGTCAGGCTTCCACTTACCCTAGTTTAATTCAGTCTAAACACAAATCACATTGATATAACTATCAGGTTAAGGACTTTGGTGTATTTGCTTTAGTTAGTTAGTTTGGATTTTGATGCTACTTGTTGTATATGGAACTTGTCTAAACATTTCGACATTTTAGCGATCATATTCCATCAGTTAAGATGCATGCAGCACGTCTGTAAAAGTGGAAATAAAATGACTTCCATTAGCAATGATAGACCACAAAGAGCCATTTAAATCTTGCTAACAATATGTTTGAAGCTAATAACAGTTTTTCATTAAAAAAAAGCTAATCACGTCATAAGTAGCTAAAGTGAAGAATGAACGTGTTTAATTTGCTTTCACATTCAATTCATATGAACTGGAATGTGAATCAGTGAGTTTGATTAAATAGGATGTAAGGAAGCATTGCAAATGAGAGAGCTTACATGCACATTTCCCAATTTAATTACCAAGAACAGGGAACAATTACCCCTCCTTTAGCAGCAAGTGAGGTAACTGCTGAATGGAGATTCATCTCCAGAGTCTGCATCAAAAGCCTTGGGAGTTCAGATTTTTTTTTTTTTTACCGTAATTTCTTCATACAATAAATGACACCACCTTGAAATCAAGGGTACAATAGATCTTTTCGTGTAAGTCTCCTGGCAAGACATGCATCAGGAGAGCTACTACAATAGTACGTGCTGAACTGTGGAATAGCTATATTGTTTAGCTTTCAAGGCTGCGCATTTAAACTGCAGCTGACCCCTTCACGCAAGCAGCCGAAGGCCCTATTTGATCTAGTTTTGTGGAAAATAAGTGGTGGCCTGAGTTCAAACTCTTATGGAGGATTTGAGTGTAAATGTTTATTTGTGTTTGAGGCAAGGGTAAAGAAGGCTTCCTGCAGGTGAGGGTTACTGACTGCTCTACAGTAGAAAGGGGAAGACTCAAGAGATAAAGGAGCCAAAGCCTTTTACTTATACCTGCTTATAAGGTGCGACTGAACTGAAGCCACAGCACCAGCAAAGAGAAAAAACAAAAAATACAGAGACAGAAATGGATTCACCAATAACCTTAGCATCTATAAATAGCTTTTTGAAAGTTTGGAAAGGTTGTGCACCATTATGTCATATTACAGCCGTTTGAATTTCTAAATGACATTGCGCCCAACACAGTCAGAATTAAGATTCAGAAATAACATTTTACTGTAAAAACCAGTTGCAAGATAGCACCTGAACGTTGGTCTGATTTTTTTTCTTTTTCATATCCACCGATGCACACATTTTACCACATTGTGTTGTCAATTTTGTTTGATTGTAAGAGTGTTCACTTTGTTTAAAATAAGATTGCAGTCACTGTGCCAAGCGCTTTCTACCACAAACTTTCTAACCAGAGCATTCACATCATCATACACATCCATTTACACCAGGGACAGGAAATGACATCACGTCAGAATTGTTGAATTTGTTTTTGTGATTTTTTTTGCCCTGTCTAAATGATTTAAATGTTTCTTACTTAAGCTGTTTTTTTCTGTGTTTCAAACTTTAACATCCTGTTTATGTTATTTTTAATTTTTGGTTTATGATCAAGAATTTCCTGAATAGAATTTGTAAAACATAAAGAGGAATTTGGTTTGAAATGTTTGGTTAATTGGACTGTGGGAGGGGCTAGGCCTTATATAAGTGGGTAACCTTTTCCCAGTTTAATGTAGCAGTGTCGGTTGTAGTGGTGATAAGAAGCAAGATTTTTTGATGGTTTATTTTTGAGACCAATGAAGTCCCATTGTTTTTTCTTTCACATTATGGCTTGTTTTTGGTTGTTGAAAGCAAGCAAATATAAGAAAATTTGCATTACCAAAGACAGATAGAGACAGAATCCCCCAAACTGCCAATATTAAGACAGATGGAGAACCCAAATGCAGGGGACTCATCTTGGTGGCAGGAAACTTAACATTTATGCCACAAAACGTAGCCATTTTTAACACAAAACAAAATGACAAAAGAACAGATGATGTGACACTGACTGACTTAAAATCATAAATGTAAAAAGATTGGGGCTTATTAACACAAACAAAATAGCGGAATGATTGACACTGAAAAAGAAGGTTTAAAACAGAACCTAAAGAAAAATAAAGCAATATGTACATATTTTCTCATGTGTACTTTATTAAATGATTTGTGCAGTGCATAAATCAAAAAGGCATCAATCCTCACAAAAATTGTGAATTCTCATTGATATTTGAACTGTTCATATTTAGTGTTTATTATTATCTTTTAGAATAATAAACATTAGAAATACTTAAGACCTTTCTGTCTAAACCACCAAGTTCAGATAACATGTTTCCTCTAAGAAGTGATGGAGACTTAAAATAGAGATTATATTATATGATTAAGTGAGTGTTTATGCATTCATGCACTGTAAACAGAGACCACTTTACTGAAAGAACAGATTGGGGAATATGTTATGCTTTGTTTTATTGGAATCAATAACCCGTTTAAAAGGTTTCTTTAATTTTCCCCCAGACCCCTTCTTTTCCTCTGTAAGTATGCTTGCAGGGTACACAAAGTGTCCCTTAGGTTGTCAACTTTGATCCTTGATTTCAACTGTTCTGGCAGAAGAAGTCGAAAGTACTTAAATTTGGCACTGGCGTAGTAATGGGAAGCAAAGTTTAATAATGATGGTCATAGCAACTTAAAAAATAATAAAGGTTAAAAAAAAATGGAGCATGCTTAGATCTAAAAGACCATGATTTGGCCTAAAACAATCCATGAAAAGTACACTAGGCACTCAATATGTCTTTCTCTTTTTAGAATCACTGTTTCAGACTAATTAAGCTATGTTTTCCTTTGTTAATGCACAACAGAATCAATAAAACAATCTTCATAAAAAGTTAACCTATAAGAGACACCCACTTGTACTGAAACAATTAAAATGCTGCTCTGCAAAGGTCAAGTCTTGCACTACGAGAGGCACTGCGAATTGTCTTATTTTTGTTCATCACTTTGTATCAGATACAGGAAAGAAATAAAAAATTTGGGGAAGTGAAATTCTGTGAATCAATATTTGTAATTGAATATAGTCTTATTCAATGCTGTAATACAGCATTGAATATCCTCCTGAGAACCGAGGAAAAAAAGTGTCTTCCAATTTTTGTTTTTGTGTGATTTCCTATCTATTTGGGCCTAAAGAAACACCTTACAATTTTAAATTTTTTTAAACATATTTTATTTTAATTTCCCAACATGTCCACTGTAGAGGACAACGGGGCGATATTTCTGTGAAAATAGAACTCAATTAGGAAAATCAGAAAAAAGGAGCAGATTAATCTTTAGAGTGATATTCACCCAAAAAAACATTAAATTTTGTTCTAAAACAATAAAACTCTATATCACTCTAGTGTCACTTGTTGGACCATCTGCTACAGAGGGAGATCAACCGGTAAATTGAGAGCTTTGCTTATTGGTTCAGCTCTCTCCTCACCACAACGGACCGGAACAGCAACCACATAACTACGGACACTGCTCCGATCCGCCTGTCAATCTCACGCTCCTGTCTTCAACCGCTCATGGACAAGACCCCAAAATATTTAAACTTCTCCACCTGGGGCAGGGACATTCCACCCACAGAGAGATGGCAAACCACCTTTCTTCGGTTAGGAACCATGGGCTCAGATTTAGCGGTGCTGACCCTCATTCCAGCCGCTTCACACTCTACCACAAACCACCCCAATGCATGCTGGAGGTCCCGGCTTAATGAAGGCAACAGGACAACATCATTTGCATAGAGCAGAGATGGAATCCTGTGGTCCCCAAACCAGACCCCCGACGGCACCTGCCTGTGCCCTAGAAATTCTGTCCATAAAAACTATGAACAGAACTATGATAAAGAGCATCCCTGCCAGAGTCCAACATGCATCGGGAACAGGTCTGACTTACTGCCGGCTATGCGAACCAAGATCTTGCTCCAGTCACGCAGAGACTGGACAGCCCTCAGTAAGGCTCCCCGGACCCCATAATCCCATAGCACCCTCCACAGGATATGGGGGACACGGTCCAATGCCTTCTCCAAATCCACAAAACACATATGGACTGGATGAGCGAACTCCCACAATCCCTCCATTAACCTAGATAGGGTATAGAGCTGGTCCACTGTTACACGACCAGGACGGAAACCGAACTGTTGTTCCTGAATCTGAGGTTCAACTATTGGATGGACTGTCTTCTCCAGTACCCTGGCATAGCCTTTCCCAGGGAGGCTGAGGAGTGTGATTCCCCGGTAGCTGGAACACAACTAGATCAAAACAGATCCTCAAAAATGTTATCAATGTACTGTGAAAAGTACAGGATTGGACACCAGTATTCAAAAACTTTGGGGTCATCTTAATAGGCAGGGCGCCCTGCTAGCACAGGTGTAAACCTGTTATGATGGACGTTTAAAAAAAAAACACAAAAAGATCAAGTTATTTTTTCCTGAATCTCATCCTCCTCATCCTTTTCATCATCTGAAAGCTCCAAATCTGAATCTTCTCCAACTTTCTGGTATAGAATCCTCTCTGCTTCACTTTTTTCTCCTAACATTATGTGCAGCCATTAAATACGTTAAAATGGTCCCGGTGTCCTCTACAGTGGACATTCATTAAATGCCTGCTGTTTTAAAACAGAAACCATGAAACTGTTTTCAGATCTAAAAATATTGTTCCTAACATGTTTATGACCAAGAGTATATATAATTATCATGGTAAAAAAATGAATAGATACAGAATATTTGACTTGCCGTTCACCTTTCCATAAAAATAGGTAAATGGTATGGAAGCCATCTTGGTAGAGGTAAAACTTAAAGTTCCCTGCATGCAAACTCATCACATGACACATCAATGGAAAGCCCAGGATGTCCTCTACAGAGTAGAGTAGGTATCTCTTAATTCCTTGAAAATATACAGGTAAACAAAATGTCCATTATAGAGGACATAAATGACTGGGCCGGGTCTCAGGAGGATATAGTCTTATTCAATGCTGTAATACAGCATTGAATATGAGGCTGTGACTATATTCAATGCTATATTGAATAAGACCATATTCAACAGTGAAACTGTTCATTATATTCTCTTAAAGGACCTTGCCTTGTTCACTGGTGCAGTCCTGTTGGAAGAGGAAGAGGCCCGCTCCAAACTGTTCCCACAAGGTTGGGAGCATGGAGTAGTCCAAAATGTTTTGGTATCCTGAAGCACTCAAAGTTTCTTTCACTGAAACTAAGGGGCCAACCCCAAGTTCTGAAAAACAAGCCCACACCATAATTCCTCCTCCACCAAATTTCAACAAAACATCCAACATTAATCAAAATATGCATGACCCAAACTAGAATGCTGGCAGTCACTTTAGCACCCACCTCATGCTTTCCAGCCTGATTTCTCCTTATTAGAATATGATTGCTAACTTGTGAAAGGTGATTTCTCTTGATCATATAATTTTGTCACAATTTTTGTAGTTGATTGCAAAACATTGTGTCCCCTTTTGTGACTATATATTTTGTGAGTTGTGTTTTGCAGCACTCAGAAACTGCACGCTGGGGTTTCTGGGAGATGGAGTGCAATTTATTACTCTGGAGATGGAGACCATAGGGGAAGACAGAGCTGTGACTTTTGAGAATATATCAATGGCGACATTCCAGTGTGAGCACCGTAAGCTAAAAGCACATTCTAAACCTCTGTTCAATGCACTGCGCAAAAACCCCCAGAATCAGGAGATATATTTGTCTGGATATCCTCAGAAATACCCCATACCTGGTGATATTTACGGTGGATACTCTCCGGACATGACTGTTTCTAAGTTCATGTCCTGAGCATATCAACTCCGAGTATGGGACACTTTTATTCTGATAGAATCTGGAGATGAGATTCTCTCCAGATATGAGATGCGTCACTAGTGATATCCAAGGTCATGATATTTCCAGATTCTATCCATGTCATATCTGTTAATATCTGATGTCCGTATACTAGTCATATCTGAGCATATCAACTCCGAGTATGGGACACTTTTATTCTGATAGAATCTGGAGATGAGATTCTCTCCAGATATGAGATGCGTCACTAGTGATATCCAAGGTCAGGATATTTCCAGATTCTATCCATGTCATATCTGTTCATATCTGATGTCCATATACTAGTCATATCTGAGCATATCAACTCCGAGTATGGGACACTTTTATTCTGATAGAATCTGGAGATGAGATTCTCTCCAGATATGAGATGCGTCACTAGTGATATCCAAGGTCAGGATATTTCCAGATTCTATCCATGTCATATCTGTTAATATCTGATGTCCGTATACTAGTCATATCTGAGCATATCAACTCCGAGTATGGGACACTTTTATTTTGATAGAATCTGGAGATGAGATTCTCTCCAGATATGAGATGCGTCACTAGTGATATCCAAGGTCAGGATATTTCCAGATTCTATCCATGTCAAATCTGTTGATATTTGATGTCTGTATACTAGTCATATCTGAAGTTAGGATTTGGAACATATGGCCAGCAGACATATCTGAAGAACAAACACCAGTGATATCCGAGGTCAGGATATTTCAAGATACTAGTCATCTCAAAAGTATATATAAAAATTAAAGGTGACAGAAAACCGGAATTACTCAAAAATATTTTATTACAAAATAAATAAATAACTCAAACACCACAGACAACATGCATCCTTTTTTTCTCTTCTGCCAGAAAGCAGTGGGTGGGTTTCTTTCAGTAAAGCCAGCTGAGTGTCTAATGCGTAATTTTGGGTCAATTCCACTCTTCCGGTTTTCATCCAAGGCTTTTTGGCATTTCAGCATCACCCTGGTTAGCCTAGTGGAGCGCCACTTTGGCGAGAATTGATAATAAGATGGTTTGTCCTCACTTTCCTCGTCGCTGACATAGTTTGCATTGGCTCCTTTTATATATGACAGATCCTCTTGATTGAGAATCTTCTCAGCAATTTTGACCCTCTTTTTGAAGAGCTGTGGACCAACAGGAAAGGAAAATATTGTTTTAATTAGAGGAAACAACATACATACATATACACACACACATACACAGTTCAACTGGACCATGCATGACCTGAGTAAATGAAACAAGGTCACAAATAGGACAACTCACCTGATCGTGCTGACTGGTCCTCCTTTTGACCTCCTTGCTTCCATCTCCATTCTCTCTCTTTGCACTTGAGACTGTCAATAGCTCGATTACAAGCTCCTAGTGGATGGAAATATGAAATGTACAGAAGATGAGGTCAACATATTGCAAACATGTTTCCAAAGTGAAATATTCAAAATGTGCCATGCAGACTGTCACAGACGCTTATCTTAATTATCCATTATCAATGCTACATCGTTATTGTAACTTAGTGTTTGATCTTAAGACATGGAAACACTAAATGAGCTGTCTATCACACTAATACAATTGCCATCCTATCCCAAAAATCTCTGAAAAGAAAGTAACACTGAATACTTGACATTGAGTCTCTCACATTATCTCTAACTTATGGTGAGTTGTGTAAATCCAACTTCATGTTGGTGCTTACTTCTAACTTGGTGGAAACTCCAATTTGGTTCCACATCTTTCACTGCTGCCGTCATCTCCTCATTGTGCGGTGTTCTGAAGCTAAAAAAAAAAAGACAATATCTTATAACTGACTGGAGTTCTTGTCAAGTTTCCTAAAACAACAGTGAGAAAGAAACATACTTGTCATCTGCCCAGACCTTCCACTAGAGCTGCTCTGCGAGGTTCTTGTGTATGTGATGGACAAGAATCTGAAAGAAAGAAGAAGTCTGTTAGGTTACAGTAACATTGCTGTTCTGGCCAATGTTCTAGAATACAGGCACCTGCCCAACACAAAACCCCCCAGCGGCCGAGTGGCAAACTCAAGAACGCATGTAGCTTATAATGGAAATGAATACAATGGAAATTAATAATCAGAACACAGTATTTTTTATTAAACACATAAACAAAGAACAACTAACTAGCTAAATAGGTGTTGTAGAGTGAATATGTGTATGTGCTGAAACCCTGGTGTGTCAGCAGGTCGAGTGTATAAGTGTCCCCCAGAAGAACGCTGATTGGTTCTTTATTAACCCACGCTGAGGGTCCGAACGGGGAAGTGAACCCCAAAGGAAGATCCGCCAACGTTTTCCGACGACGGTCAGAAAGAGAAAAACATCGCAGGAAAGGTTCAACATAGGCTAAACATGAACAACCTTTTTTAAAGTGCAAAAAAAAAGAGAACACGTGTTTGTCTGTTTGGCTGCTTTAGTGACTCGTGCTGCTGCTTTTATTTGTGTGTCTTCGTGTTGCGTGACCGGAACACAACACGTTTACCGTGTCAGCTATCAGTGAGGATCTTAACGGGGGGGGGACGTTTCCTGCCGCGCTGAATTCCCGCTCCCATGGAGAGCTCGTAGCGCAGATATAGACGTATATTTTCCTGCCACTTTTGACAGAAGTGCAGAGACATCGGGACGCCTGCGCTCCCCCCTCGCCCCGCAGGCTCCTCCCCCCTCCTTTCCCTCCTCCGGCGCCCTGTAGCGAGACGTTTGGACCCTGTGCGGTTCGGGCGCAGCTGCGGGTGGACCCCCATGTCTCCGTGCTGCCCGCGATACACAGGCCCCACGGCGGTGGGGGGCGACGTCTGCCGCTGCAGCGGGGGAAACGGGAGGGAATCGCGAGGGAGTGACGCCGCGGCCGCCCCCAACACCTAAAAGAAACCTAATTGACATGGTGCCCAGGGTGTCCAACATTAGTCCATAACCGCACGAGAATACACAATAATTATTAGCAAAGATGAATATGTTTATAGTTCAAATCACCATATGCAGTCCTGTAACATTAAATAAATACATCAAAGTGTGGGTCCGCGGTGATGACGTCCCGCGGGTGATGATGCGGTTTTACGGTCTGACACCGAATCCCAGGAAGAGCTAGGCTGCGCGGATGATCCATGACCCATACGGATCACAGGCCCCGGTTCTGCACAGACGTGTGCCGCGGATCCCCCCCCCACGCACCACGCACTCATTGAATCTGTACGGTCACGTCCTCTGCTGTTTACCGCGTTAAAGTCGCTGCTCGACGTGATGACATGTTTCTGGCTACTTGAAGTTTTATACAAAAGCGAAGTTTTTCAGCACAAAATAGTTATACACACTGAAGATACGTACGGAAACTTCGAGGGGGGGGGGGGGGTCGTATCCGGTGTCCTTGTAGCTTCTTCTTGGTTTTTTCCACGTCGTCCAGCCTCTGTGATTCTGTTCATATCGCTTCAGATGAATACTCCTTTCCTGAAAAAGGGAAGGATGTGGGTTATTTTTGCTATTTAAAATAGCCCCCGGAATTGTTTAAATATAACCCCGTAGCCTCCAAGCCCCGAATATAAACATGCCCGTTAATTTAGATCAAAAGTTTTACCTGAACTTATAGGCTTGGCCGGGTCACTGCCGCCGGATCCTCTGAGGTCTGGTCGCTGTGAGGACGCGGTCGGCCTCGCTTACTAGAGGGGGTGCGCGCAACACAGTCCTCCATGTCTCCTACGGTCAACTTTTATTCTTATTCTCCGTCTTCATCTTCAGACCTACCGCTTCTGCCGCCATTGTTTTCAAACAGACTGCGTCATGGCGGCGCGGAGCGCTGTAACTCGACAGCTGATTGGTCGCGTTGCAGAACGTGACCAATCAAATTTCACTTTACTGGAGCTCGGTAACACGTCACGGTTGTTGGTTCTCCTCGTGTTTTATTGCGGCTTCGAGCATTTTTTTGTTTTGTATGTTGCATTTGTTCAATAAAAAAAATAAAATAAAAATATTGCGGCTTCGAAACTACTGAAGACATTTTGATCCTGGCAGTATTTGGAGAAAAGGCTGGAGTGTGACCCAACAATCTATGATAAATAAAAAAAATGAAAGAAGTTTCTTTAAAATCATTCACAAAATTTACCCCACTAATCAATTCATGCTAAGATACATTAAAAATTGATCCTAACTGTCCTTTTTGTAAAGAACATCCAAAAGCAATTAACCATCTTTTTTAGAATTGTACTGAAATTAGAATTTTTTGTGTTTACAATTGATCAGAAATCATATTCACCCCAGCTTCACTCTGAAATTTGAATATATAATTGTTGGCTTGTATAATAAAAACTTGGACTCAAATAAAAACTAATAATTAATCTTGTTATTATATTTGGCAAATAGTATATTCATAAATGCAAATTTTATTCATCTTCTATTCCTGAAATGTATTTAATACTTAGTGCAAAAACCTTTGTTGGTGATTACAGCCTCAAGACTCCTCCTGTATGGAGAAACCAGTGGAATACATTGCTCAGGGATGATTTTGGCCCATTCATCCACACAAACTGCCTTCAAATCTTCAAGGTTCCGGGGGTCTCTTCTGTGCACCCGGATCTTCAGTTCTTTCCAAAGATATTCAATTGGATTCAAGTCTGGTGATTGACTGGGCCATTCTAGCAGCTTTCTTTTCTTTTTCTTCAACCAGTTGAGTGTTACCTTGGCTGTGTGCTTGGGATCGTTGTCTTGCTGAAAGATCCACCCTCTTTTCATCTTCAGCAGCCTGACAGATGACAGCAGATTCTGATCAAGAATGTCTTGATACTTTTCTCTCTTTTCTCCAGTCATTATTCCTTCAATGATATGAAGTCTACCAGTGCCACATGCTGAAAAACAGCCCCACGCCATGATGCTCCCACCTCCAAACTTGACTGTTGGTATGGTGTTTTGGGGGTGATGTGCGGTGCCATTTTTCCTCCAAACATGTTGTGTCTTATGACATCCGAAGAGTTCAATTTTGGTCTCATCCGACCAGAGTATCTTCTCCCAGAATGTCATGGGTTTATCCAAATGTTGTGTCGCAAACTCCAAACGAGCTTCAACATGCTTCTTCTTCAAAAATGGAGTCTTGCGTGGTGTGCGTGCATGGAGGCCATGGCGGTTGAGTGCATTACTTATTGTTTTCTTTGAAACAACGGTACCTGCTGATTCCAGGTCTTTCTGAAGCTCTCCACGTGTGGTCCTGGGCTGTTGGAGAACCCTTCTGATGATTGTTCTGACTCCTCTGTCTGAAATCTTGCGAGGAGCACCTGGCCGTGGCTGGTTTATGGTAATGCCGTGTTCTTTCCACTTACGGATGATGGCCCCAATGGTACTCACTGGAACTTTCAGAAGTTTAGAAATGCGCCTTCAGTGTGTTTTGCAACAATAAGGTTGCGTAAGTCTTTGGACAGCTCTTTGCTTTTACCCATCATGCAATGCTTCTTGTCTAACACCTTGCTGGTGAGAAACCTTTTTAAAAGGCATCAATCAGGACTATACCAGCGTATATTACTTTGCACTAATAGGGGGCAGGTTGACCTTCTGAATACTGACAAACTCCAGCTGCTTTCTTGGCTTGCCAGACCTTTTCACCCCTCCTTTTCTTCATGTGTTCAATACTTATTCCCTGTGCCATTCCACTTTATTACACATAACTTCATTTATGGACATAAATGTTTGGATTTCTTTCTATGTGTGCATTACTTGGGTTGATGCCGACATCTGGTGAAAATTTCGTGTCAATAGCTGATTAGAAATATGTTTTTTGAGAGAAATGTTGACGTGTTCAATACTTATTTTCCCCGCAGTATCACAAAATACGGTGTAGGTACCAAAACCGTTCGGCCTGGAACTTCCATTCGGGTCCTTTCGATTGAGTATGACGTCACACTATGACATCTGCCTGGGCTCTATGTATTTTCATTTCACGTTCCCTTTTGTAACCTAAAGGAGTTCCCTCATAAATTGTGTCTGACAATATTCTTTGTCATTTTTATAAAGACATGTTGTCACAATCTGCTCATTATTCCAGTTGAAGTTCAGCCGTGGCTGAAAATTTTGTCAGCACGGCTAAATGTTGCCCTTCCGGGTACGTTCTGTCAATAATAAAGCAATGGGTGCACGGATTAAAAAACTATGAGAGAACATGAATTCAATAATAATCATAATAATAAAGGCACGTTTCGAATACAATCTCGCTCTATCTCGCAGCTCTGTTCATTTACAACAGACGTCATAATATTTTCTTCTATGGTAGTATAAAATTGTCCAGACCAATCACTGTCTGACATGTCATCAGACCAACATATAGCCAATCACAAAATGTGACGTCAGCACTAGTCGAAGGACCACGAACAGAAGTTCCAGGCCGAACGGTTATGGTACCTACAGCGGCAATGGTAATTACGGAGGATATGCACCAGAAATGCTTCAACACTTAGATAAGTATACACTACAGATACTACAGGATATTTGCCTTCTTCAGTATCTTTACTCCAGATATTTCCAGATTTGACTTCAGGTCATATTCGGAACTTGGATATGACCAAAATAAGACACAACCAGTATCTTCTGCCCAGATATCTTCAGATATGCTGCCTGTCTGGATATGCAGCAGAAATGCTTCAACACTTAGACAAGTATACACTACAGATACTACATGATATATACCTTCTTCAGTATCTTTACTCCAGATATTTCCAGATTTGACTTCAAGTCATATTCGGTACTTGGACATGACCAAAATAAGACACAACCAGTATCTTCTGCCCGGATATCTTCAGATATGCTGCATGTCTGGATATGCACCAAAGATGCTTCAACACTTAGATAAGTATACACTACAGATACTACAGGATATTTACCTTCTTCAGTATCTTTACTCCAGATATTTCCAGATTTGACTTCAGGTCATATTCGGAACTTGGATATGACCAAAATAAGACACAACCAGTATCTTCTGCCAGGATATCTTCAGATATGCTGCATGTCTGGATATGCACCAGAAATGCTTCAACACTTAGATAAGTATACACTGCAGATACTACAGGATATTTACCTTCTTCAGTATCTTTACTCCAGATATTTCCAGATTTGACTTCAGGTCATATTCGGAACTTGGACATGACCAAAATAAGACACAACCAGTATCTTCTGCCCGGATATCTTCAGATATGCTGCATGTCTGGATATGCACCAGAAATGCTTCAACACTTAGATAAGTATACACTACAGATACTACAGGATATTTATCTTGTTCAGTATCTTTACTCCAGATATTTCCAGATTTGACTTCAAGTCATATTCGGTACTTGGACATGACCAAAATAAGACACAACCAGTATCTTCTGCCCGGATATCTTAAGATATGCTGCATGTCTGGCTATGCACCAGAAATGCTTCAACACTTAGATAAGTATACACTACAGATACTACAGGATATTTACCTTCTTCAGTATCTTTTCTCCAGATATTTCCAGATTTGACTTCAAGTCATATTCGGTACTTGGACATGACCAAAATAAGACACAACCAGTATCTTCTGCCCGGATATCTTCAGATATGCTGCATGTCTGGATATGCACCAGAAATGCTTCAACACTTAGATAAGTATACACTACAGATACTACAGGATATTTACCTTCTTCAGTATCTTTACTCCAGATATTTCCAGATTTGACTTCAGGTCATATTCGGAACTTGGATATGACCAAAATAAGACACAACCAGTATCTTCTGCCCGGATATCTTCAGATATGCTGCATGTCTGGATATGCACCAGAGATGCTTCAACACTTAGATAAGTATACACTACAGATACTACATGATATATACCTTCTTCAGTATCTTTACTCCAGATATTTCCAGATTTGACTTCAAGTCATATTCGGTACTTGGACATGACCAAAATAAGACACAACCAGTATCTTCTGCCCGGATATCTTAAGATATGCTGCATGTCTGGATATGCACCAGAAATGCTTCAACACTTAGATAAGTATACACTACAGATACTACAGGATATTTACCTTCTTCAGTATCTTTACTCCAGATATTTCCAGATTTGACTTCAAGTCATATTCGGTACTTGGACATGACCAAAATAAGACACAACCAGTATCTTCTGCCCGGATATCTTCAGATATGCTGCATGTCTGGATATGCACCAGAAATGCTTCAACACTTAGATAAGTATACACTACAGATACTACAGGATATTTACCTTCTTCAGTATCTTTACTCCAGATATTTCCAGATTTGACTTCAGGTCATATTCGGAACTTGGACATGACCAAAATAAGACACAACCAGTATCTTCTGCCCGGATATCTTCAGATATGCTGCATGTCTGGATATGCACCAGAAATGCTTCAACACTTAGATAAGTATACACTACAGATACTACAGGATATTTACCTTATTCAGTATCTTTATTCCAGATATTTCCAGATTTGACTTCAAGTCATATTCGGTACTTGGACATGACCAAAATAAGACACAACCAGTATCTTCTGCCCGGATATCTTCAGATATGCTGCATGTCTGGATATGCACCAGAAATGCTTCAACACTTAGATAAGTATACACTACAGATACTACAGGATATTTACCTTCTTCAGTATCTTTACTCCAGATATTTCCAGATTTGACTTCAAGTCATATTCGGTACTTGGACATGACCAAAATAAGACACAACCAGTATCTTCTGCCCGGATATCTTCAGATATGCTGCATGTCTGGATATGCACCAGAAATGATTCAACACTTAGATAAGTATACACTACAGATACTACAGGATATTTATCTTGTTCAGTATCTTTACTCCAGATATTTCCAGATTTGACTTCAGGTCATATTCGGAACTTGGATATGACCAAAATAAGACACAACCAGTATCTTCTGCCCGGATATCTTCAGATATGCTGCATGTCTGGATATGCATCAGAAATGGTCCAGATTCTTTAGATATTTAAGAAAGTATCCCCAACAGATATTTACAGATTCTGGCTCTTTTCGCGCAGTGATGCAGTCTTGAATTCACCACGCATGTTCTGTGTGTACGTAGCATCACAAGTAGCATGTGGCGTGTTTATGCTCTGATAAGTCAGATTTTAAACTGTTGGTAACTTGTTTCACTGCTTTTATGCTACTGAGAAGCATTCTGCCCCTATAGTATGATTTTACAAGGAAGAGGGCAGTTCTGTTCCATTCTAAATGTACTATTAAACACGTTCTAATGTCTTACCTATTTAACTACTTTAGTACTTTGAAGGTTATGACTAAAATCTGTGAAAAAGAGAGAAGCAAGCTCTTAAAGGTTTTGTGGGTGGCTCTTAAAAGAGCTGTTGTGGATTCTGGAGCGGCCATGGGTCTGCTCCCTCTCCAGGAATGTGGATGATGGAGTCTCTAAGCCAGAGAGCCTCTCTGGAAGGGTTGTTGGCAGCAATCTATTTTTATCCCATCTTCAGTAATCACAGCCTCATCACTGCAGGTTCCTGTCATGCTGAGGACCTGAGGGAGCTGTGCAGAACACGAGAACTTCACACTCTGCTCTGGAACTTCAATCAGGGGCTCATACTCTGTGTAGAGAACATCCAAAAGGCATTCTTCTCAGACGGCCTGGGGATAGGTTGTTGTTAAAGATGCACCTCTATCGGGGTGGGAGGCGCTCAGGAAAGGACTGCATCAGCTTTCTCTGCAGGGGGAAGGCCTCATCTGCCACAAAGACACGGGGAAGGAGTTCTTTGGGGGGTTTTTTCTCTGGGTATTGGGGACTAATTGGAGACAAACGATTGAGTGATCCACTGCAAAGTGTCTAACCAAAAGTGGATAAGGCCAGTGCCCCACCGTCGCTCATCCTGCCCCAACATTGATCACCTACAACCAACCAAAGCCACAAGATAGAAAAAGTTATTCTGCTTTGGGGGGCCTACAGGACCACATGCTTGCTGTCCACTTCCCCACTGACCACTGCCCCAGAGCAATTAAGGAAGAAGCCACCAGACCAGCACTAACTAGTGGGGCTCCATTGTGTGTGTGTATGTGTGTGTAGGTGTGTGTGTGTGTGTGGGGGGGGGGGGGTGTTTGGAATATCTAGTATTAATGTTTTTTTTTGTTTGAACCGTCCTTAGTCTGGCCCATCTCCCGGGACCAGTTTGACCACCGGCTACCAGCTCCTGGGATCATTCAGGCACGCAAACTCCTCCACCACGATAAGGTGGCGATTCAGGGAGGGGATACTAATCAGTCACTAGCCAATCACTAAGAATTATTGTGGGGAAACCGAAGTGCTCGGAGAAAACCCACAGGACTTGTTTGGGTTCATTATCTATAAATGTGTGTGACTGACATCTATCTATCTATCTATCTATCTATCTATCTATCTATCTATCTATCTATCTATCTATCTATCTATCTATCTATCTATCTATCTATCTATCTATCTATCTATCTATCTATTAATTAGTAGTTCACTATTTATTATGATTAATATGTTTTTGCTGTGCAAGTGCAGCTCTGTATTGTCGGAACCTGCAAGTTCTTTCTGTGATTTCAGAGGTTTCCTCCAACACAGGCTGACTTGGTTGGTTTGGAGCAGGAACCTCTCCTTGAGCCACTCTGGCTGGAGTCCGAAGAGGGCGCCTCAAAGCAGCGTTCTGTGGTTCTTGTGCAGAATTTGAGGCTTTGGCTTTTAGAACTGCATTTTCAGCCAGAAGTGCTTCGTGTTCTTTTTTTGCAGCGGCATATTTGACCTCCAGGTGTTTTTGGCTCAGAATTTCAGAATTTATCTTTTCTAAATCTTTGGTGAGGTTCACATTTTGTTTCTTCAATTCTGCAATACTTGTCTCTATTTGTGTATACTGTACATGTGTCAGTATTGTGTAGCACAGGCCATCGATATATGTTACTGGATTGGCCTTTGCCTATTTGCTACTATTCACAGTGATGTGTGCGTGCAGGCACCATTGCTGTGCATTGAGGCACGTCAACAGAACCCTGCTATTCCAGTTTAGGACGGGCAGGCACCAACAGAATATGTCGTACATGTCTCACAAGATACATTATATTACCGAAAATATTTGCTCAACTGCATAGAATAACATATGAACTAAAGTGCTATCAAATTCCTAACCCATAACTCTGTCTTCCATGTCTTAATTAGCTAGTAACTGTTAAATATGTACACCCTTGTTTTTCCTTACAGTTGTAGTTAAATATTTATCAAAAAAGGATTTTTTTTTTATCTCACCAAAAAGGTTCTATGTTTCTGTTCATTTTGAAGCAAATAATATTGGATCAAGCTGTCCATAAAGTGACATCTGGGTGTGAGATGGCATGCAGTTGTAGCCTAGGCTGACGCAGGTGAAGGTCTTGCATGGCAGTGCTCCAGGGACAGCCTGCTGCCTTCTGGTCCACCTGAAACTATGTGTTACACTCCAGTCCTGCTTTACACGGAAAAAGCAACCAACTGAAAACAAAGTCAGTGATGCACAACTCATTCAACATCGACTCATGTCTATGTCAAAGTGTAGAAGAATTTTCCTTTTGATTTCCTGTTTTCAAAAGGTTTTGCAGCTTTAACAACTCTTATGAAGTTCTTTGACTTTAGGTTGACCTAGTCTCCCTCAAAGAAAATAAAGGATTTCTTTGAAGTGAGTCATATAGCTTTCAAAGCTCTTTGCTGTGCTTGCATGTCAGCGATCCACCAACTTTTTTTTTTTTTATTCACACCTCTTACAAAGAAAGACAAGAGAGCAAAAAGGGAAACAAGTGATCAAAAGAATAAAATCACTCAAAAGAAAACATTTTCTTCTTCATACTTGTAAATTACCTTGTTTTAAAGACTACCATAGTGTTATTCCCTAAAAAACCAAAAGGTGGTATATGTGCATAAGTGTCTCCTCTGGGTCATGGTTGGGACATACTGTACTTAACCTGAAAATTACTTTAACATTAAAGGAGGTTTCTTCACTCAAATAGTAATGCCAGTGTAAACATAAGCTGGCCACCACAGGTACAGTACCTGTGGGAGGATAATTCCTTTTGTGGGACACTCACATGTAAGTACCTAATAGATTAAAAAAAAGTCGATTGCTTAGATTTGTGTGGGTTTTTCTTCTACATTTGTTTTAGTATTATGGAGCATTTTAGTACTAATGATGACAGGCATTCATTTTCATGACATTGCTGACTAACCCTTATTGTTCACAAGCCCCCTAGGTTAGTGGTTTCAAACATGAAGTGGTTAATAGTTTTATTTTTCTTTTGTCTCAAACTTCAGAAAATATCATATCTCAAATTTAAGTGAGAGAAGATCTTGTTAATGGTAAACCAACTACATATCAAACGCAAGATTAAGTTTGGTTACAAGATGCATTGTGAATGGCATATGATAAACATTAGTATTTCTTCATTTTCAGGGGTGTAAGAATTAATTTTAACAGCGATTCATATAATATTTTGTGGTGGCTGATTTGATTCATAGTCAGTGTTGGTACATTTTGAACAGTCCGATTCTCTGATTCAAAATCGATCCAGGACATCTTTTCCAATACCTGGGTACTGGACAGTGCAGGTAAGTTTTCCAGATTCCTTGTATTTCTTGCAAGATAATCAAGTGTAAATTAAATATGTGTGCAAACAAATAAACAAAACTTAATGGCAAATGGTTTCATAAATTTAAACTTACTGATGTTTTTCCACATACAAATAATATAAATGAAACATTATAAAACATTATACCACATTGTATGGTAACATAACTTTGCAAAATTAAAAGTTTCCATTGGACTGCAATGATAACAATAATAATACCAATAACAATCATAATTCGTATAAAGGGCTTTTCAGGGCTTTTGAGGCCACTGTACAAATAAAAACAGATTTAAAAAAGACACAGTGAAGAGATGTTATAAATAGGATTTCCTGAACAGGTGGATTTTGAGTCTGGATTTGAGGAGGAAGTCAGAGTTTCTTAAATCGATGATGATGGCTTAATTATTCTTTGCTGCCATCAC
The DNA here is from genome assembly GCA_023969325.1 of Oryzias curvinotus. Lineage (NCBI taxonomy): Eukaryota > Metazoa > Chordata > Actinopteri > Beloniformes > Adrianichthyidae > Oryzias > Oryzias curvinotus. Next base: position 7,455,314 of record CM043709.1, on the reverse strand, counting down.
AGTGGACAACAAACATGTGATGGCAGCAAAAGGTAATCATACTTAATTGTTTTTACATTCATTCTTATCTTCTAAACCCGTTTTGCCCTTTTCAGGGTCATGGGGCTGCAGGAGCCCATCACGGCCAGTTGGGAGCGAAGGCAAGGGACATGCTGAATAGGTGGCCAGTCTGTAGCAAGGCCACAATCACACACCCATACACACTCACATTCACACCCAGGGAAAATTTGGAGTAACTAAGAAACCTATGAAGCATGTTTTTGGACGGTGGGAGGAAGCCGAAGTCCTCGGAGAAAACCCACGCATGCACGGGAAGAACATGCAAACTCTACACAGACCCCCCCACCCCCCCAGCTGTGAGACTTGTCTCAGATCTTATAGGAATATGAATTGATAAAGTCAAAACAATCATTACGCCCCTATTCATTTCTCTGCATGATAGCGGGAACGTCCTTGAAACACGCACAAAAGACAGGTATGGAGTTTTCTCTGTCTAATATCCTGTCTCAAAACTAGTTCATTTAACATATTGATTCATTTTTCGGATTCTGAAAATTTAATCGATACAAAAATTTAAACCTCACAGTGAATTACAATATGTGAAAAGTCCACAGATGAACAAAAATCCCTTCCCATTTTGAGTATTATTTTGCAGTGCTTTTGCCAGAGGATATTCTTTTGTACCTTTCTTTGAAGGGAATAAAAACACAGTTTGTCATGATTTCAATTTTCATTTATGTTGCCTAAGGCTAGTTTGGATGACCTACAACAACTCTGTTCTCTGTATTTGTTCATCAGCTTAGAAGCAAAAGAAGCTTTGATAAGATGTAAAAAAAAAAAATACAAAAAATGTTGCAGAAATGCAATTGTGTTTTGTTAGTGCATCATCAAAAATGTGTTAAATCCTTGATTTTACATACACAACTTAAAAAAGGGGTTATATCACAGGTAACTGTGTACAACTGATAGTGCTGAGCTAGTTCGGTTCAATAGTTTTATAATAAACTTTCTGTGAAAAACACAACTGTGTTCTCTGTACCTGCTTCTGTCTGATTTACCTGATAAAATGAGCTATACATGTTGCTGGAGGAATGGTAGGATTGTAAAAGATAAACTTTATCTCTTCTCTTGTAAATTCAAACTTCCTGCATGAATCTATCTTTATCTAATGCAGAAAATGCAAACAGGAATATGATTTGTGCCAACCTTGTCAGTAAAATGTCTGCCCTCTTTCAAAACATACATTCTCTCACTTGAATGATGATTTCCCCAAACTGCTGATCTATCAGTAAGTCTTAAAAAGCAATATACAACTGTAGTCACTGACTAAATTATAGAAAAAAAGGGGGCTATTCAAAGTGCAACCTTTCCAGTTCACCTTTGCATGGGAAGCGGGTCCAAGAAATTGCTTTCAAGAGGG
>CM043709.1:7228542-7446010 GCA_023969325.1 Oryzias curvinotus | reverse complement strand
ATAGTCTTGTATTACATCTGAACCTCACTGTAATGAGTATAACCATCCAGAAACCTGTTGCTTCATGCTGCTTCATGGTTTTACCTCACCCTTTTCTATAATCACCCTCCTATCCCTCCTCTCTAACATCCCTCTTTCTTCCTCCCTCCTTTCCTTCTCCGTTCGGTCCAACACAAAAGATTTTCAAATATGATTAAAATGAATAAAGTTTGGTCTCGATTACAAAAGGGGTTTATTCAGACATACTCAAACTTAAACTCAAACTTTATTTATTTATATAGCGCCTTTCATTTTGGTTAAAAACACAAAGCGCTTAACATAAAAACAGATAAAACAGTCATAAAAAAATGAAAGTTGTTAAAAACAGAAAACAAAGGACAATCACACAAAGAAGGTACCCCTCCCTCACCACCACCCACCCCCACCCACCCAGTTACCCCAGTAGAACCGTGTACAGAAACAAAGAACTGCAGTTGAAGAAGGTCTGGCTTGGTACTGCTTGGTACTGCTGTGAGGAAACGATATCATGGGAAACGATATCATGGGGATCCATTCATACCTCTGGTTTGTCAGAAGATTTAGAACCTCTGTTGTTAAAATAAAATATGTCCAACACAACATCTGTTTGCCCAGCTGTTGGACAGGACAAGTTAAAAAATAAATAAATAAAAATAACATTCACATAGAATTTTGATCTAGTATTTAGCCTTACCTCTTTTATTTTGCAATTTAATGAAATTCAATTTAAACTGAAATAACCCAGAAAACCAAAAGGGCAACAAAACATACTAAAATGATTTTGTTTTTTACCAACCAAAGTATGCATTACATGGTAATTGATCATAAATAAATTCATCATTTTACCTCATACTACTAAAGGTTACTAATGTTTTTTTCATTTTTATTCTTTTTTTTTCCAATTGATTAGGTTGTTATAGTTTGCACTTAATTTAGAAAAAATGTTAGCAAACCTAAGCTCCATCCATCTATTTTCCCTAGTGTGAAATCGGACGTTAAAGGGCAGAAAGACTAGCGTCTCTGAGCTTCATTGTTTTGTTCTCTTGTTCCACGGTCTGATACCGGATTCTGTGGAAAGCTACACCGATAAAGACGAGCTTTAGCTGGTACTTTTGTTAAAACTGAGCGACTTTTTGAGCTAAATTGGAACAAGGAAGTTAAGACTTTAACCACTTCTGATTGGTCAGACTAATAACATGTGATTAGTTGTAGCTAAATCGCGGTAGCGTCATTCTTATCAAAATGTCTTTAATAGAATCAAATAAACACAAAGAAAAAATAATTTTATGATCTTTTATATTCCTAATTACTCAGTGTTTTATCAGGGCCTGTTTGGATGAACAAAGAGCTGATTTCCTGGAGATCGTAAATGTTTCTAGATCAGTTAATGAGAGCAATTTCCCACAGCACACTTTGACCATCTCCCCACACTGGTTGAAAAACACTGCTTTAGACGACAGAGGAAAACCGCTTCATTTGTAATATTAGCCATGACAGCGGGTCTGTGCCACAAAACTGACATATGGAAGGAGCCTACGCACTTAAGAACAGACAGGTACAGTGAGCACCTGGATAATTGCATGGCTTCTTTCATTCAATTTACTCCCAGAATGTGTGGGAAATTAGCATCTCATTTACTAATCCGGCAGGTAATTATGCAGTCAGTGACTGGGGTTGCTCTCATGTGGTGTAGCTGAGAGGAGAAAATTGTGGGTGGTAAAAGTGAGCTCAGAAAATAAATGAACGCTGTTCTAAAATGAAATTGCATGAATGATGTTCCAAATGACAGCACTCCCACACCTGTTTTCAGAGGCACAGCGCTGACCGTTGCAAATTAGCAGAAGTCCAGCAAAATCTGCCACCAACCACATCTCATGTTTTATTTCTTTAGCTGCCCTGCAAATGTACAAAATAAAAATAAAAAATGAAAGCCTCAAGTTAGATTCTTTAAAATACTGTATCTTAATTCAGCTCTGCAACTTAAATAAATGTCCATATCCTGTTACACTCTCCTCTACATTCTGGGCTACGCCCTTGATTTGCACTAACTCATTATATTTCTGCATGAGTGTGGGTTCACACAAAAAGTAAGACTTATCTCCTAGAAAAATCCAATTTGAAAATCTGCCAAAGTGAATAAAATATTTGCCCTAAATGTTACGAATGCTTTCGCTTCCTCTCCTTTTCTCTTTTCATTTCAAACAAACTTTAGAGCATTTCATCCTCCGCTGTCTCCAGCAGAGCGACAGTTCAGTTTGCCTTTCAGAACTGTTCTCTTTGAACAACCACTGTCTCCTGGTACCTTCACATCTGCACACCTACTGCTCTCTTGTTCTCCTGCCTGCTCATGTTGCAACCCGTACCATGCGCAGAATTTTGATGGAAAGCTATGCAAGGACGGAGCCTTAACTGCAGCCTCAGAGCATTTCCGAGTCTTTAAAACCAGATTTAGAGAAATTAAGAAAGGACAGATCAGACACCCTTGAAAAAAATAATGTTCAAATTGCCTTCTGAGGCATGCAGAAAATAACAAAAACAGGTCAGAGAACTGTTGTTTCCTTTCACTAAAACGTATAAAGAGGCTTTAGGGAGATGAAGGTCAGAGACAAATTAGACAACTTTGGATGTGTGTGTGTGTGTACACACATCAATGTAATGATTACAGCTGCACTCTGTACACTTTGTGTTACAGAGTTTGAAAAGTGCTATTTAAACAAAGATTGATTGATCAATTTTTGCATAACTATTTTTAAAATAAGAGCCATGATTAAGTTATACTGCGACAGACTGGCAAACTGTCCAGGGTGTCCCCTGCCTTCGGCCATAAGTGGCCGGGATAGGCTCCGGCAGCCCCGTAACCCCGAAACGGATAAAATGGCAGAAAATGAATGGATGAATGAATGAATGATTAAATTATACTTTATATATAGACTATCATTTTCATTCCGTGCAAGCAGCAGGTCTATGTGGGTTTGCTGTTTCATACATACCATTTGTTCTCATTGAAAATGATCTCATCTTTGTGAGCAGCTATTTGCATTTGCAGGTAAGGTGTTGCAAGTTTTTCTGAGGCATTTTTTTAAAGGATTAATGTGGTTGCTGCAGTTCTGTGCTTACCTCGTTTCTTCAAAAAAGACACCAGATTAAAGCTGAAGCAGTACAGATTTGTCTTGCAGGTTCAGGCAAAAGTCTCCTTTTTCTCTCTCTCTTTGCCAAAGCTTCCAAACCTTTCTTCAATCATCTTATAAAGCACAGCCCAAAAATCTGCGGAGAACTAAATTGCTTGTTTACCCAACTCAACAATGGATATAAATGAACCTTATAAGCGAGCAGCATGGAATAGTTATGAAAGCAATCGCAGTCTGCCAAGGAGATGAGCCCCAAGCATACGCATGTATCCCTGGATTTGTTATTTAGTTTCAGTTACATGAAAAGAAGAAAAAAAAAGGGAATTTTGTGGTGGGGGAGAAGAGATGCAAAAAAGAGACTGGTTCATGTCTGACTGAAAGCAGGGTAGCAGACAGACTGACAGAATGCTTTGGATCCAGAGGCTGGCGGTCCTGAAGAGATGACGGAGTTTGGAAATGGGTCATGAAGAAGGCAAATTATTTCCTCCCTCATGGACAAAGTTCGTATTAGATTTCTTTTTATCAGGTATTTAAATATTCCTCTTGATCCAGAAACTCTAAAACATACCAGACTCAGTTCAAGAGAGATAGGAAATAAGACTTCCAGTTTGATACTGTTCCTCAAGTAGTTCCTTCCAGTCTTTCAGAAGCTGTAAAGTCTATCTATTGTTCACAAAGTATTCAATTATAAGTAGTGCAAAGAAATGAAACCTATTGAAAAGGCATCAGATTTCAAATTAAATGAGAAGAAGGAATTTTTTATATATACATTGTTCAGCTGTTTCTGTAATTTCACTGCTTTGAATATGTGTCTCTTGAAAAATTGAGCAAACAGCATCATGTGTGAAGAAAAAAGAATGAGGAGTAATTAAGAATAGATCAGATGGAAATTAAAAGTATGAGCTCTGTTTCTTTTTCAAATCAAGTTGAGCAGAACATTATTTGCAATCGGCGATGAAAAGGAAACAATGACAAAAAAAAAAAAAAAAACTAGGAGTAAAAATAATGCTTCAAGTATTTCGTCGGTAGCGTTTTTCGCCACTAGCTCAAACACCGTCTTCTTACCTTTAGACAAACACCAAAAAACCTAATCTTCCTTGTGGAGATAAAGGCTTGCATTGCTGAGGAGTCAGCCATGCACACACTGTGTCCAAAGCCATTACCAAGGGAGCACAGGCAACTCCCCACCCACCAGCAATGCTTGTTACCCGTTTGGGATGGATGTTACCATTTACCGTCTGGAGCAAGATGTGCTGAATCGCATTCACTGACTGAGAACAAAAAAAAGAGGAAAGGGAAATGCAGGGAAAATAAAAAGAGCAAATTGTCTCTGTTAAGCTGCAGATAGTAGAAAGACAAAAAAACAGGTGCTTTGCATCTTAATTCCTCTTGTGCTTTGGCGCTCTTTGAAGATCCACATCAAAAAGAGCAGGAAGAAATATGAGTACTCTTGTGAGAGAACAGTGGTGCCGTCCAATTTAGCCCGAAACAATCTGAATGAAATCAAGCAGACAGAACATCTGTAATTTTTGCAAAATTCTGTTGGCAGAAGCAAAATCAATGCTTTTTGTGTCTCTTATATCAATCATCCATCCATCCACCCATCCATCCACCCATCCACCCATCCATCCACCCATCCATCCATCCATCCATGCATCCATTTCTGTTTCCACTCCTCTGCAGGGTCACAGGGTTGCTGTAGTCCATCTCCATGTCTTCTTGCCTCAGCGCTTACCACCATATGAATATTTTTATTTTAAATTTATATAAAAAAAATGTGTTCACTAATTTGAAAGACAAATCAAAAGGGGGTAATTTTCTTGAGATTAACTCAATGGGATGGTGGTGGAAAGCACCACATGTTTCTGTTTTCCAATACATCCACTGTGGTTTTTCATTAAGCTGGGATTGAAAATAAATTGAACTCCAGATTCTAAAAAGACTTTTAAATCTGGAATAATTTCTAGTTAAAAACAAAAAACAAAAAAAACAACAAGATTTGTAAAATCACGGGAAGCATCAAATAATGCAAACAATTTGTTTAGTTGAGTTGAGATTAAAACTTATGAATACATGTACACATTTGCAATGTCTGGAAAGAAACTCAACAAAAATATGAACATAAAACTTTTGATTTATATCCTATAATTTATGAGCTAAACTCAAAGATCTAAAACAGAATTAATATAGCCTACATGAACTACTATTTTAATCACCAACAATGACCCTAATCATGAGGGTTATTTGTATTTTTTTATTTCATTTTGGTTTATTTGGAAGGTGTCATCCAACATTTAAAGTGCATTTCTATCACCTATACTGCACAGGACTGTGAGTCGGAGTGGGAGATGAAGTAAAGAAGCAAAAAAAAATTAAATAAATACTTGCAATCTTTATCTATGCATCAATCCACCTTAAGAACCAGCTGATTCCTCTTCAAGGTAACAGGGCTGCTGAAGCTAGCCCCGCTGCTGCTATGCTAAGGTAGGGTAGACCCTGAACAGGGCCCCATTCTGTTGCAGGGCCACACAGTCATAGGGTCATTAGAATCACCAACTAATCCTTAAAGCTTGCTTATAGACTGTGGGAGGAAGCTGGAGTGCTTATAACAAGCAAAATGGGAGAACATGCAAACATTAGAAAAGTCCTAGCTTGGTTTTTACCAGCGCCTTTTTGCTGTAAGACGAGAGCACTAACAGTTACACTAATGTGCACCCCATTTGACTTTTAACAACCAAGTTGTTTCTTTCATCTAACTTTAGATCACTTCTGCTTTTTCAAGACAGAGGAGTCACAACATAAGTGTGGCACATCAAGACTTATCAGACAGCGTGATTATTAAACAGGTGTGTCTTAAGCTGGCACAAATGAATAGCCACCTCTGAGCACAAGATTCTATGCTGGAATGAAGAATTTTGAAAACCCTTAAAACCTTAAAACCCTCATAGCGATGATGGCATCACAACGGAACAAAAACACAGAAAGAAGGACCTGAAAACACTTGAAGTTTTGAAGCCCCCACCATTATGAATTTAATTTTCAGCCGTTCTTATTAAACCCCAGATTGCTTTTGTGGTGTGATTGCATTGTGGCATTTCAAATGTGTAGCATCTTCAGAACCTATGCTTGGTTTCTCCATACCTTCTTTTCTTTGCTTCAAAAGTGACTGACCCTGTTCTCTGATTGACAAATACCGGTATGTTTGATGGGGCAGAAGGAAAACACCCTTCAATTCACACACCAAACACATACTTAGAAAACATCCATTTTCTGCACAGTGTGAGTGCACTTCATTCTTGTTATGGTAGTAAGGGGGTAAAGTCTGAGCCAACTGTCACCGGATGAGCGGTAGCTTACGCCCCGGACAGCCCACCAGTCCATCACAGAGCCTTGAAAGGACAGCTAAAATGCATGCTCAATTATTCACAAATAAACCTAACATGCGTGTGTTTAGACTGTTAGTGAGCATGCACCATACTTGAATAGGTCATGGGGAAATGTGTCTCTTATATAGGAACATACAAATTGGAGTTTCGAGCAAAATAATACAAAATAAAAATAATAGAGATTAGCAGTAGAGCAGCATTTGGGTTGATCTTTTAAGGTGCATTTTATCAAAATGAACAAATAATACAAGAAAATAAAAATAAGGTTAATCAGCTAAGATTGGCTTGCTGTTTTCAAAAACAAATAAACCCTTTCTACGTCAAAGACAATTTTCTACCTTTACAGATTAAAGAATAGCAATAATTGTTATACAAAGATTCTGCTGTTTTTTGGCTAAATCTATCTTAGTCTTAAATTTCTTTATATGAGCTTATATATTTACATCAATCACAGATGCTTACACTTAATGCATTCTGAGCGAGTGTGACATTTCATGTAATGCAGATTTCACTTCTGGCTGTCTTTTAATTAGCTTAATGTTGACAGGTTTAATCCACTGTTAGTTTCCAGACACAGAAACACACAAGAGAAGATTTGTAAACACACACACACACACTTGTTTGAAATGAAACGGTCTAAAGGTTTTGGATGAAACTTTTCCTGTTTTGTGAACTTTGCAACATTCAAGGTCATACAAGGTCTGGTGCTATACTTAAACATTTGCATTATAGAAGAAAATGTGGCAGGACATGTCTTCTTCAAAGATTCTTTTTCTTTTAATTAAAATACACTTTAAATAAAGAAAAAAAATATGGTTCCAAGCAAAAATGTACAGGGTTTAAAATAAAACCACAGTATTTTACACACAGTTATACAAACACAATTGCTTAAAAACTTAGAAACAGTATACAAACAAATTTTTACTGGTTGAAGCTTCTACATTCTTCTAAACTTTTGCTAAAATTAACTTAAAAGGAACTTTTTTTAGATGACAGGTTTCCATAAACAAACAACAGCTTGACGATTTGACATTTTTGTTAGGAAAAGAAATGCATTACTGCTTCCCCTCATAATTTAGAGGAATAACATAAACAAAACAAACAATAAGAAAAAATACTCAACGTTTATGAGGACCAATACACAGTTCTTGAGCATCTTATCTGTTCAAAAGTCAATGTATAAATTCACATCAACAGCTCAAAGTTGATTTATTTTGGTTAGTACAACCATTTAGTCAAATTGGTGCTGCAAAGTACCCTAAACACCAAATATGATGAGAGATATGTAATGCATGATCACACGATAAAGGTCTACCTAGTTATTATGCAATGGGGCACTATTAGATAATAACAAGTTACATCACATACAGTGACTTATTCTACTGTTTCCAAAAGGTACCTAAACTCTCACCACCATAAAATAAAAAAAGGACAACAAAAAATTTTGTTTTCCAAAATTGTACAGTAAGTACTAGATAAATAGTCTGAAATGATAGAAGAAAAGGATGTTTTCATTGTATGGAGAAGTTTGGCTGACAGTGCTGAGGATGCTTTGCAGAATTAAGTGTCTTGCTTTTTTGATGGACTGCTAATCATACTCATTTAATTCGGGCCTGTCTGCAAGGGACTACACCCCCTGCTGTCAACTTAAAAAAGCTGCTTTGAGCCTCACTGCTCTGTAACCTCAGTGCTGATGAAACGTTCAAATTATTCTCTCAGGCAGCAGCTTTTCACTAAGAGCACCATTGCCTCCAAACTTAGCTTTTCCAGCCCTGCAAATCCATCCTCAAGTTCAGTGTAGGAAACTGCACTCTTTAATATGTTTAACTGGTTTTCATGTGTGACTATCCACCAGAACAACTTCACAGGATGAGGTCTTTACGAAGACAATGAACCTACTTGCAGACCTTGTGACTTTTCACTGTCTTGTAGAAGTTACAAAAGTAAGTGACTCATGTCCTACTCTGTTTGTGATCAGGATGTATTATACAAACAGTAGTACTCTGATGAAGACTTTCTGTTTCGATATCATTATCGTTAAAATCTCATTAGTTGTCACGCACCAATGTGTGTGAAATTTGTTCTCTGCATTTGACCAATCTCCTGGGGGAGCGGTGAGCTGCAGACACAGTCGCGCACTGTTCCCATTTGGTGGTCTATCGTTTAGGTCACCAACTTAATTTCATTAGTTGTACCCAGCAATTGTAAAATAGTTAAGGAAAGTAATTAAGATGTAGATCTTTTGTAAGTACTCCATTACCATTTAGGCTATCTATCTCTTATTGCAGAGTACCAACAACATTTGGACACACAAGTACACTATAATTACAAAATAATCATGCCTATGCAGTAGCCTATTAACCCTTGTGCTACCCTAGGCACTTTACCATTAAGAGTTGGGTCATTTAGACCCACTAGACAGTGCTATGAACCTTTTTTCTTCAATGATTTGTGAACCTCACTGGTGTCCATAGATTACATGAAATCTATCCACCTTTGTCATGGTAGGGAAAACACGTCAATGTAATGGTGGGGTCATCTAAGATAACACAAGGGTTAATGAGGTAAAATGTTGTCTGTGTTTCTTTTTTGTTTTATATTTCCAAACAAAATGGCAAAACTGATTCTTTTTATAGAATGTAGTTGTTTACATATTTTTAAACATGATCACTATCATTTAAAAACATGAGGAAAAATAGTAGTTGCAAGTAGCACTAACTTTTATTACAGTGACTTTCTGCTGCTCTCACCTTCCAGGTACAGCATCGTTGATTTTATAAAACGAGCAAACAAAAAACATATGAGTGCTTACTATGTGTAAGTCTGTTTGGACAAACTTCAATAGTTTGCCAGTTCCTTATTGTTCCTCATTGGGAAATCTGAAGTGCATTTTTATGTTTCATTAGTTGAAAAGTGAAAAATATATTTGTGAACCAAAACTATTGAATGCTTTTTAAAGTCCTACTTCAGCAGAATGTTTTTTGAGTTCCCATTCAAAACTATTGTATTTTTTTATTTATCTCCAAGCAGGCACGCCACATGACCGAAAACTATCATATGTTTAAATACAGTGAAAACATGAAAAAAATGTAACAAGGAATATTTCCCTGTGAAAATATAAATCATGCTTATAAAAATGAAAACAAGTATCTAAGTTGAACTTACATTTCTCCTTTCTACATCTGCTGCCTTCCATCCACAGTATCTGACAGGCACTTCCTTAAGGCTTCACAAAGAGATAGGAGCTCATTTCTACACAACGCCCCTCTAGTCTTGCTGAAAGCACTTTTACAAAAGTCACATTTCCCTCATTCACATTTACACAACATCTCTCACAGCTGTTGAATGTGCTTTCTTTGTAGTCTGAATTGCATTATTTCCTTGCACTTTCACAATGGCGTAGAGGGAATGTAAAGTTTAGTGTTTTGCTTAAGGTCACGTCAGCGTGTGAAATGAAGTCACTTATCCTGCAACTATCAGATGACTTCTCCATTTGCTGAGTCACCCCTGTCCTAAAGTGTGTAATGAAATTCTCAAGGAAGGCCAACAACTACTACATAAGATTTGAGGTGAGCAAAGACTCCGGGTGATTGCTGTCTATGCCTATGCCTAGACATACAGTACAACAGAAGGACCTGACCATGGATGTCAGGAAGATATTTTCCAGAAAGCGATGTGAATGTATGGGATTTGACAGTGTTTGAATGTATCTGATTGGGTTAGGGGCCAAATAAATCTCTGCTTTGATATGGTGTGGCTGAATCTGTCTAGGGGCAGTTTAGGGTCAATCTTCCCCCAAAAAACTTCAAATTTTTCACCTTTTTCAACTTTTTTTTTTTTTTTTATGGGTCTAAGCTCTTCAGAAATGTTGTCTGTCATGTCTTTTATTATCGTTAAACAACTAAACAGCTTCTTTTTTTGGGAGTGACAATTTGTTTTTCCAACTCCAAGTTAAATTCCAGGTATTTAAAATAAATTAAAGTATGAATTAAATGTGGCTATAACATCAAGTCAGCTCAAGTTGCATCATTTTAATCCAAGTTTAAAAAAAAAACCTGGCATGGTCATTAGACAAATCAGCTAGAAAGATACAAACACACACAAAATCTTATAGACGGCAACTTTGCAACAGTTTCTGTTAAATTTAAACATATTAAGAGTGTTAAGTTCTGACCTCAATATTCTGAAGACTACACTTAGATTTCCTTGTTTTTAGGTACATTTGTGGTGATGCTGAAGCAGTAAAACTGTATCACTTCATAGCTACTGGATGTTTTACCAACTTTTTTTTGGATCTCCTTAATATGAGGCTTTAAACGTGATGCTGAACTTGTCCCACAAGGACTCAATAGTTGACTTGGACTTTGATATTGATTATTGAGAATAAACTACAATTTTAGTGGGATCTGTGTGCATTTATGTGTTACAACCACTGTCTTCAATTTTGCAAACACTCACAAAAACATAAATACACTTTTACTGCACATTAACTTTTACATGCAACCTTTTAACCATGTGTGTGACCATTTAAGTATTTGAAGTGAAAATGAAATGGTAGCTTCTTGGTGACACTAATGTTTACAAAGGAAAATTGACAAAAAACACAAGTCACACACGATGTCAGTGACTTTACTCTTCATTTAAAAAGGGGCCTGTTTGCAGTTTGTAAATTGAAAATTACTTTTCAAAAAAGCTAGTCGTTTGTTGTTGTTTTTTTTATCTGACCATGGCTGTCCACGCCAGTTAAAAACAAGGATTTTGAATGTGGCAATTATGTTTTATATTATAAGTCAATATTTTTTTTTTATATAACCCACCTGACAAAGGCAAGGAAGATTCATTTTCAAAAGTGTAGCAGATCTCCATCTGAAAACCCCAGCCTATTTTGGGTTGAAGACAAAGTTAAGACATCTAGACAACTTGAATTTTGTTCTCAATTCAGAGCTAATTCCCTCTACTTTCATTGAGAGCAAACTGCCTTTTGTATTCACATTGCTAAACGGTCGACTGTTTTCATCATGGCCATTAGTGGCCGATGATTTGGATTTGAAGCTCACAATCAGATAAACTAGAGTTTTAATATTTCAGTTCACTTTAAAAACAAACAAGAGGATTTAAAAACTAACTGATATTTCTTCCACACTGCAATGAAAAAGCAAGTAAAGAAACACACATACCCTTTACTTTATTTAGCACCCCCTACCCCCAATAAAAAAATAAAAAGTGTGTAGCTTCAAATAGAAGAATTCAAAACACAACTTTGCAAAAAATAGGATGACAGGTTTAGGATCGGGATGAAGTCAGACCATAATTCTCTGGTTTGATTAAACAACCCACTAAGTGACTCATCATATCAGAGACCAGCAGATTAACCGGCATGAAAAAACGGCCAGCAGATGCTCTGCTGCAAATCGAGAACCCTGACAGGTTTAGGGGCACAGATGTCAGATTCCACTGATATACAGAGGTGCTCAGAATCTATGGAAGGTATAATTACGGTATTATTGATTTAGATGAAATCCGTTTGCAGCCAGGAGTAACTTAAATCTTCTGTGCCACAACAGTGCAGTGATTGAGCTCCCTGTGGATGGTAGGCACCTTGGCTCTTACTGTAATTGAAAGTTGTACAACTCCTAGCCACTACTGCTTTCAGAGCTCCATTATGTCCCTCTGTCTTGTTCCCTGATTGGACTTATATCGGAAAGCCACAGCTGACAGCAGATCTTTCTAATATGTCTCCATCTATCCTACAAATATGTCCCATCTGATTCTACAGAGGAGTGGGATCAGAAACACAAAACTGCTGACTGAGCATTACATACACAGGTACAATAAAGTTATAAAAACACAGGTTTTAAACAGATTACTGACTCTTAACTCTGAGCAGAAGTGTTGATTTATTTTTCCTGAATGTGGTTTTTCATGTTTATAGTGAGAACAACTAATTTCTAATTTACTAATTTCATATGCAGGATGCATTGAAAATCAAAAGACTTATAAAAGAAGCCCTGTTTTTTTTTTTTTTTTTTCACCCAGCTGTAAAATTAAAATTCCAACATCTTATACTAAACTGTTTATTTTGGTTGAGGTTGGACTTATTAAACTTTTCCACTTAGTGTTGATTTCAGGCTTGGCTCTTAAATTCCAAACCCTACTTGTTCTGTGCTTTGTTCGTGCCAACTTGCTCTCTGAACTCCCAATGCTATCAGCCTACTTCCTAACTTAAATCTTAAACATCCCAACCCATTACTCTGACATTCTAACTCCTCACTACAGGTCCAAAAGCAGTACAGCATCTTGAAAGACTCTTCGGTTTTGTTAATTTTTTAAATTTTGTTTACAGTTTCTGAAAATGTTTCTGTGTCTTAGCAGGTTGTTTGAGATATTTCTCTGTGATACAGTTCTTGTGTGTTTGGTACAAATTTCAATGGTGGACCCTGACCCCTTTACAATTTCTAACGTGTTATGATTGAAAAGGCTGATTTTTGTGCAGAAACACAAATTATTCGACTTTTAGCGGGGAGAAAGCAAGCTCCTGGCTTGCTTGTGGTCCAAACGTGTTCTAAAAATTATCTAAGGCAGAAAGGTCTATTTAAAACAGGAAGAAAAAAAAAGAAAAACACTCATCGTTTAAAAGCACATAAAAACACCCAAGTGCAAGGAGCTTAATTAAACCCAGCACAGGCTTAATAAATTACATAGTTTAGTGCAGTATTTTTAACATAGGATTAGTAGCATTATGTGACAAAAACTAAACATGGCCTTAACTGAGTTTAATCTATCTGCAGGCTGTCTAAGCTGCATGGCTAGAGGTCAAGGTGAAAGCGTCCAATAATTGCATTCTCGCACAGCAATTTATACATAAGTTAAAAAATGACTTTAGGTGAAAAGTGATTTGGCGAAAGACAGCTAATAAAACCATTAGTGAATTTTCTTCCTGTCCTTAAGTGCATACTGTATACCTCAAATGGCACTCAGTCTCACACTTCAAGAAAGCTGCTGTATCTACTTGATGCTAGTCTGTATTGAAAAAAGGAAAAATCTTCCTACGTGAAAGCTTTTTTTTCCCAAGTAAAAAGAACAGTCTCCCTGCAAGCACAGATGTTAGAAACTAAATGTTGACAACATTTTACCTTTTCAATGTCAAAAAGGTCCACTTCTCTGAAAAAAAAAAAAAAAAGACGCCTCCACTTTTAAATGAATTCACTTTTTTCACACCTCTCTGCCAGACTTCAAACCAGCCTTGCACACTGCTTCTCACCTTTTTTTTTAATACCTCCTCTTCTATTAATGTGGTCCTATTTCTACTGTGCTGTCTGACCCCGAGCCTCAAGCAGTCCACCCCCCAACCCATCAGCCTTGTGTCCAATGCTTTGAAATGGCAGACGAGTGCTGTCAATAACATCTCACCACCTGCTCCTTCCCAGAGATTGGCCCTCTAATTGACGACCAAATTAAGATGCACATTTACAGAGGAGGTGTTGAATGAGGGAGAATCTGAAGGGAGGATGAATTTGACGGCAACGAGCTGATAGTCTTATCAATAACTTTAGTGGGAGAACGCATGGAGGGGAAGGTCAAAGATGGCAGAAGGCAATTACTTAGTCCAGATTTAAGGTTACAACACACACACACACAAAAAAACCACCAACAAATTTCTCAAGAAAAAGTTAAAGTTGGCAGTATGTCAATCAATAGACCGATTGTCTTCCCAACCGCTTTAAAGCTGAGTCAAGGACAGCAGACCAATTAAATACGGTATAGTTGTCAGGGGGAAACTGAAGCACATCTAAACAGCCTGTGGAGCACCGTCTTCCTCCATTTGGCAACAACAATTCTTTGTTTTGTCACAGTGGGGGGTGATACAAGGGTCCTTCAAAAGGCTCCAAGCAAAAACGTCACAAGATGCCCCTCTTAAGAGTGTTTAAGAGGGGAATATTCACAAAGAATTGTTTTTAAATGTCAAATTCTCTTTTTTTGGAACAAAAACGCTTGTTATTGTCCTCTTGAAAAAAAAAAAAAAAAAAAAAGATGAAAAAGAGAAAAAGGCACAGATGCTTCTTTTGATGCAAAAAAAAAAAAAACTTCAGCACTGTTCCTGAGGAGTGATAATACCATGACCGCGCATAACAATGATACATTAAATGTATTACTTTGAAAAGCTTTATTACACCTCTTGAACTACTGAAAAGCACATTTAACAAACTGCAAACCACCTGCTATTTTTTCCAAGCTATTATTTGCAACTTTTATTTTATTCATTTTTTTTTTACAAGAGAATGGTTCAACACACAGTGCAAAAGTTCAAACTGTGCTGATGACTGCCTTTATAAACCGACTCAACAGCGGCCCCCCCACCACCACCACCACCACACACTTATATATCCCTCCACTGAGATCTATATCATAAAGTAGTGTGTAGATTCCAGAGTGCACTTGGAATGACATTTTTTTTTCAGTATACCACACAAGCTATGATTATTACATTAAACATGCTGGTATATTGCTGAATCCAGCCTATATTATTGTGGCTATATATTTCTCAGACTCTAGACTAAAAGCAGAATTCTAGTCAATTTAAATAGCTACAGAAGTGCAAATTGAACCAACATATCACTCTATACATAAACATATCAAAGATCCACTTTGATGAAAATGGTGTTTTGGGCGTTTTTGACATGCTCATCCATCATGCTTTCTCATGATGGAGGACATATAAAAGGAAAATTATTCTTAAAATCGAGTTTGTTCTTTTTGTTGTGTCTTGTTTTGTTTTCATTAACCAAAACATAATCCCCCCCCCCCTAAAAAAAGGTTTTGTAAAACTGAAGTAATTTCTAGTAAATCAAAATGAGTTGTTGAAACATGAACATGTTTTAGTTTCTGGAATCTTGTTTTTTGACTCAAAAAGGTAATGTTGCCTTTTTTTACAATCGTTTTTGTATTGTGCAATTGTGCAATTGTCATTGCACTCTTTAATACGTTTTTGTGTCGAGTGATATGTTGATGTGATTTGCACTTTCGGATAAATCTAAAGTATATATATATATATATATATATATATATATATAAACTATATATATATATATATATTATATATATATATATTATATATATATATATATATATATATATATATATATATATATATATATATAAATATGACGGAGCAAACTATAATAAGGTACTTATGTCTTTTTTTTTTTCATTGAAACCATGAACAACATCAGCTGTTGTTTCATTTCAACACAGTTTCTTCTTTAATTGACAGATGGATTTTAAAGGCTGGCGAAGAAAGTGAGGGCAGGATAAAGCTTATCTGTCCCGTAGTACCCAGCAGCTTGTAAAACAGCTCTGGAACAAGTGCAATCTCTGTGGTGATAGATTACAGCCTTGCTGTTAGCTCAGCATTCACGCTAGCCAAGCAAGACAATGAGATTGCTCTCAGGCGTATCATGGATGCCTCGCACACAAAACATTCACCTTTCATCATAACCATAGAGACATACTGTCGTCTTTTTATGGGAATGAATCAGTGGGGATTCTGAATTTCACACTGGTATCTTTTCTCAATTTAAACCTCCGTTTCTGCTGTAAAATTTGGTTTTAACAGTATTTCAAGCAATATGCTTTCCGAGTGCCCCCAAAACAACCAATTTTTTTCTGTGCAGGTAAATCCCCAGAACACATTAGGAGTAAAACGATCCTCTCAGGGTCATTTGTGTGCGAGGCATCACTTGACAATGCTGACCTTGTATTTAAGCATGGGCTTTTTATAAAACTCATTCTGCTGTGGAATGCAGCTTGTCACTGCATATGATTATTGTACCATAAACCATTTTAACTACATTATTCTCTGCACTAACTCCCATTTGAATTGAAAGTGCTGCTCAGTATTATGAGTATGTTTAAAGTATGTTTCAGTCATTATTTAAATGAGTGTTATCAACACTTAAATGTCTGCTTAAAGTACCGGTAGTTCCATCGTCCGCTATAATTAAATAATTATAAAAACCAAATAAGAAGATTGTTATTGGATGAATTTAGCATGGTGTTCTGTCTAAACTTTGGGAATTATGCATGTACTGTGTCATTTATCATGCTGCCTTAAACTGAAGAAATTATTATGATTGTATATGTATTTGATGTGATAAAACATGTTTGAAGGAGTTTTAATTTGACAAATTCACACATTGACAAATTAAAACCTTTTTTGATGTCACGCTAAGCTGCGCTCAAAGTAGTCAGCAAAATCAAAGAGAAGACAAAAGCGAGATTTGACACAATGCACGCAAAAAAATGTGTTTTCCAAACGCAAAAAACGTTTTTGAAAGCAAAAAAACAATTTTTAAGCAAAAAACTTAGAAAGTTTTGTGTGCAATGTGGTGGCAGAAATATCACTCCATACTTATAAAGCAAATTAGAATTATATCAAAAATGTCAAATTTATTCACAAAAACATTGTATATTCCTGTTTGATTGTGGGCTGAGATTTAGAGAGCTTGAAAAATAAGCCTACAGTCTTCATATTCTAAACAAAAAGACAAAAAAAAGTGGTTTCAAGTTTAGCTACTGACCTAATTGCAACAGCAAAGCTAGTTTCATCTCCTGTTTCTGATAAATGAACCCAACTTCACCTTTAGCATTTGACATAAAATCACAATATATTTAGATTAAGGCTAAACTTGTCATTTTTTTTTTTTAAATCAAGTTTTGATTTTATTGTTTTTGTTTCATAGGAAAATACTAACAGAAAATTAAAAAGACGTACAAACAAACAAGACATAAAAAAAATCAAACAATCAAAATAAATATAGACAAAGTTCACAAGTACCTTACATCAGCCATGTTTAATGCACTCATTGGAAACTTTTTTGGCCAACATGTTAGTGGGGCAAGGTCTATTTTCAAGCTAACTTGCACTCACTTCATCCTCTGCCAACAAGCAAAAGTCTTAAATTTATGGGCCTCTTTTAAAGTCTGAAGGTTCTCATGTTGAAACCGGAAAAAAGGCTAAACATGCATGGAAATTAAAGAACATTTGAGCTTCTCCGAGTTCTTTCTTGAAGAAGGCTGCTTTTGAATATCAAGGATGGCACCACTGGCCTTGAAAGCCAGATTGAAGCGAGAGATCTCTTTGAATTCTTATTAGATGGATGCTTTATTGAAAACCTTGTACTGTCCACCAACAATATAGACCTTAGGGTTTAGAAAGGCCTATGGTATTGAGATTGATGAACAATGACTTCCATACAAAATGTTCGGCAGTATGTGCTGTGTTTTGTAAGCAAAATGTGACTGATCTATTTCAGTTGAAAAGAGATTTTGTGATCAAGCAGTGGTTGAGGGAAATGAAATTCATAAATAAAACATGAATTTCTTCGTAAAATATCTTGCAGCGATTATCTGAAGTTTTTTTTTTTTTTGTGAAGACAAGATGAAATCTTGTTGATCAATGCTACAGGCCAAGATGATTACACTTTACAGTCATCTTATTTTGTTTATACTGCTTAGACCCTGGCTATACAAATAAGAGCAAACATGAGACAAATCTGCACCTATGAAAAAAAAAAGACTACCATTACAAGAAAAAAATGGTCACCATTTGGTTCCAGTGCTCATCTCTTTTGTGCCCTATTATAAAATGACACAATGGCATTTTTGACTTACGTAAACCTCTTTCTTTCTTTCTCCCCTTTTCTTACTGGAGTATGCTGGGCTGTACCATGTCTAATCACAGGAATTCATTTGTGGGAGAGCCTGGCTGCATTAAATGATCTGAGCTGCCTGAGAGGATCAGATAAATCCCTGTGTTCAATAAACCAAAGCGCCTTTCCTGAGCGCAATCATTCTTAACGGGCACACGAGTGCTGATCCTAATCCTGAATATTTGCAGTGCCTTAAGCTAGAAATTCTGCCTCGCAGCCGAGCACATCTGCTCTAGAAAATGTATTTCATAACCGTATGGATAACATCCATGTTGGAAATCATAAATTGATATTAATAAAAAAAAAAAATACACAGATCTTTGCTGCATATTTTCTGAAAAGCATGTTTGGAATTTCACAATGAAGTTACTCCAATTAATATTTTCATTTAAACTGTCACATGAACAGTGTAAGAAGGAATAATAATTTCACAGACAGAAATATCTTCATAGCAGAACCATGACGATTTTTATTGTTTTTAGCCCATTTTCTCAGCCTTCCGGAACTCACTCTCACCCTTCACACCTCCAACAGTTAAAAAACATGCACTTAACCCCACTAACTACACATCACAACAATGCATGTCATTAGCAAAAAGTTGCTGACAGCAACATTTAGCAGGAAAGGAGCTAACAATGAAGTAAAGAGTAGATTTCCACTTTTTTTGGTATGCCTATGTTTAGAAGTTTAAAAACAGTACAGACTCACACGCATTGTTTATAGTGCAGTATGTGTAGACTTTTATTTGATATTTAGTGTTTCTTTAGTTAAGTTGAGGTGGCTTTAGTGTATTTACTTTCCTATTTATTGCACTCTATTGGAATACTTATCAGTCTGAATTTTTAATTATTTACTTTACAAAATCACCCAACAAGTAGTCAGAGAGAGAAAAAAAAAACACATTTCACCAGTTATAGACTTTCTGAAACTGTCTGCTTGTCCCACGCAAAATACATACAAACAACACATTAGCGCCCCAATCATCTGCGTCCACAGTACATCAAGAATTTTTCCCCATTAGAGTGAGCACCACCTACACACCTATAAACAGACACACACACGCGCACACACACTTTAACTCACAGACACAAATACTTCTCAAAGCTCCACATCAAATGCATTGCTACTGTCTAACTTAGAAACTATTGGCAATTTACTGGACTTAGCCTTCAAATCAGGCACCTATCTCTTTGTTTGATTAATGCAACGCTTTTCTAATTGGACGATTAGTATTAAAAGTAAAAACCTCTACAGATGATCCACATACTGCTGCACATCTTACCTTTTATTAAAAGACAAAAAAAGCTAAATCACACATCTGTTCAGGTCTCTGCACTGGCTTCCTTTGACTGCCCACGTCAATTTCAAAACCCTGAAAGCGACAGGTGGACATCACCTTCCCACTTCAGAGCTGCACTCTACAAACGAACAGTGACTGGTGGTCTCTGCACCATGCAGCACAAGATCACAAGCTAAACTTTAGCTCTCTGATCCTAGAACCGTGAGAAAAGGTGTCCAACTCTGCATACGCAGCTTTCCCACTTCTAAAATAAACTAAATCTTATCCTTTTTTTGAGCATGTAGTAGACAGACCCCACTTCTGAATAATAAACGAATATAAAAGTTGCCATTAAACCAATGCAAGTAACAGTTTAATATAAAGATTTATATGATTAGGATAGATAAAACTTAATGATATGGCTTCTAAAAGTAAAATATTCCCAGTAACTTCCACTGTCCTTTTGTCCAAGGAAACTTGGCTGGCTACATCCCCTCACAGAAGTGTGTTTGCCAGATAGACATAGCCCCTCCCACTCCCACCCTTGTTAAGAGGTAATTACAACATCTGTCAAGTTATCCTATTATATTTATGAAAGCTGACAGCTGAATGCCTCTGGAGGTCTGACAGAGGTCTTACCATTGTGTCACGAGAGAGCTGTTAGATAAATGGATGTCAAATACAGGTGAAATCATATCAGTGGAGACACAGAAATAAGAGCCTTTCCAAAGCGGACTGTTAAAAATCTTTCAGTGACTCACTGGTCGGCGCTTTAAGGCTTTGTCATTGCATGATTAGATTTAAAGCTGGCAAGCCCTCACTACAAGCTGTGTGTTGCTGTTTATTCACATAAACACAACTTTCATTGCCAAAAATGATCGACAAAGAGCATGCAATTATTTTTGACATAAGTTGGGGTGTAACGATTAATCGACTTAATTGATTTATATTCCTACCTAATTGATCTGTCTGAGGTAAGTTGCAAATGAAATTAATCTATACCATTATAAGATCATTTTAAAATGAAATAAATCAATTACATCTGGATTGGGGAATACCATATGGATTGCAGCACGGTAGGTTTATTTTACTCTAGAATAGAAATTAACCAAGTGCCATCCCAGTACGTAATGCACATGATGGCAGCAAAAAATGATCAAGCCATCATTACAGTCCAATGGGTGGAAACACTATGAATTTTACAAAGACATGCGGTCATACATTGTAGTACAATGTTCTAATGATGTACTGTTTGTAATATTTTGATGTAGATAAACCACAATGGGCTGAACTTTATGAAAATGAATACATTTTTGGCTAAAAATGTCCTGAATCAATTTTAAGTCCGGATTGCTCAAAATGAAGCGATGTTGATTCTGATTCCTATCAGCAACCAGAAATTATTATATGAATCTAATCAGTGTCAAAATTAGTTTTTACATCCCTAATACTTTGATTCATATTTGGCTCTGTTCAATATCATGCAACTTGAATCATATTGATTCTAGTCTTGACTAAAATCATCTGCATGTGCTGTCTAATGTGAAAGATGAGCTAATGTTCTCATCAACTACAGCACTGTAACTATTTATTACTATTGAACATATTACTGGTGTTTATTTTGTTGGAGCTGGATGCATTAGGAGTTATTAGTTTGAATACAATCTCATTCTGACTTCATTACTCTCAATATGTGATTGTCATTCTCCACTTTGAGTAAAATCCAGTTTGCAGTCTGATATTTTTGGTGTCTAAATAATGAAGTATTGCCACAGCAGACGTGATTATCCTTAATGTGTAATCTTTTCAACTGTAAGAAGCTATTACTGATTAAAGGTCCGCACTTAGTGCAACTTAAACAATAAAAAAGGGGAAAAAAAATTGAGAAACTATATTGAGAAATACTAAAAATACACCAGAATCAGATGGCAAATTTGTGGAAATGCGAAACAGAACAGATGTGAAAGACCGAATGAGTTGAAGCGAGAGAAGTAGTGAGGAAGAGGAAGGTTTCTAAATTAAAATCACAGATGCTTGTGTTCTTGGAGTCTTTCCTCTGACCTCATCTGGGTGACAACATTTCCCCCGGCCAAACAGATGTTTCTCTCTGAGGACTTTTCTTCCATCACGTCAGGACTCACTGGCAGCTCCTTATGCTGACACAGCCAGCGCTCATCTCTTAAATGACCTGAGACAACGCCATCAGAAAGCCTCTGCTGCACACTTACGTTATTACATCTTTTCATTATCCCTCTGGTTTATGAACCTTTTCTCCAGGCTTTTCCATCTTTAATTCCCTTTGTCGCTCCCTAATTTGACTGTGCCGACAATAAGAACGGATTTCCAAAGGTTGTACTCGGGTCTTGGGTAAATTAACTAAAGGAGATTAAAAATACTCGCCTGTCTGTCACAGACAGTCATTTGTCACCTTACTCAAGTGACTCCCCCGGTCAGATTTGATTCATCTAGTGGCTACAACATCACTCAAACTCTAATACATTCCCTTTTTTTAATCCGCCCTCCAGAGAAATTGTGGCTGGCTTCTTCTTAACCAGATGTGAATTCATGTCATCAGAGGTTATTTCTGGGCCTGGCTAGTCCATCTTCCTGTCCGTTTTCTAATTTCAAGGCTCCCTGTGGGAAACTAGGCTAGGCTACTTCTGATGACATGTATGTCAGAGAGCTTTGAATAAAGAGCACGCATTGCAGCTGTAATCAACTTGGCTAAAAGGAAAAAAAAAAAGGAGGCTTAACCATTTCTGCTTTTTAGACCCAATTGTTCTGCAGCTGCCTGGAAATGCTGCCAGCTGCCATGGAGGCAGCTAACTGGGAGCAAAAAAATAGTTAGTCACACTTTAAATTAGTTTCAATCCAGCTTCTTTATGAATCCTTTCACTAAAATATGGAACATTAAATTATGCCCTTAAATGTATTGAGGAAGTGAGCTCTCTGGAATCACTCAATTGCCCCCAGTAAGTACGAGGAATAGCCTGGTCAAGAAGTGAGAGAGGCAATAAGGAAAGGAGAAGCATTCAAACAAAAAAATGAAAAACTCTTAAGAAATCTTTAGTCCAATAGTCACAGCCGAGACAGAAGAGTTACAAGGGAAAGGAAATGACATAATTGGGTTATTGCATTTTAAATATTGTTTAATTAACTTACTTTTGAGTTATAACAGTATCGCAAATGCAGACATTTTGAGGAAGCTGTAGAGATTTTTTTTTAATATATTAACTAAAACCTTCCTTTTAATCGATATAATCCAGACCCATTTTTACTTAAAAGTAAAATTATGTCAACTATAACACAACACAAACCATGTAGACCACAGAAGACATGTCTGATATATTTTCTGTTACACTGATGATACCATGGGTTTTTTTGGGTTAAAGTATGTGTCCAACGTAAAATATTGTCATCATCATCACATTCAGAGTCCTGAAGAAGATAGAGGGAACACAAAAGTCCTTCGCTTTTGAAAAGTCAGGATAAATATTTGAGAATTGTACAGATAAAGACAAGCTCTGCCCTGATGTATTCTAGCTTTAAGTTACTGTGGGAGACCTGGATCAGTCCTTTAAAAAAAAAAGAAAGAAATAATCATGTAGAAAAGTTAAAATGACCTTTTTTGTCTCAAAATTTATGGACATAATAATAATATGTACTGTGAAAAAGCTGCAGCACACATCTTTATTAAACAGTAAAGCAGCAACGTAACAATCTTAGCAAACATAAATAAAATGAACAAAATCTGCTATACTATGAAATCACTGAGTGAAAGCCTCATTCTTTCTCTTTGGTGGATGGGAGACTTATTCTGGACTCTGACCCTTTATTTCTGCTTGTAACCCTTGTGCTATCCTAGGCACTGTAACATTGGGAGTGGGGTCATCTAGACCACACAAGACAGTGCACTAAACCTTTTTTTTTTTTTTCAATGAAATGTGATCTTCACTGGTATCCATGGATTACATGAAATCCTCTTCACCTTTATCCACCTTTGTTATGGTAGGGATAACACGTCAATGTAAAGGTGGGGTCATCTGGACCCCATAGGATAGCACAAGGTATAAGGACACATTTACCCTAGGTAAAAGGCCCCCAATTTCCATTCCTTCTCAAGCCTGGGAGTATCAAATAAATAGATACAGATTAATTAATTAATTGAGTGATTGCAGTTCATTCAATTTCAATTCAATTTTGAAAGGGATACAAGGTCCAATTGAACTGTTTACCTGAAGAAACATAAAAAAAACATGTAAACATATATATATATATACATATATAATATATATATATATTAATCCCTGTGGTAACTTTTGACCAAATATCTCAAGCACTTTTCCTTGACAAAAACATACATACTGATTTCAAAAATGTCTCTTTGAGGGGGTTTAGACAACAAAATGTTGAATTTCTGAATACATAAAAAAATAACATAGTGAAAAACACATTTGCAGCATGTGACTTAAAAGTTCCACTAGTGAGTCCTGATACTCATAATGCAATAAACTATTAATTATGTATGTGTTAACACCATTCCTCTTTGGCTGATGTGCTATTTGTCAGTACAACCACCCAGGCAGCTTCTTTGGCTCTTGGTCAGCCTTGGAACATGGTAATAAAGGTAATTGATTCGGTTGAAATGCTTTCATTTCCCTCTCAGAAGGCCAGTGGTCATTCAGTCCATAAACACAGGTAAGACCTAAATGAAAATATTCAGTATCTAGGTCTCAATACCTCATGATGCTGTGGGAGAGAACTCAGAGAGCATGTGAAGCTCTAAACAATCTAAATATTCAATGAAAGCTTTAATCATTTTCTACAGAGACATGGATTTGTTGGTTATATTGATGAAATCCTTATTTCTTTTAAATAAGCAAGCCTTTGTAAAGGGTTTCCAAACAAGAGTCTTAGTTAAGCCTAATGTCTCAGCAAACTCATATTTCTCTTATAGACTTGGAGTTTAAACAGGTCCCACTTGGGCAGCTTTCGGGTCTCAGAGCATGGCCCGGAGGCATTGGAAAGCTTTATCATGTTGGCAGAAACTGACACCTCGGGCATTTGTCAGGCCACCAGCCACACTAGAATCTCCCTGGGTGGGCAATTATGTGGGAATAGCAAGCTTTGTGTCATTCCTTATGGCTCTAATACCGCTTCCTCTTCATTGAACATCTGAGCAGGAGAATGAGAACTGTGGCGGCTGTCATCGACTGCCTGTGAACCCTGTTTTAATTAGCCCAGACTCCCTATTTCAAGATTTGAAAAAAGAAGATGGATTCTTTGGGAAGCATTTACAAAAATTTTCTCTTTTTATCCTTTTTTGTCTTCCTATTGATTTACAGCTGTGTTTAAAGTGTCACAAGTATGAACTTTTCTAATTGATGGAATCAAAACACAGTTAGGTGCAACTAAGGAAATATCATTAAACCTTCTTAAAATGCAAGCAATGATTTTCAGCCCCTAACAACATCCAAAACAGCATATTATTTTATGACTTTGAAAGAGCAGATGGCATACTCGCCTGATTTTAATTAGTTTTTTCTAATAAAAAAGAAAGAATGTTGGGGAATTTGTGTGCAAATGTTCGTACCACCCTCACGGGTATTTCCATACAGTAATTAATCAGAACCTGCCTTGGATCTAAAACCTCTTGTATGCATCCGAGTGAGATGATGTTCCGATTCCTTCCATCTGCTGCTGATGCAGATGATTTATTCTAACATGAAATTCTTGGACAGGATGCTAATGTGCTGCTAAAATGTGGAGTCAATGACACTTAAATGATTTCTTCTGTATTCGACCAATGAAACTTTCCTTTTGCACGCAGTGTGACCTTTGGTGAGCGGATGGAAGAGCTGAACCGGTTTGGAATGAAAATCAGCCAATGTGTTCCTGCATAAAGGTTAATAATGAGTTAAAACATTGGTTAGCCTTATCTTTTACTATAGACCTTTGCCAAGTGGGAAACAGGTAGGTTCAAGTTAAATCCAGAGGGCATAAAATATATTAGCTATCAATGAGTGAGCTGTAGAAAACTTAAAATCACACACAATTTGATATAATTTATTATATGTATGTTTTTCGAATTATGCAGATACAATAACAGTAACAAACATACAACAAAACTTTATTTAAAAAAAATAAAAGGGGATTGCAAATAAAAGGAATGTACTTTCTCAAACTGTACTGCTATGAAGTGAGTAGAGTTTTTATCTGTGGCAATCCTATTTCATGGTGTAAGGCTTTACCTGTTGCCCATTTGGGTTCACTGATGTGATTAATCCTCCAGACTTCTAACAGTAAACCAAGAAACCCAACTCCTATTTTTTTTTTCCTATGACAAAATCTTCTTATTTTTTCTGTGCTTTACCACAGTCAGGGCTAAAAATAAAATTAATCTGAAGTAAGATTTTTAACTTTTGTGAAGGCATGCAGAGATACCCTGTAAGAAACTGCTGTCAGACAGAATACTTAAGGTTACAAACAATTGTATTATTGCTGCACATAAAAAGGGAATATCAAAAAAAACCCTAAAGGGGTCAAATGAACGGATGCAAAAAAACAACACTTGACTTAAACAAATGAATGAACTGACTTCCTGTTCTGCAAAACTGGTCTGGAGGCTCCTCAAAGAAATGATTGGAACAGGTCAGGTCACTCAGTAACTACTAAGGATGGTTACTAAGTGATACATAGTGTAATCTTGTTGGTGTGCAAAAAGTCAAACCTCAAGTCAAACGACTGATTTTTACTTACATTTTCTAGAGTTACTGGTTAATGCTCAAAGGAGTTTGAGCTTTATGCAATAAATCTCTTAAGAAGCAACTTAGTTTAAAACCAAGGGTCTGATAACACTATACATACAACAAAGTGACAGCTGTTGTGAGTAATTATCACCCAAATATTGTTTGAGAACAAACAAACAAAAAAAAGATGGTGGGAAGTAAATCAAGGAAAACACAGGGCAATGCAAAAAGTAAAACAGGAAAATAAACCACCAGACCAGCTATTTAAGTCAGAGAACCTTAAAAAAACGGAATTTACCAAAAAGGCACTAAACAAACAAAAAGTACTAACCAGGCAGTTAAGAAATTAACCTTCTTGGATAAAGACCAAGTTTTGTAGAAGCTTCTCAGATACACAAAGGCCTTTTTTTTTCACGTTTGCAATAATACACAATTTTCTAACATAGCTGATAATCCTGTTAGTGCTGTCAGCTGCAAACTGTAGAAATGTGCATCTCATTTTTTTTTTTTAAATTTAAAAACACTGGCAGGATAAACAGACACCCCATTAATTATATTTTTTCACAAACAGAACACCGGCTAATAACTCATTGCCTGATGCAGTATTTCTCAAAAGACCAGATAATGTCACTTGAAGGTGACCTAATTATAGAACAACACTTCCCATTATATGTTCAGTAAATATGATCAAAGGCACACCAACTCACCAAGTAATCAAGAAACAGAATTCCCTTTAGCCTTTGCACATCCTCAGAATCATAAGCCGAGAATCTATTCTTACACTGCCTGATGTGTTTCCTTAATGTATAGGAGCTGGAGAGCAAAACATCCACATTTGATTGTTCAGAAATTTGACAGTCTATCACATTATCGTGCAGCTTGGAAGGTTGTGCCGTTGAGTCTTTTTTGCAAGTTTTCCGACTTCAACCTGCGATTCGTAAATGTGAAAGGACACGTGCAGGGATTTTCTGTTGGTCGGTGCCAGGATGTGAAGTGAACACAAGTAAAGCCAGAAAGAATACACTCTAAATGGACCGTGAGGTGGTCAGATGTTACAAAAACTGCATAATATGCCTCTTGATGTACATTTGCAGAGACGAGGTTGGAAATGCCTACAATTTTCTCCCTGTGGTTAAGTGCACTCTCATCTGTTACCTCACAAAAAGAACCTCAATCTATTTTCGGGCCTCCCAGTAGCTGAGCACTCAATTGATTGGAAGTGAAAGAAAAGGCTGATTGACTGGCTTAAGTGATGTTTGCTTGATGCCGTCTTTCAGGGTGGCTCCTGAAGGGAGACGAACTTCAGTTGAAAACAAAGTGCAAGTGCATCGCCAGCAGCTTGACTCTGCATAACATGGTATTTGGTGCAGCCTTTGGTTGAAAACGTACAGCCATTTTACCTGTTTAAGTAGGATTTTTTTTCTTTCTTTTTTTTGGGTGGCAATGGCTCGGGCAGTTGTCCAGTGATCGAAGGGTTGGCGGTTCGATCCCTGCTCCCCCCAGCCAACTGTTGTTGTGTCCTTGGGCAAGACACTTCCCCCGTCCTTGCCTCCAGTGTGGCTCCACTGGTGTGTGAATGTGCATGAATGTCCCGGTGATGGTCAGAGGGGCCGTAGGCGCAAACTAGCAGCCACGCCTCTGTCAGTCTGCCCCAGGGCAGCTGTGGCTACAACAGTAGCTTACCATCACCAAGTATGAATGAATAATGGACACACTGTAAGCGCTTTTAGCATCTGCAAAAGCGCAGATAAATCCAATCCATTATTGTTATTATTATTATTAAAGGGTCTTTTATGTATTATCTATGCACTTAGATCAAGTATGCACATTTTGGTAAATAAATATGGATCATCAGATGTAGTCCTAATAAATTGCAGTAATAGTTAAAATCATCATATGTAATAAACAAACTCAAAAACAGCTGCACTGAATTGTAAGAAATGCTTAAAAGCAAAGTTTTAGCTTTAGTCAGTTCTCTTTGGCCCCATTTTAGGAGGCTCTGTTTTTGTATTGAAGAGTTTTTTCTCTGAATTAAAAAGGTGTCAGACTTATATAGCAGCTGTATGCCAATCAAATTCATGTTCATTCTTTAAAAACAAAGGTTGATTTCATTTAATAAAATATATTAAGAAAAAACTGCTCCGCTATTTTTCATGGTTGAACAAACATTTAACAAAATCATTCATTCATTGTCATTCATTGTCAAAAATTAATGAATGCCTTGATTATCTCAATTTTTACCTCCAACAGTTTCAGAAAAATAAAATAAATAAAAAAATAAAAAAAATATTTGAAACCTGACCACGAGCTTTCATTTTAGGCATCTTTGTAAAATTGTATACAAAGGTTAATAGAGTGTTACGTTTAAGCTCTTTAAAAGCAACATAAATTGACAAGTTAATGGACTATCTAATCATTCAATTTCTATTTTTTAACCCTTTTCATGCTATCCATTTGCTTGCATGAGACCGTCACTATGTTGGCAGGACGTGACCTTTCCAGGCTGAAAACATGGTGCTTTACCTTGACCTTTTGGGTCTTATATGGATATATTGACTGATTGCAGTAGAGGTCAATGAACATTTTGGGGAAATTGACATTAACTCTGTTTCCTCTACATGATTTTTCCATTTCTTAGCTGAACTTTTGCAGTTTAAAGCAGAATAATAATGACGTACTACAATTTACTTTATTGTCTCTGTCATACAAAACTTTAAATGATGACACTGAAGGAGTGCAGTGCAGAAAAAATAGAATTTTTGATTTATGGGCAAAATCATGCGCTTTATCGTATTATTTGCATTCAAATTTCACCAAATTTCTTTTTTTTTTTTTTTTCTTATCCAGAGGAAATCATTTTTGTAACTCGTTTAATTTACATTTCTAAAACACTATATGCCATTCACATTAAAATCTTGCACTGTCTTTAAAGCATCTTTGCTCCAGTAAACATCCAAAAATGACCTAAGACTGGGGCTCCAATCCATTTTGCTTTAAACCACTCTCAAACTGTTGGAAATGTTTTATGAGAGCAGTGTAAAGGAAATCTTTGGGGCAATTTTTGTGGTTTTGTTGAGGGAAGAGTATTGATTTCACAACAAGAAAAAAAAGAGAAAAAAATAAGATAAAAATCAGGGGTGCAGCTTATGTTTGAAGCTTTCAGAAAAATAACCAACCCAGCTACCCTTTAGCTATGTTTCAAGCTAAATGATGTGCAGAGACACAAAAACAAAGGAAAAAGGAAAAGCTGCAGTACTGTCAAATGATTTGAAGGCACGTTGGCACCACCATTCGTAGTGTTTAGTTCACATAGCGTGCACCCCTTAGGTGACATGAGTTAATTACACCCATCAACAAGAGAACCCAAAGTTGTTTGGTCACGTTACATTAACTTGATGGTTTTTTGGGGAAAAGGGTTGCAGCAGCATAATGAAGGTGCCCTATTTGTGGCTCTCATTTATTGAGAGAAATCAAAATGGGAAGTGACAGTGCCTACATTGAATGAAAACACTTCATTCTTCAAGCAGCTCCTTCAGGAAAGAGTATTGCCACTAAGAATTTTCTGCATGACCAGCAAAAAGAGAGAGAAGTGATTTGAACACGTCCAACATTGCAATGAGGTGGAGGAGAAGCATATCCCTAATGCTGACAGGGTGTGCAGTCAGCAGAGTCACCTTCCGGAAATTTGGCAGCCAATCCTCAAAGGAGACAAACCGGCTTCTTTTTTTTTTTCTGCTGTGTTCTGTGTTTGGACAGAACACACACGTGGAGAGGGATACATGGATGGTGTGAAAACAGCGCCACATTACCACACCTCTGGGCCTCAAGGGGAATCCAGCTGGCAGCTCCAAACCAGAGTTACATGGTCTAAGGTTGCCATGGGAACGGGGGTACGTGATGAGCTTAACGGACAGAGACGTCTTGCCACATGGGTTTTCGTTCTCCAGAATAATTTTTTTTTTTGTATACTAAAAAAGGTGGAAAAAGAAGGAACATTTCCTGCCTACATACTACATGCACCCGAATATTCTGCTCCTCAGACACAGAAATCAGAACAAAAAATGGTGGAGCCGAAGAGCGAGACAGGTTAAAAATATCAGACAACAAAAACAAGCAGCACTGTTTGTATCCCAACTCAAACATCCAGGTTTTTTTTTTTTTGGAAATCCTTTCTGAAATGTCTCTCCCGCCTTTTTTTCTGTCTTTCTTTTATCATGTCACAGGATCACAGTGCACAAAACTAGCTGTTTGTTCTGGCCCGGCGCTGTGCTCTACCACATACTGTTCATCAACACTTGTCAAAAGCTTTCTGAACAACATCAGTGTTCTCAGCAGCCGGCTGAGCTAACGAAGGCTGGAATCAATAGTTGCGTGGAGTTTCCGGATGAAGACGGGCATGACAGAGGCACTCAGGGGGATAAAATAACAGAGCAGTAGGAACCCACAGACAGCAACCAATGATCCGGGCTGTCAATGTGATTTATTGACCGCGCTGCTAGGACTTACTGATGCAAAGGAAACCTGAAGTAAAGTACATTTAGTTTTTTTGACCTTTTCAGCCGTCCCATTCACGTGGTCTGCAGTGGGAGAAGGAGTGTCAAAATTTTGGAGGTCTGCAGCTGCTAAACTTTATGAAATATTTGTATCTAATAGTTATGGGAACTACTTGGCATTGCAGTTTAAAGTTGGAGTAGTCCCTCTTTTATCGTGGGGGATACGTTCTAAAAATAGCCCCTCATTGATTAAATCCACAAAGAAGAAAATTAAGGCTGTAAAATTGTTCACTACACACTACTCTTTTTTCAGACAAATGTGAATATTTTCACTTTTTATTGTTATCAACGTTTTGACCCTAGAAAAATAACTATAGAATGAAATAGCAAAATCTGCTTGTGATGAAAGATTTATATAGAGTTTTATCAAGCTGAATGCATTCTGTACAAGAGACACTGCACACATGAGATTGATTGACAAGGTCAACAGCCAATCAGGACAAAGACCAAAGTGTTCACTTCACCCTCCTGTTATGTTACGGGTCAAATTGACCCGTTTTAAAGTTTGAACATCTAGGAAAAATAGTTAAAAGTATTTTTTCAGCATGAAACTTCTTCTGCTTGCCTTAATTTGTGTAATCAACTTATATTATGAAAGTGGTTCATTTCACATATTTGCAATCCCCCCCTGCATGTTTATATCACATAGATACTGTTCAGGTCAATTTGACCCGGCAGTCAAACTGGAGGTACAAGGATTTCTTATAATTACTAGTACTTCTTTATTTGCAGCTGTGATATATTTCACCCCAATCACACACATAGACACACACGCGCACACACCCACGCACGCACACACACACACATACACAGGTGCATACGTGTTATGACTTTTGACAGAAACCATTTATGTTTTTTTTTTTTTTTGACGCCTCGCGTCGAAATCTATTCGACCAATGAGAATGGCGCTTATGCACACGTGTCTGGAGCTTCTGAAGTTAC
The DNA here is from genome assembly GCA_023969325.1 of Oryzias curvinotus. Lineage (NCBI taxonomy): Eukaryota > Metazoa > Chordata > Actinopteri > Beloniformes > Adrianichthyidae > Oryzias > Oryzias curvinotus. Next base: position 7,414,247 of record CM043709.1, on the reverse strand, counting down.
AGTAAAACACAACTTGGGGGCGCTCAAACACAAAGCTGCCTTTCTGAGCACACATACCAGCAAAGAAGATAGACGCCAAGTAGCGGCTACACTGCCGCAAAGACATAATGACGGACATTCTAAAATATCCTCGAAAACGCTCATGATACATTTTCAGCTCTTGTACCAGTCGATAAAACTCACCATGTTCTTCTCTTCTCGTAACTATGGGATGTACCCAAAATCGGTGTCTTTTCCAGCGTCTTTCATCATTTCTTCATTATTGGAACTGGAGCTGGAGCTGCTGGTGCTTGAAATATTCACGTTTTCTTTGTATGATTCTGACAAGCACGTAAATACTGGCTCTCTTCTTCTGAGTGAAAACCACCTTGTGTACAGGAATATTTCTGTTTTACATTAAGCGCCATCTAATGTCAGGGAATGAAATTGCATGTTGGCTCGGCTCATCGTCAGCGAAAATCGCCTGGGTGTGAACACAAAAGACGTGGCGAAAAACGCTGGCGAATAACACCTGGCGAATATTCGTCCCGGTGTGTACGGGCCTTAAGGCAGACCTTTAGAAAATGAGCAACCAAAGAAGGGGAACGATGACAGTCCAGGAGGCTCTGGAAATCATCAATAATCATGATCAGAAGAAGACAATCTTGAGCTAAATTCTGATTCTAATGATTCTGATTTTGAACAGGATGAAGGAATTGTTATTCCTGTTCCTCCAAGCAAGACATTCATATCAAAGAATGGTGAACTGCATTGGTCTTCATCCTCAAATATGCTCAGACAAACCTGTCTGCAGAAAACATAATAAAGACAGTGCCAGGGCCTACGAGGATGGCACTCATGTGACCATGTCAATTCAATTCAATTCAATTCAATTCAATTCAATTCAATTCTATCCTATTTGTATAGCCCAAATTCACAACAACAGTCGATTCGATGGGCTTCGTATCAGTAATTTAAAAAGTAAAGCATAAAATCAAAAGGATCATGAATACATAGAATTCAATAGGTTTCAAGATTCAAGGTTTTATTGCCGTTTACACATGCGGTACATCGGAATGTTTCTTTGGCATCTCTTATGTCAGGGTAAATAAGAAAGGACAAAAAAAAATTAGAAAAATAAATAAAATAAAGTTAAAAGTTAAAAATAGACAACAAAAGTACAAGGTATATAAAAAATATAAATATGACTAAATATAAATATATTGCAGCGTCCCAGTCTGTTCAGAAGAATTATTGCACATTTGGAGTTATATTTTATTGCACTTCGATGCCCTCTTGTTTCTTCTGGCATGCTATGTTTAATACATTTTGTCCCCAAAAAGGTCATTGTTTTGTTGTAATTGTGTCATATCAAGTGTGAAAAGTAAATTTGACTAAAAATTATAGTTAAAATGCTTTAGAGATTGTGCCGTGTGCATGCTTCTCTTTCCTGGCCTGCATTTCCCACAGCACTAACCCATCTATTTTAAGTTTCAGTTGTATAATAGAAGACAATTTAGACACAGTATACGCTTTTAGAAATTGTGTTTAAAAAAAAAGGGGGGAAAAGAATAAACAAACAACAGACTTTTGCGAACAAGACCAGAATTCAACAGACATTTGGGATGGAATGTAAATTATGCTCATGTATCTGCAGTTTAGCTTTATAGAATTACCATTACCTTGATAAACGAGAATCTTTACCTGGTGTGTCACTTGACATAAGGCTTGACATAAGATTATGATCACTAGTATTACTTTAGCCAGCTGGTAGCTGAATATCATATATTTAACTGAAAATATCAGATGTAATAGAGTAGAATATCAGCAGCTGTTTTTTCCCCTTTTCATCTAAAATGTGCTGTAGAATTTCAAATGTGCGGGACCAATGTTGTACTGTAGAAACAAAAGTAAACATGACTCGGAGAAAGAGTGAGAAGTAATACAAGAAAATGACATTTTTTTCCCCTTTTTTTTCAGAGCAATAACCTACACTGGATCAAGGCTGCGGGTTCCTCTGGGTCTGCTTATGAGAGCATCACAGCTTTAATATCCTTGAGAATGGGCCGATCCTAGCTGCAGATAACAATAACCAGGTGTTTTTGTAGACATATTTCCTGAGTGTGACTACCACACAAATTTGACTTAAGGGAGCAGAAAAAGTCTCAAAGCTGTCCCTTTCAGTCAACTCCTCACTTCAGTTGTCACATTCATTTAGAGTGATTTAAACAAATCAGATGTGGTTTAATGGAAAACTCATAAAAACATATTGTTACTGTCTTTGTGATTTTTACAGTTTTACAGACACAATAAGAATATTAAACATGAAAAATATTTAGTGGTTGTTGAAGAAAAAATATCAAAACATAAAAAATAAATACAAAATTAGGAGGTGTGCTAATATGATTATAGCATATAAACATTTCAATAGATATGAAAACAGTATCACTTCGCTTGTGATATTGCTTAGCGCATTTGAAAAATGTAATTAGATGCAGCATACTTTTTTTAGAGAAATTGATGCAGTTTAGGTTTATATTTGAAGATATTTTTGCATTTGAGAAGTCCATTTGCAATAATTAGACCTATTCATGTAACGTGATAAGAAATGTCCTCCACTAAGAGATCCAAGAGAATGAAAGTCAACTCTTTGTAGAGAATGCATGAATTGAGAAAAGAAAATAGCGTAAGAATCGTTCTGAGGGAAGTTAGAAACGTGCATAGCCGGAAATCAAATCTCGGAAAAACAAGACAACAGAACATTTGGAAAACAGGATACTGTTAAAGTTAATGGTGCACATCAGGTGCAAATTGAAAAAACACTTTGGGTTTTTGACAAATGTATACCTTTAAGCTTCTGAAAATGTGCATGCTGCAAAAAATGAAATAAAATGAAAAAGAATAAAAAAATACATGAAAAAGAGAAATATACAACGTAAATAGAGTGTAAATAGAAATAAACAAAAAGACACTGGAAGGCATCTGGAATAAGATCTGTCATCAACAGCAATCTCACATTTGGACTCTGAGCTCAAACACTTTCCACATTTAAAGAGTCAATTTTAAATGGGTCTTAGCTCACAGGACAAAACTGTGTTTCTGGGTCATTTTCAAATATGTCTTGCTTTATGCAGCCAAGACCAGTAAATGGCATCTGATGACATAGCAGGTTGTGCTTATTGGCAGTCTTCAGCCTTGTCCCCAGCGTGCAGAAATTTCTTTCATTTCTCTCAGTCTTTTGATAAAATACTGGGTTGTGCAGGACAAGATTCACAAAGTCTTTGCACTTTGACACTGAGGAATGCTGTTTTTAAGCCATATACAATCCACACATATATATTATATGTTTATATATATATATATATATATATATATATATATATATATATATATATATATATATATATATATATATATATATATATATAAAACTATGTTTTTCAAGAAAAAAATCATTCAATAAATAATCATATAAGAGACCTAAATTCAGTTTATGTATTTTTTTCTGGCTGATAATTTTCTTTCTATTTCCTCTTTTTCTAACCCTGTTATTCCTGTTTAACCTTGTTTTGACTGTTTTGTGAACTAAATAAGACATACAATTTGCAATGATTAAAAACAAAATGAGACACAATTTCTTAGTTTTTATCAGTTTTTATCTGTAAATCCTGCATTTTAAATTAGCAGAATTTAAAAGTTCTCCTTTGAGACCCACAACAAAAATGTAAAACATATCTTGAGTGAGCTGCTGTATTGGGTACATACGTACAGCACAGAACATTTAAAAAAATAAATAAAACACCCTTCTTAATCAGTTCTAAAAGCTGCAGCAGGTGCTGCTGGGAGCTCCATTTGCAGTCTGAGGACAAGAAAACGTCTCATGCATTAGCAACAAGAAAGGAGGCAAACGCAACAGATGAGTCGGAGAGCAAATGCATCAGCTCAATCTGTCGCTTGAGCTGTGATAGCCTGGTTTCCGGTGTATCATCCTGAGTGCTCAGGTGCCGCCCTACTTCCTAGCAGGGCAGTAAAATGAATGAAAGGGTCATTTGGCCAACTCAACGAGGCAACAGCAAAACATGGCAACAAATGGGTGCACTAATAGAATTATTTTCGACTGATGGTAGCACAGCCTGTAAATCTTTTTTATGAGTCAGCATGAATAGAACTGTGCTCCGGAAGCACGGGGTCTTATCTAATACGGCACAACAAGAGATTTCCCAAGACGGCAGTTGAAAAGAAAGGCTAGAAGGTGAAACAATCAATAATCAATGCTGGCACATGCCTGCGTTGACCTGGTCAAAGGGGACAAAAGTGAAGCTCTGAAATGAAACCAACGGAAAAAGATAGCTTATGAGTTTCTGTTACTCTCCTTCTTTCTTCAAACCACACTTGAAAATAGCTAGTGCTGATACAAGCCTCAGTACCGCAAACCTGTGATCTGAAACAATGGTAAAATAAAACATGTTTGCAGCATCTTTAAAACATCTGTAAATCTATCTGAAATGACTGTAAAAGATGAAAAAATGCAATCATCATATATACTTGACAGTCTTGCAGATCAACAAAAATCTTTTTTGGTCAACATTTTTATTTTCAAAAAGGAAATAAACACATCCAAATACTGTTAAATTATTTCAAGAAGTGTACTTATTTTTGTATAGAATCTATTGTCTATGCTAGCTTTTTCTTTTTTTTTTCCATTAGCATCACCTAGACTGTTGGAATCCATCCTAGGTATCTCCAAGTGGAGGTAGGGGACACCCTGGACATGCTCCTCATCCAATACCGTACAATAAACATAGATGGGCAACTGGCTCAGACTCACTCAAAACAAATAATTTAGGTTATAACTTTGTTATGAAACATGTTTTTGGCCTGCGGCCTCTATTAGAGGCTGTTAGCACCTGTCACTGCCTCCTCTTGGATGCATACAAGTGTCCAAGATAAGGGCGCAGTCATGCCAAGTCTGCTAATAAGGGTCAGACTGAGGCAATGGCCTCTTATTTCTCCCATTTCTCCCATTACTAAATTCAGGTTTTATTTCTAAATTTCCATTAACTTTGTGACAAACAAGTTTGCCTTGTAGTTGCTGCTTTAGAAAAGAAGAATATTTTCAATTTTTGTAGCACAAGCAACACGTCTTAGATGGAGTATTGAAGACATAAGCTTGTTTTAAATATTTATATTTCATGACATGACATGTCATGAAAATGCATGTCAAGATTATAATTTATCCAGAATGATAAACAAGGCAAAGTAAATATAATGTTCTTTTCCTTTGCAGCTGATGTATTGTCCTCTTGTGTTGTAGTGAGTGAGAAGCAAGCTAAAAAATAGTCCACAGGATAGGATGGCAGTGTGTCAGAATGTAAATGATGCCATTGTCTCTACGCTGGCTGCTATGAATGCATCGGTTGATCCTCTGAACCATCAAAGATGAGAGGTACTGCAGGAAGTCATGAACTGATCTTCCAAAATTTGAATCCTGTGCAAAGTTCTGCAGAGAGTGACAGCTGTGCACCAGAGCAAAGTAACCACAGGGAAAGATCCCTGCTCCCTGTGCATTCGTGCACAGATTGTTCCACAGAATTAAACCCCAAACTACTTCCCCAGAATCTATTATTCTTGACCCAAGATTGAAGACGCTGGATTTTTAATGACAACAGAGCAGTTGATGAAGCTCCTTAGAGAATAAAAGCACCAAGATCCAACCGCCCAACTCTACTGCCAGAGGGTTGAGAGGGAAAAGATTTGTCAGAGGACAAACAGGAAGAGCTACGAACATCTGCTATTTGGAGGTATTTAGGGAAAAAACAAGTGGAGACACTACTAGAAAAAACAAAAAAAAAAGCTAGTGTGACACCAAGGTTTTCATTTACTGATGTCTTGATGGCATGAAGGCTGTGCATTGTGGCGAGATCAACCACCTCCGAGAGAATATCCCTCAAAATGGGGCAGATAAGAATAGAAAGAGGAAGCAGGATCAGCCCCTCAAAGCTGAGGTATTTGCTTTTTTTTCTAACGCCAAGCTTCTCTGAGGGATGAAACTTTGTATCTGAAAGTAGATGTTTTATCTTTTTATTTTATTATTTTTAAATGTGTATTGTGTTATGTAATTCTGTAACCCGCAGTGTTATGTTTCACTTAAATTTTGTAGTAAAAATCTAAATATTTAAAATAGTTGGAAGCAGTGACGTGTTGTGAGGTTAATGGCTGGTGAGGCACTGACGTCATCAGTCAGATTTACAAACATATGAACCATACTGAGTAATTTATTCACCATTTGATTGACAACAGTTAACGTTTTTTGTTTAAAATATCATTTCAACATGTTTTTTTTTTTTTCATACACAAACTGCAGCATAGAAAAAAGCACAAACCTTATTATCATATTACCTTTACTTGTAAATAAAGTCCATACGCCGCTCCTTCTGAAGAAAATGACTAGCCGCTTGCTATCTCTTATTCTATTATTTTTTAGCGTCATAATCTCAGGGGTCACCGGCGCCCCCTAACATGAGGCACGAGAACTGCTGGCCTCACCCAGCGGCTTTTTGGCCGGCGTTTAGCGCTCAGCACAAGAAACACGTCCCTCACATACAATTATTTATAAAAACAAACACTGTACATCATATACATCTGCTAAATTATGTAAACTCAGCTCATATAGTACAAGTGATTGAACCGACAGACAGAGAGACAGCAGTACCGTCTGACTGCATGGGTATTGCACAATCTAAGGTGAGGCTCAGCGGGCTGGTGCCTCATCGCACGTCGCTTCTTAGTATCTGAACGGCAAATGCGGAAATTCAGCGATTTTGAAAAGAAAAAACACCCAAAAATGGTACATTTAAATGGAAAATGACCGCAAAGCACAAATTACTGATTAAATATAATACTTGAATTTATTTTTTCTCTTTTCTTCCCATAATGACAGGTGAGGCACACCCTCACCTGCCTCTCCTGACTGCACGTCACTGGTTGGAAGTTAATTGCGGTCATATGCGTATAGTTGTTTAGCATGTTGTAAAACTTTTTTTTTTATAACTATGTAAAGAAATGTGTTTTTCTTTGAATATGATGCACATTTTCTTTTTTACATCAGTAAAGGATGTTGAGCATAATTTTACATTATTGGGTTAAAGAAACCACCTACAGAAATGCACTCTACTAGCTTTAGTTCTAAATAAAGATCACTAATCTTTATTTACAATAAACCCTGAGACACAGGGATGTAACATGTGCAATAAAGACGTTTTTGCATTTATGTCGTGTGAGTACCTCTAAATTCTATCTAAGGTGTTGCACATCTTTCTAAATGCAGCATTGTCCTTTGAAACATGACATCATATGTATTTGTATGAATCACAAAGCAGAACAACAATATGGCTCAACTTGAATTTGATTGAACTTGTTAATAATAAATTATTTTAAGCATAAAAAAACATCAAAATCATGCTTTTTTAGCTAGTTACAAGGTTCCACAGTTTTGAATGGAAACTGCTCTTTAAGTTTTCATGTAATACCTGTGTCAGGCTTCCACTTACCCTAGTTTAATTCAGTCTAAACACAAATCACATTGATATAACTATCAGGTTAAGGACTTTGGTGTATTTGCTTTAGTTAGTTAGTTTGGATTTTGATGCTACTTGTTGTATATGGAACTTGTCTAAACATTTAGACATTTTAGCGATCATATTCCATCAGTTAAGATGCATGCAGCACGTCTGTAAAAGTGGAAATAAAATGACTTCCATTAGCAATGATAGACCACAAAGAGCCATTTAAATCTTGCTAACAATATGTTTGAAGCTAATAACAGTTTTTCATTAAAAAAAAGCTAATCACGTCATAAGTAGCTAAAGTGAAGAATGAACGTGTTTAATTTGCTTTCACATTCAATTCATATGAACTGGAATGTGAATCAGTGAGTTTGATTAAATAGGATGTAAGGAAGCATTGCAAATGAGAGAGCTTACATGCACATTTCCCAATTTAATTACCAAGAACAGGGAACAATTACCCCTCCTTTAGCAGCAAGTGAGGTAACTGCTGAATGGAGATTCATCTCCAGAGTCTGCATCAAAAGCCTTGGGAGTTCAGATTTTTTTTTTTTTTACCGTAATTTCTTCATACAATAAATGACACCACCTTGAAATCAAGGGTACAATAGATCTTTTCGTGTAAGTATCCTGGCAAGACATGCATCAGGAGAGCTACTACAATAGTACGTGCTGAACTGTGGAATAGCTATATTGTTTAGCTTTCAAGGCTGCGCATTTAAACTGCAGCTGACCCCTTCACGCAAGCAGCCGAAGGCCCTATTTGATCTAGTTTTGTGGAAAATAAGTGGTGGCCTGAGTTCAAACTCTTATGGAGGATTTGAGTGTAAATGTTTATTTGTGTTTGAGGCAAGGGTAAAGAAGGCTTCCTGCAGGTGAGGGTTACTGACTGCTCTACAGTAGAAAGGGGAAGACTCAAGAGATAAAGGAGCCAAAGCCTTTTACTTATAAGGTGCAACTGAACTGAAGCCACAGCACCAGCAAAGAGAAAAAACAAAAAATACAGAGACAGAAATGGATTCACCAATAACCTTAGCATCTATAAATAGCTTTTTGAAAGTTTGGAAAGGTTGTGCACCATTATGTCATATTACAGCCGTTTGAATTTCTAAATGACATTGCGCCCAACACAGTCAGATTTAAGATTCAGAAATAACATTTTACTGTAAAAACCAGTTGCAAGATAGCACCTGAACGTTGGTCTGATTTTTTTTTCTTTTTCATGTCCACCGATGCACACATTTTACCACATTGTGTTGTCAATTTTGTTTGATTGTAAGAGTGTTCACTTTGTTTAAAATAAGATTGCAGTCACTGTGTCAAGCGCTTTCTACCACCAACTTTCTAACCAGAGCATTCACATCATCATACACATCCATTTACACCAGTGACAGGAAATGACATCACGTCAGAATTGTTGAATTTGTTTTTGTGATTTTTTTGCCCTGTCTAAATGATTTAAATGTTTCTTACTTAAGCTGTTTTTTTTCTGTGTTTCAAACTTTAACATCCTGTTTATGTTATTTTTAATTTTTGGTTTATGATCAAGAATTTCCTGAATAGAATTTGTAAAACATAAAGAGGAATTTGGTTTGAAATGTTTGGTTAATTGGACTGTGGGAGGGGCTAGGCCTTATATAAGTGGGTAACCTTTTCCCAGTTTAATGTAGCAGTGTCGGTTGTAGTGGTGATAAGAAGCAAGATTTTTTGATGGTTTATTTTTGAGACCAATGAAGTCCCATTGTTTTTTCTTTCACATTATGGCTTGTTTTTGGTTGTTGAAAGCAAGCAAATATAAGAAAATTTGCATTACCAAAGACAGATAGAGACAGAATCCCCCAAACTGCCAATATTAAGACAGATGGAGAACCCAAATGCAGGGGACTCATCTTGGTGGCAGGAAACTTAACATTTATGCCACAAAACGTAGCCATTTTTAACACAAAACAAAATGACAAAAGAACAGATGATGTGACACTGACTGACTTAAAATCATAAATGTAAAAAGATTGGGGCTTATTAACACAAACAAAATAGCGGAATGATTGACACTGAAAAAGAAGGTTTTAAAACAGAACCTAAAGAAAAATAAAGCAATATGTACATATTTTCTCATGTGTACTTTATTAAATGATTTGTGCAGTGCATAAATCAAAAAGGCATCAATCCTCACAAAAATTGTGAATTCTCATTGATATTTGAACTGTTCATATTTAGTGTTTATTATTATCTTTTAGAATAATAAACATTAGAAATACTTAAGACCTTTCTGTCTAAACCACCAAGTTCAGATAACATGTTTCCTCTAAGAAGTGATGGAGACTTAAAATAGAGATTATATTATATGATTAAGTGAGTGTTTATGCATTCATGCACTGTAAACAGAGACCACTTTACTGAAAGAACAGATTGGGGAATATGTTATGCTTTGTTTTATTGGAATCAATAACCCGTTTAAAAGGTTTCTTTAATTTTCCCCCAGACCCCTTCTTTTCCTCTGTAAGTATGCTTGCAGGGTACACAAAGTGTCCCTTAGGTTGTCAACTTTGATCCTTGATTTCAACTGTTCTGGCAGAAGAAGTCGAAAGTACTTAAATTTGGCACTGGCGTAGTAATGGGAAGCAAAGTTTAATAATGATGGTCATAGCAACTTAAAAAATAATAAAGGTTAAAAAAAAATGGAGCATGCTTAGATCTAAAAGACCATGATTTGGCCTAAAACAATCCATGAAAAGTACACTAGGCACTCAATATGTCTTTCTCTTTTTAGAATCACTGTTTCAGACTTATTAAGCTATGTTTTCCTTTGTTAATGCACAACAGAATCAATAAAACAATCTTCATAAAAAGTTAACCTATAAGAGACACCCACTTGTACTGAAACAATTAAAATGCTGCTCTGCAAAGGTCAAGTCTTGCACTACGAGAGGCACTGCGAATTGTCTTATTTTTGTTCATCACTTTGTATCAGTTACAGGAAAGAAATAAAAAATTTGGGGAAGTGAAATTCTGTGAATCAATATTTGTAATTGAATATATCCTCCTGAGAACCGAGGAAAAAAAGTGTCTTCCAATTTTTGTTTTTGTGTGATTTCCTATCTATTTGGGCCTAAAGAAACACCTTACAATTTTAAATTTTTTTAAACATATTTTATTTTAATTTCCCAACATGTCCACTGTAGAGGACAACGGGGCGATATTTCTGTGAAAATAGAACTCAATTAGGAAAATCAGAAAAAAGGAGCAGATTAATCTTTAGAGTGATATTCACCCAAAAAAACATTAAATTTTGTTCTAAAACAATAAAACTCTATATCACTCTAGTGTCACTTGTTGGACCATCTGCTACAGAGGGAGATCAACCGGTAAATTGAGAGCTTTGCTTATTGGTTCAGCTCTCTCCTCACCACAACGGACCGGAACAGCAACCACATAACTACGGACACTGCTCCGATCCGCCTGTCAATCTCACGCTCCTGTCTTCAACCGCTCATGGACAAGACCCCAAAATATTTAAACTTCTCCACCTGGGGCAGGGACATTCCACCCACAGAGAGATGGCAAACCACCTTTCTTCGGTTAGGAACCATGGGCTCAGATTTAGCGGTGCTGACCCTCATTCCAGCCGCTTCACACTCTACCACAAACCACCCCAATGCATGCTGGAGGTCCCGGCTTAATGAAGGCAACAGGACAACATCATCTGCATAGAGCAGAGATGGAATCCTGTGGTCCCCAAACCAGACCCCCGACGGCACCTGCCTGTGCCCTAGAAATTCTGTCCATAAAAACTATGAACAGAACTATGATAAAGAGCATCCCTGCCAGAGTCCAACATGCATCGGGAACAGGTCTGACTTACTGCCAGCTATGCGAACCAAGATCTTGCTCCAGTCACGCAGAGACTGGACAGCCCTCAGTAAGGCTCCCCGGACCCCATAATCCCATAGCACCCTCCACAGGATATGGGGGACACGGTCCAATGCCTTCTCCAAATCCACAAAACACATATGGACTGGATGAGCGAACTCCCACAATCCCTCCATTAACCTCGATAGGGTATAGAGCTGGTCCACTGTTACACGACCAGGACGGAAACCGAACTGTTGTTCCTGAATCTGAGGTTCAACTATTGGATGGACTGTCTTCTCCAGTACCCTGGCATAGCCTTTCCCAGGGAGGCTGAGGAGTGTGATTCCCCGGTAGCTGGAACACAACTAGATCAAAACAGATCCTCAAAAATGTTATCAATGTACTGTGAAAAGTACAGGATTGGACACCAGTATTCAAAAACTTTGGGGTCATCTTAATAGGCAGGGCGCCCTGCTAGCACAGGTGTAAACCTGTTATGATGGACGTTTAAAAAAAAAAACACAAAAAGATCAAGTTATTTTTTCCTGAATCTCATCCTCCTCATCTTTTTCATCATCTGAAAGCTCCAAATCTGAATCTTCTCCAACTTTCTGGTATAGAATCCTCTCTGCTTCACTTTTTTCTCCTAACATTATGTGCAACCATTAAATACGTTAAAATGGTCCCGGTGTCCTCTACAGTGGACATTCATTAAATGCCTGCTGTTTCAAAACAGAACCCATGAAACTGTTTTCAGATCTAAAAATATTGTTCCTAACATGTTAATGACCAAGAATATATATAATTATCATGGTAAAAAAATGAATAGATACAGAATATTTGACTTGCCGTTCACCTTTCCATAAAAATAGGTAAATGGTATGGAAGCCATCTTGGTAGAGGTAAAACTTAAAGTTCCCTGCATGCAAACTCATCACATGACACATCACTGGAAAGCCCAGGATGTCCTCTACAGAGTAGAGTAGGTATCTCTTAATTCCTTGAAAATATACAGGTAAACAAAATGTCCATTATAGAGGACATAAATGACTGGGCCGGGTCTCAGGAGGATATAGTCTTATTCAATGCTGTAATACAGCATTGAATATGAGGCTGTGACTATATTCAATGCTATATTGAATAAGACCATATTCAACAGTGAAACTGTTCATTATATTCTCTTAAAGGACCTTGCCTTGGTCACTGGTGCAGTCCTGTTGGAAGAGGAAGAGGCCCGCTCCAAACTGTTCCCACAAGGTTGGGAGCATGGAGTAGTCCAAAATGTTTTGGTATCCTGAAGCACTCAAAGTTTCTTTCACTGAAACTAAGGGGCCAAGCCCAAGTTCTGAAAAACAAGCCCACACCATAATTCCTCCTCCACCAAATTTCAACAAAACATCCAACATTAATCAAAATATGCATGACCCAAACTAGAATGCTGGCAGTCACTTTAGCACCCACCTCATGCTTTCCAGCCTGATTTCTCCTTATTAGAATATGATTGCTAACTTGTGAAAGGTGATTTCTCTTGATCATATAATTTTGTCACAATTTTTGTAGTTGATTGCAAAACATTGTGTCCCCTTTTGTGACTATATATTTTGTGAGTTGTGTTTTGCAGCACTCAGAAACTGCACGCTGGGGTTTCTGGGAGATGGAGTGCAATTTATTACTCTGGAGATGGAGACCATAGGGGAAGACAGAGCTGTGACTTTTGAGAATATATCAATGGCGACATTCCAGTATGAGCACCGTAAGCTAAAAGCACATTCTAAACCTCTGTTCAATGCAGTCTTGAATTCACCACGCATGTTCTGTGTGTACGTAGCATCACAAGAAGCATGTGGCGTGTTTATGCTCTGATAAGTCAGATTTTAAACTGTTGGTAACTTGTTTCACTGCTTTTATGCTACTGAGAAGCATTCTGCCCCTATAGTATGATTTAACAAGGAAGAGGGCAGTTCTGTTCCATTCTAAATGTACTATTAAACATGTTTTAATGTCTTACCTATTTAACTACTTTAGTACTTTGAAGGTTATGACTAAAATCTGTGAAAAAGAGAGAAGCAAGCTTTTGTAGGTAGCTCTTAAAAGAGCCGTTGTGGATTCTGGAGCAGCCATGGGTCTGCTCCCTCTCCAGGAATGTGGATGATGGAGTCTCTAAGCCAGAGAGCCTCTCTGGAAGGGTTGTTGGCAGAAATCTATTGTTATCCCATCTTCAGTAATCACAGCCTCATCACTGCAGGTTCCTGTCATGCTGAGGACCTGAGGAAGCTGTGCAGAACACGAGAACTTCACACTCTGCTCTGGAACTTCAATCAGGGGCTCATACTCTGTGTAGAGAGCATCCAAAAGGCATTCTTCTCAGCCGGCCTGGGGATAGGTCTTTGTTAAAGATGCACATCTATCGGGGTGGGAGGCGCTCAGGAAAGGACTGCATCAGCTTTTTCTGCAGGGGGAAGGCCTCATCTGCCACAAAGACACGGGGAAGGAGTTCTTTGGGGTTTTTTTTCTCTGGGTATTGGGGACTCATTGGAGACAAACGATTGAGTGATCCACTGCAAAGTGTCTAACCAAAAGTGGATAAGGCCAGTGCCCCACCGTCGCTCATCCTGCCCCAACATTGATCACCTACAACCAACCAAAGCCACAAGATAGAAAAAAGTTATTCTGCTTTGGGGGGCCTGTAGGACAACATGCTTGCTGTCCACTTCCCCACTGACCACTGCCCCAGAGCAATTAAGGAAGAAGCCACCAGACCAGCACTAACTAGTGGGGCTCCATTGTGTGTGTGTATGTGTGTGTGTGTGTGTGTGTGTGGGGGGGGGGGGTTGGAATATCTAGTATTAATGGGTTTTTTTGTTTGAACCGTCCTTAGTCTGGCCCATCTCCCGGGACCAGTTTGACCACCGGCTACCAGCTCCTGGGATCATTCAGGCACGCAAACTCCTCCACCACGATAAGGTGGCGATTCAGGGAGGGGATACTAATCAGTCACTAGCCAATCACTAAGAATTATTGTGGGGAAACCGAAGTGCTCGGAGAAAACCCACAGGACTTGTTTGGGTTCATCATCTATAAATGTGTGTGACTGATATCTATCTATCTATCTATCTATCTATCTATCTATCTATCTATCTATCTATCTATCTATCTATCTATCTATCTATCTATCTATCTATCTATCTATCTATCTATCTATCTATCTATCTATCTATCTATCTATCTATCTATCTATCTATCTATCTATCTATCTATCTATCTATCTATTAATTAGTAGTTCATTATTTATTATAATTAATATGTTTGTGCTGTGCAAGTGCAGCTCTGTATTGTCGGAACCTGCAAGTTCTTTCTGTGATTTCAGAGGTTTCCTCCAACACAGGCTGACTTGGTTGGTTTGGAGCAGGAACCTCTCCTTGAGCCACTCTGGCTGGAGTCCGAAGAGGGCGCCTCAAAGCAGCGTTCTGTGGTTCTTGTGCAGAATTTGAGGCTTTGGCTTTTAGAACTGCATTTTCAGCCAGAAGTGCTTCGTGTTCTTTTTTTGCAGCGGCATATTTGACCTCCAGGTGTTTTTGGCTCAGAATTTCAGAATTTATCTTTTCTAAATCTTTGGTGAGGTTCACATTTTGTTTCTTCAATTCTGCAATACTTGTCTCCATTTGTGTATACTGTACATGTGTCAGTATTGTGTAGCACAGGCCATCGATATATGTTACTGGATTGGCCTTTGCCTATTTGCTGCTATTCACAGTGATGTGTGCGTGCAGGCACCATTGCTGTGCATTGAGGCACGTCAACAGAACCCTGCTATTCCAGTTTAGGACGGGCAGGCACCAACAGAATATGTCCTACATGTCTCACAAGATACATTATATTACCGAAAATATTTGCTCAACTGCATAGAATAACATATGAACTAAAGTGCTATCAAATTCCTAACCCATAACTCTGTCTTCCATGTCTTAATTAGCTAGTAACTGTTAAATATGTACACCCTTGTTTTTCCTTACAGTTGTAGTTAAATATTTATCAAAAAAGGATTTTTTTTTTATCTCACCAAAAAGGTTCTATGTTTCTGTTCATTTTGAAGCAAATAATATTGGATCAAGCTGTCCATAAAGTGACATCTGGGTGTGAAATGGCATGCAGTTGTAGCCTAGGCTGACGCAGGTGAAGGTCTTGCATGGCAGTGCTCCAGGGACAGCCTGCTGCCTTCTGGTCCACCTGAAACTATGTGTTACAATACAGTCCTGCTTTACACGGAAAAAGCAACCAACCGAAAACAAAGTCAGTGATGCACAACTCATTCAACATCGACTCATGTCTATGTCAAAGTGTAGAAGAATTTTCCTTTTGATTTCCTGTTTTCAAAAGGTTTTGCAGCTTTAACAACTCTTATGAAGTTCTTTGACTTTAGGTTGACCTAGTCTCCCTCAAAGAAAATAAAGGATTTCTTTGAAGTGAGTCATATAGCTTTCAAAGCTCTTTGCTGTGCTTGCATGTCAGCGATCCACCAACTTTTTTTTTTTTTATTCACACCTCTTACAAAGAAAGACAAGAGAGCAAAAAGGGAAACAAGTGATCAAAAGAATAAAATCCCTCAAAAGAAAACATTTTTTTCTTCATACTTGTAAATTACCTTGTTTTAAAGACTACCATAGTATTATTCCCTAAAAAACCAAAAGGTGGTATATGTGCATAAGTGTCTCCTCTGGGTCATGGTTGGGACATACTGTACTTAACCTGAAAATTACTTTAACATTAAAGGAGGTTTCTTCACTCAAATAGTAATGCCAGTGTAAACATAAGCTGGCCACTACAGGTACAGTACCTGTGGGAAGATAATTCCTTTTGTGGGACACTCACATGTAAGTACCTAATAGATTAAAAAAAAAAGTCGATTGATTAGATTTGTGTGGGTTTTTCTTCTACATTTGTTTTAGTATTATGGAGCATTTTAGTACTATTTTTAGTACCATTTTTATTTTGTCTCAAACTTCAGAAAATATCATATCTCAAATTTAAGTGAGAGAAGATCTTGTTAATGGTAAACCAACTACATATCAAACGCAAGATTAAGTTTGGTTACAAGATGCATTGTGAATGGCATATGATAAACATTAGTATTTCTTCATTTTCAGGGGTGTAAGAATTAATTTTAACAGCGATTCATATAATATTTTGTGGTGGCTGATTTGATTCATAGTCAGTGTTGGTACATTTTGAACAGTCCGATTCTCTGATTTAAAATCGATCCAGGACATCTTTTCCAATACCTGGGTACTGGGGAGTGCAGGTAAAGTTTTGCAGATTCCTTGTATTTCTTGCAAGATAATCAAGTGTAAATTAAATATATGTGCAAACAAATAAACAAAACTTAATGGCAAATGGTTTCATAAATTTAAACTTACTGATGTTTTTCCACATACAAATAATATAAATGAAACATTATAAAACATTATACCACATTGTATGGTAACATAAGTTTGCAAAATTAAAAGTTTCCATTGGACTGCAATGATAACAATAATAATACCAATAACAATCATAATCCGTATAAAGGGCTTTTCAGGGCTTTTGAGGCCACTGTACAAATAAAAACAGATTTAAAAAAGACACAGTGAAGAGATGTTATAAATAGGATTTCCTTAATTATTCTTTGCTGCCATCACAGTGGACAACACACATGTGATGGCAGCAAAAAGTAATCATACTTAGTTGTTTTTACATTCATTCTTATCTTCTAAACCCGTTTTGCCCTTTTCAGGGTAAGGCAAGGCAAGGGACATGCTGAATAGGTGGCCAGTCTGTCGCAGGGCCACAATCACACACCCATACACACTCACATTCACACCCAGGGGAAATTTGGAGTAACTAAGAAACCTATGAAGCATGTTTTTGGACAGTGGGAGGAAGCTGAAGTCCTCGGAGAAAACCCACGCATGCACGGGAAGAACATGCAAACTCTACACAGACCCCCCCCACCCCCCAGCTGTGAGACTTATCTCAGATCGTATAGGAATATAAATTGATAAAGTCAAAACAATCATTACGCCCCTATTCATTTCTCTGCATGATAGCGGGAACGTCCTTGAAACACGCACAAAAGACAGGTATGGAGTTTTCTCTGTCTCATATCCTGTCTCAAAACTAGTTCATTTAACATATTGATTCATTTTTCGGATTCTGAAAATTTAATCGATACAAAAATTTAAACCTCACAGTGAATTACAATATGTGAAAAGTCCACAGATGAACGAAAATCCCTTCCCATTTTGAGTATTATTTTGCAGTGCTTTTGCCAGAGGATATACTTTTGTACCTTTCTTTGAAGGGAATAAAAACACAGTTTGTCATGATTTCAATTTTCAGTTATGTTGCCTAAGGCTAGTTTGGATGACCTACAACAACTCTGTTCTCTGTATTTGTTCATCAGCTTAGAAGCAAAAGAAGCTTTGATAAGATGTAAAAAAAAAAAAAAATACAAAAAATGTTGCAGAAATGCAATTGTGTTTTGTTAGTGCATCATCAAAAATGTGTTAAATCCTTGATTTTACATACACAACTTAAAAAAAGGGATTATATCACAGGTTACTGTGTACAACTGATAGTGCTGAGCTAGTTGGGTTCAATAGTTCTATAATAAACTTTCTGTGAAAAACACAACTGTGTTCTCTGTACCTGCTTCTGTCTGATTTACCTGATAAAATGAGCTATACATGTTGCTGGAGGAATGGTAGGATTGTAAAAGATAAACTTTATCTCTTCTCTTGTAAATTCAAACTTCCTGCATGAATCTATGTTATCTAATGCGGAAAATGCAAACAGGAATATGATTTGTGCCAACCTTGTCAGTAAAATGTCTGCCCTCTTTCAAAACATACATTCTCTCACTTGAATGATGATTTCCCCAAACTGCTGATCTATCAGTAAGTCTTAAAAAGCAATATACAACTGTAGTCACTGACTAAATTATAGAAAAAAGGGGGCTTTTCAAAGTGCAACCTTTCCAGTTCACCTTTGCATGGGAAGCGGGTCCAAGAAATTGCTTTCAAGAGGGGTAAAATTTACACAGTCCGCCTTGCAAAACTGCTAACTCATTAAATACAATAGTATGATTAATAACCCTGCAACTTTAAAGTCAGGGTCTAAGTGCTTCCTAGATCAAACATAAACTGCCCTTAATTTTTTCACTTCATTTAACCTCATTCATTTTTTTGTTTTTGTTTTTTTGCCGAGCCTCAAAGACCAGACCTAATGCAGTTAGTCTGTCAGTTCTCTGCAGTCACACATCAACACAATCAGTGGCTCAAATTGAGAAAAGTTGTCACATTTTGACAAAAAATGTCAGTATGACCGATTCTCTACAATTACATTTAGTTAATTCTTAATCAACCATTGCTTCTATATGTTACCAAAAAGCCCTTTATGATGTAGGTTCTTCATACTGTTCCAACACATGGACAGCACTAATCATGAAATTTTCATTTTCAGTTGATGTTGAGTCCTGAAAACTGAACGATTCATTTCAGAAATGTCACTTTTGAAAATCCAGAAGTGTCATTCTTACCCATCACACTTCACAGTATTGCTTTAGTTAATTACTTTTTTGTGCATTTAATTAAGCAAAGTGTGCAGCTTTGGTGTGAATGCAAAAGAAGCCCAACGTATCCCCCCTCTACTTTATTGCTTGATAGCTGATGTGAGGAGTTTTGGTCCAACTACATTGTCTGTTAGAGATATCCAATCTGATTTGATCTCTTTATAGGACACCATGAATAAACTTGGTGGCTTATGTGGATGCAGTTTTGCATACACATCTAGATCTACTTGAATATTAGTTGTTTCTCTCCTAGCAAACAAAAAAAAAAAATATTTGACATCTTTGGTTTTACTTGAAACACGCTTTATGAGGTCTATAGAATTTAAGATGCAGCTGATGTTTTTTTTCTGTTACTCTTGCATTAAACGTTTCATTTTTACCTCAAAACATGAACTTTGGAGACAATTGTTGGATTTCCTGAGGAAACAACCCCTAGCTCTAAACCAATGCTTATAACTTTTCCTCATGACATTGTGCTAATACATGCATGAGAGCCCCCAGAAGAACGATCAAAATATTTATTTTTATAGATGACTGTATAACTGCTGATGACTTGTTTTAATATGGCTACCAACACGACAACATACAGCAACTTGTTTTTTTTTTTTATTTAAACCAGAGAAAGTCAAGGACATTTCCACTTTTATGGCACATTTATAGTCAATGCTGACTGAAGTGCAGTGTGGTGCAATGAATTTAAATAAAGTGTAATTACAGCTGATCTAGTTTTGAACAGCAATGCAAAAAAATCATTTATTTAGATAGTATTTAAAATGTATTAAACATCTCATGAGATGTTTCAGACGTTAAGAATCTTTCAAGCAAAAATCCGTCAATATGTTGAAGATGCTGTGTTTTTTGTGATGGATTGGTATGCAAAATAACCAACCAATTGTGTTTACAAAAATGCATATGCAGAAAACACAAGGTAATAAAGCACTGCTTTTATGGCACAAATGACAAATCTCCTTTTCTATATTAAGAGAAAAATCTGATTTTAAATCAATATTTATCCCAGAGGAGTAGTTTTTTTTCTAGCTTTTTGTTCAGAGATATATGCGATAATAGATACCTATAATATTTAAGAAACATATGCAAAGTAGCAAAGTTATAAAGATAACTGCAATATAAAAATGTAATATGGTGCATTTGTTTAAAAAACACAACTTCAAATAGGTTGTGTTTGACACTGTGTAAATGTTAGTCTTTATCCATGTCAGAGAGAAAAAGATTCACCAACACTTTATTTAATCAGAAACCTTTTACAATAAATTTCAAACAGCACAGGAAACACCTGTGCAAGGATTTTTCAGGAGGCATGCTGTAAACTTCAATTTATGTCATGCAGCATCTGCAATGTGCTCTTCTACTCTTACTGTTCTCTGCCAGTTGCATCAATGGGAAGACTTGTCTCCATGGTAACCCAATCATGGAGGAAATGCAAGTGGCAGAAGGGAGATGTGTGCTGAAAACCTGTTGTTAATATTGTGACTGGTTTTCTTTGAGGTTTTTCTCTAAACTTGATCAAACAGCGTATATCTTAGCAGCTTATGTGTCAGCAGTCACACTCCATTACCCATTGTGAAGGCACATTCGGCACCGTAGCATTTAGGAGACAGTAGCTTCATTCTTTTGCATTACCCTGTCAACTCCCCTCTGGGGGAATGTTGTTGCTGGGGGATTTCTGTTCGCAGATGACCAGACTTTTCATGATGCCCTTTCTGCCAAGGATCTGATCCTCCTCTGGTGTAACAGGATCTCAGCTCTGGATATTGCATACCACATAGCTCTTCCACAAGACGAATGTGCTCACCCTTAGACCTGGTGAAGCCTCTCAAACTGTTGGTTTCTGAGGGCACTGAAAGCAAATACAATTTTAAAGTTTTTGAAAGTTAACTAGGTGTACAGTACTTCTTATTCAAAATATAAGTAAATTGACAAGTTCTTTTATTTTTCCGAGAATTAAGAAACAAGAAAAACCTAAAAGAGATGTATATATTGAACAAAATATTACAGAAAATCAGTATGCAAGAAATGACACTGGATGGATTAGTATGCTGGCTTTAGTGTTTTGCTGAAAGCATCGCTGCGTTTGCAAGAACAGCCTCACATTGCCTCCGGCATGACCACAGAGTCTGAAGGCCCCCTTGGCTTTGTGAGATTTTGAACTTGCTTTTCTAAAGGCTACATTTTCCGCATTAAAATGACCCCTGATTTTAATGATTAGACAGCAAGCAGATATTTTCTCCAGAGAAAATCCAAAACAAGAAATTACAAAAAAATAGATAAAATGTGCTTTGAATCGTCAACATGTTTTTACCAGCTTGTGCTTCAAGTGTCTTTAAACACCTGGGTGTTCAGCAGACTGAAACCTGATGTATCTGTCAATGATGCAATGCAATATCCACAGCTAAGGGAAGACAATTTGAGAGGCTGTAACCTTGTTTTCTCCAGGATGCTCTTTGGCACTCTGCTGTGCCAATCCCCCTCCTTCCATGACCCTCATGTGAGCATTTAATTTTGACTGAGGCAGGTTTAATCCCCTTTTCTTACAAACAAAATATCATTTTGTCCCTGTTTTTAGCCCCTTCAAAACCTAAATGAAAAATGATTTTGTCATAAGAGGTGAAACTGCTAACTAACGATTATTCAAAAAAGAAATTGAAATGATCAAGATGTTAATCGATCGCAACAGAAACTGAATATAATTAATTTAAAGCATTTTTATTTCAAATATGAAATTGTTTTACAGTAAGTTTATCATATAAGAACAGATTAAAAGATAGCCAGGAACTGTAACAACAGTACGATGCAAAAACAAGGAAAACACAAGTTCAACAGGTTAATACTAAACTGGAAGAGGAAAACTGCAAATAAATATAAAAAATCCCAAAACCTTGCAAAGAATTAAATCATGGAAAGTCTAACAGAGCAAACAACATTTTTCTTTAAATATTAAGTTATTACTGACAACAAAGTAACTTAACTTGTATTTAGAGATAGAAATTGCCTTTAATGAGGAAAAAAAAAAGGAAAATTCTGGAAATAATGTGCATCATTCAGAGGTCTCTGGGTATTCCAAATTTACCAATAATATAAATATCCTATTAGCTGTGAAGATTCAGAAAAGTTCACCCCCCCCCCTGCCCCACCCCACCCCACTTCCTTTATGAACACCAGCTTGTCAGAGCAAGTGCGGAAGAGCATTTTACCCTCCACTGCCCAAAACATTCAGTCCCTCAGCTGCCTTTGCTCCAAGTCTAACCCGCACTGCGGATGACAGAGAGCTGCATATGGTGTTCTTGATGGGGACAGATGCATCTTTGAAGCTTGTGTGGCTCACAAAGCTAAATGAGCTGGCAATAGATGGGGAAAAATAAGGTTTGCATGCTGGGTGTTATCAAGTTAAAAAAATAACAGCAACTGTTTAAGCCTCACAAATATGAAAAGAAATTGCATCTGCATTTATGAGAGAAAACAATTTCACAGCTGCGTGTGGATATTAATTTTCGACAAAAAATCGAGGGAAAGAGACTTGAGTTTTTACACTGTGTGACGCCCCTTCAAATCTGACACATTATCTGTAACTTCCTGGTGTGAAATATATAATGTGTAACCTCATAGTTGACTTTTATTTTGTTTTTGACTGGCTCGCCACACTCGAAATATAGCAAAGCAGAATGCTGATAAGTAGGTACTAAGTGACTACATTTAAACGTTTTTTATTGTTTGGTATGCCAGCATGATGAGATTTAAATTTGGAACTTTAACACTATATCAAATATTATATGATTAAAAACAAAAACAAAATACAGTACAGACCAAAAGTTTGGACACACCTTCCCATTCAAATGAATAGGAAGTTGTGTCCAAACTTTTCGTCTGTATTGTATGTCAATGATTAGCATTCATGGATTATCTGGTTAATGTTTTGCTCTCCGGAAGCCTAATTCCTGCATGTTTTCCAACAGACCTTGCTCTTGCAAGTTATAATTGGCAGGAAACACCTGAACCAAGTAATCAGTCATGTGTAGGGCAAGGATATCTGGAAATCATGCAGACACTCTGGCTCTCAAGTCCTGGAAATACCCATCCCTAGCTTAGGCAGACTCTGTTTTCCACCTGACAATTTAAAAGGTATTATCTTTTGAGAGAAATGTGTTAAACTGAGATATGTCTAACAACAGAATTAGAGATTAGTTTAGGTATAAATTGAATTATCACTCTTAATGTTTTTTTGTTTTTTTGCTTCATGTTTTCTAAAGGTCAAAACACCAATTTCCCATGCTTTTAACTCTCCTGCTATGTTCATTTGTGAGGAACAGAGATGATGTTCCTGGGTCAATTTGACCCGGTGCATGTTTTATTAATCAAAAAATGTCTGAAACCCAAAAAATCCTAACAAGCAGTGTAAATATTTAATTACTAACTCCATTACTAATTATTCTATCAAAACTTAGTGAAATGGTGTTCCTTACCTGTAACAGGTAGTGGTTCAATATTAGATAATTTACTTGTTTTTCTTAAAAAATATACATATCTAAGCTTTTTTTTTATTTTTCACTACTGTATTACTTTTGAAAGACTAACATATAAATTACAATAGTTTACATAACATTGAAACATAATCTTGAAATGTTGTTTTAGATACATGCACAGTGAACCAGAAAAAAACAAAATCACAATACAATAGACAAGCAATTCCAATATGAAATTGTGTGTGTCTGCACATATACACAGCACAAGTGACCAGTCATCACACTGTGCTTTGTGCAAATTTATTTTGCACATTTCGCACAGGCCATGCTTGTCTTGACCTGGATCCTGTCTCCGACTCGACTCGCGCCCCTGACTGTCCCTCCAACTCTATCTGGATGAAGCTCGTCTGCTGGACTTTAAATATGTAGTTGTAGAGTTAGATAAGTTAATTCTTCTCTATGAGTTCTGGTAAATCGCATGTCGGTCCTGGGGGAGGATCCCTCCTTCATGTGGGCACCGCAGGTTTTTTTTGTTTTTTCCGGAATCCGGTTTTTTTAGGAGTTTTTCCTTACCACGAAGGAGATTCTAAGGGCAGGGATGTCAGTTTATTTTAGTCTGTTTAGTTAGTTCAATTTAGTATTTTCCTATTGAATTCTATGTATTCATGATCCTTCTGATTTTATGTTTTACTTTTTCAATTACCAGTATGAAGCCCATTGAGACGACTGTTGTTGTGGATTTGGGCTATACAAATTGAATTGAACAGAATTGAATTGAACTGAATTGAATTGAATTGAATTGAATTGAATTGAATTGAATTGAATTGAATTGAATTGAATTGAATTGAGTCACTGCCATAGTAGGCCCTGGCACTGTCTTTATTATGTTTTCTGCAGACAGGTTTGTCTGACGCATATTTGGGGAAGAAGACCAATGCATTTCACCATTCTTTGACATGAATATCTTGCTTGAGGAACAGGAATAGCAATTCCCTCATCTGGTACAAAATCAGAATCATTAGAATCAGAATTTAGCTCAAGATTGTCTTCTTCTGATCATGATCAGTGATGACTTCCAGAGCCTCCTGGACTGTCATCTTTCTGCTTCTGCTGCTCATTTTTTTAAAGGTCTGCCTTACAGAGTGTAATGTTGGAAGGACTCCCATGCAGAGAATCTTTTATAAGTTTTGCCCCTCCCCTGTTGAGTGTCCACTGAATGTGGGTTGAGTTTTCCCGCGAGAACATAAATGGTTTCTGTCAAAAGTCATAACACCTATGCACCTGTGTATGTCTGTGTGTGTCTATGTGTGTGATTGGGGTGAAATATGTCTCACAGCTGCAAATAAAGGAATATTAATAATAATAATAAGACACCTCCAGTTTGACTGCTGGGTCAGATTGACCTGAACAGTATCTATGTGATAAAAACATGGGGGGGGGGGGGGGGGGGGGTTGCATATATGTGAGATGAACCATTTTCATAATATATGTTGATTACGCGAATTAAGGCAAGCAGAAGTTTCATGCTGAAAAAATACTTTTATCTATTTTTCCTAGATGTTCAAACTTTAAAACGGGTCAATTTGACCCGCAATATAACAGGAGGGTTTTAAGTATATACTACTTGCAGCAGTTGCTCACCTCTGCCCCTCCAAATTATTTAATTAGGTAAAATGTTTTTTCACATTTTTCGGTATACTCAGAATTCTAATGTCAGCAAATTTCAAGCTGTGAATACCAATCAAGACTTAGGGTGCAGCATAACAGCAGCTTACAGGGTTAATCATCTCAATATCAAGTGAAATGAATGTTTGAGTTGTTCTGTTAAAAATAAGAAGGACTACAATATTGAAAAATTCATTAAAACGGCAAAAAAAATACAGCCCACTATATTGCAGTGGTTGCAATATTTTTTATGTTCTAATTTCAAACTGAAGATAAATAATAAATAAATACATGTTAAATAAAATATAAGGGCAGTTTTGCTTAGTACAAGAAGCATGATGTAATGTATAATACCATAACATTTTAAAAACAAAAATAAAATTAAGACGAAAAAAAGTTGCCAAATTACAGCAGTAAATATTTTAGTCTATTTTTTAACTATTTTTTTTAACCAATTCCACATGCATGGTGTATCTTTGCAGGTACCTCACACACTTCCACCCTTTTACATTAGTAAAACATTTTAAGTAATACATTAAATTTGAAATTTTAATTTCAATTTCCATGAGTTATGACCTAATTGCAGAGCTGTTTAGTGATTGTTCTTAACTCAACTGTTGCAAATCCATTTAATACTTTTTTGAAACAATCAACTACAAAATTACTTGAAGACGCTGTATTTTGGGGAACACATCACAACACATCACATTGATTTGAGTCACAATTATCTAACAGATTTGAGTTTGTTCGTTGTTAGACACAAGAGACACATCTGAGGCAGCGTTGGTGGTTGAATTAAAATTGGAACACTTACTTTGCGTGGCAAGCTCCTCCCTGCTGTGCTTGTCAGCACCTAATCATGTACAATACCCTAAGAAGCATTCAAACTCCTTTCAAATTAACTGTGTGAGCCTTGTCCTAAAAACTGTACATCAAACACCTGTGACCTACACTTTGGTGCTTGATGTGGCTCCCTGGGGCTGCTTTTGTCCACAGTTCACAGTCTGTAGAGCTCACGTGGAGATAAAGTGCTCATCTGTCCCATTGTCCCAGAGATGTGGGATGTCAGCTTAATAGATGTACTTCAATAAATCTTTTTAGAAATCCTTGGAGAAAAATTGAGTGTGACACTTAGTCTGCATGGGCGGCGTTGTCCTTTTAACGCAGCAGCAGGTTGGATCTAAAAGAAATTAAGGGCTTTTTCTGAAGTCCAAATCTCCTGGCTCCTGCTGGATCTCAGCTCCTGTGGCCTGTTTCATACAAAAGTGGCCACATGCTTATAGTTTATTGTAGAGAGTAAAACTGACAGTTTTAGGAGAGACTACTCAACAAAATTGTCAATCTCCAGTTTTCTTAGAGCAAACCTTATTGGGAAAAGAGCAAAAAAAAAGAAGTGACCTGTAAGAACAATCAGTCCACCTTTCTGGAAAGTGAGAGCACGAGGTAAGAGAAAGTCCTTGCAACAATGACCTAAGGTCATTTAATTGGTACGGAGTTGCACTGCCTAGTTTTATGACTGTTATATTCAAGGCACGTTTGAAATTGACACCTAAACCAGCTGCTATACCTGTGAAACTTAATTTCTTTTTGCTAGATCATTTGGGTTACCTAAAAGTCCCCCATGACATTTTTTTAATAAAATATTTCCAGTGCGGTCTGAATTATGATTATAAAGTTTTTAACCAAAATCCCACAGCCTAAATGTCTTAAAAAGCCATTTGTCATGTTTATCTGAAGTTACTGTTTCCAAAATCTCCTCCACATGGGTGTGGCCATTGGTGCTGAGCTCAGTAGCCCCACCCCTTTTCTGTGTCTGTGCTGTCTTGCATGAGTAAAGAGCTTGACATAAGGGGGGGGCACACAAAATACCCCAACTGACAGTATCTATTCTCAAATGTTTATCTTTGGAGATAAAGAAACAACACTTTAAAAAAAAATATGTGGAATGACAAACCAAATGTGTGTATCAGACCTGGCTGTTTTATAAAACCACACACTAAAAAGAATTTTGATAAGGTAATAAAAAATGATGTGAATTACATTATAATTTAGGCTACATTGCACCAGCAAGCAGCCCTGGCTATGGCTCATGACTGATTTGATGCTAGCATATGCAGATTGTTGAATTAACTTGCACAGCAGATAAAATGAAATGCTATAAAGAAAGTGGCTATTAGACATAATTTTCTAAATACTTGCTGCCCGTGCTGAAACTCTTTTCAGTGTGGTGCAATTCATTTAAAGGATTTCAAGATATTCATACCCTGTGCATGGCTTATTACCTGGATCAAGTGTTTCCAGGCAATTAGGATATGGCAGAGCAGGGTAGGTTGGGAAACAAATCAAATCAAATCAAACAATTCTTTATTTATATGGCACTTTTAATATAGAACATAACACAAAGTGTTTTACACAAGAAAAACACACAATATAAAACAAGGACATCAATATAAAAATAAAAAAAGCCCCCATCCCCATCACCCCTGACCTACACAACACCTAATTCCATTCACACTTCCCACCCCCTTAAATGATGGAGATAAACATTTGGGAAAGCAGTGAATGCGACCCTATAGGTGCTCACCCTTTTTTGAAAGACTGGTAGTAGTTTCTCCAGATGGTCATTGGGTTAGTCAAGATTTTTTAGATGGATGCGAGCTCCAACCCCCCCACCCCAATAAGCGCTTGTCTCAACATTAAACTTCAGTTTTGTTTAACTTATCGGGGAGCTGTTTTCCAAAGCCTAGTTTTCAAGGCTAAGCAGGAAATATCCAAGACTAATGTCTCAATCCTCTCTTACAAGTATGAGGCAGCTTTTATGGTAAGCCTTTTGTTATGTTGCCGGTGGAAACCAGTTGTTAGGGGCGCATAGCTAAGTTATTACTAGACATTACAACAGTTTGAGTGTGCACAGCAGCTCATTTTTTCCGGCATAGGCTGTGATGGCAGCAAGCAAGATATAGGGAGGCACCTAGCAAGAAAGCAAAATCAGCAGCTCACAGGCTTCCTAGACCACAAGAACAAGCAATCCCAGTACAGTCAACCTAATCCTTTTTAGACCAATATGTCTACCTTTAAGATTTAATTTTTAGCTTTAAAAAATACGTATAGGCTATCAAAATCTAGTTATGAATGGTTACAAAAATGACTAAAATGTAGATCTTGTTATCATTTATTAATTTCAATTTTCCAGAAAGCTTTCTTTTTTCAGCCGATTAATTATTTTTATGTTTCAGATTCAAGTGGCAGAAACAATTAAAATAATGGGTATTATGTTCTGGCCAAAGGTTGTTTCTCCTCCCCAGTGGCTTGTGCTATAATGAATTAATCAAATGCTTTTCTCCACTGTGGTGAATTTTAAACCAGCAGACTTTTGTCTCTGCAATATAGTGGGTTTTTAAAAAAAACATCTGGTATTTACAGCACTGTATTTAAAATCAAAAGCTTCTTCTTTTGTCTAAAATCAACCACATCCACCTTGGCTTTAAGTTAACACTGACCATAAGTTTGTGTCTTCTTTTACGTTTTCTTTTCATTCCCTGACATGCTATTCTGCCTAAGAGCTTTGAAATAAGCCCAAAATTAACAACTATGACCTATTTTTTTCTTAACTAAATATTGTAAAATCAAGGAATTCAATCCTTGTAAATTTTTTTAATCAAACAAATTTTGAATAAATGCTCATTTATTTTTGTATTATTAGACCAAACATGTGTTTTAGTCACAGCCAGTGCTGAAAGCTGCATTCATTTCACATCATTAACATATACAATACTGTTATAAACCTCACTTACAGGATTTAACTACTAAATGTCATTTTTGATTGGCCTGAAGGCATTTATGTTTCCAGGATTTTAAAAAATGTCCCCTCTAAAAGGTTCATTCCCAATTTTTACTGTAAACTACGGCTGCATTCAAGGAGAATCTCAAATGCTTTTGCAGCTCACTGCATCCATCTAACATTTGAGTACTCGAAATAGAAATCATTAGGATGGAGTGACTAAAAGAACAATCTGAGCACAGCAAAAAAGGCAAAACGCATGAAACACGCTGACAGAAATGCAAGGCTTGCACCGAAATCCATCACAGTTTTGTGATCTGTTTACCAGTCGCATACTTCTGGGGGTGTGCATATCATAATATGACATATGGCACTGCACTGGAATACTGTAATAAATTGAAAGTATATGTTTTGCAGGTTCTGCAAAGTATGTCATTTTTAAATTTCTTTCATGTAGGTTGTAGAAGCCACATCTTGACTTCATCTCAAAAAACACAGAATACATTTACATGAATTTCTTCCTTGATCATAAATGTTGTATTGTTGAAGTTATTATTCAAAGAAAAGTTTGTCATATAGTTTTGATCTAAAAAGACTAGTCTGCTTAGTCTGCTTCTGAGTTCTGGGGTGGAAGGTGGTCAGGACTCTTTGGCATGTGACAGGCAACTTTTTGAAGCTGGGGATTGTGGGTGTCTTTTGAAGTTTGGACATTTGGCATGCAGGGTGGTTGTCTGCACCCAAAATGCCCTCATGTTCCTTGTTTATTCACATGCTGGAAAGGATACAGAAATAAATAAATGATTGCATTCAAAGGTCTGAGGTCATCCATTTTCACAAAGCATGTGTGAAAACCTTGGCAGTATTGTTATATTTTTTTGATGATGTTGAATACAAATATTTGTCTTTACACAAGACTTGAAATGTGCTACTACATGCAAAAACATCTTTAAACCTTTTCTCCAAGTAGATACATCGGATTGGAGCGGAGCAGGGAGCTTGTGGTCTGCTGATTGTAGTTTGTACAGAACAACTACAGACTTTTCAAACTTTTCATCTCCCAATACGCAATGATTTGAATAAAGAAATTCTGAGAAACAAAGGTTTAATCTTATTTTTTTTTTTTTTTATATATGTTCCTTCATCATGAAAAATGCAACAAGAACATGTATAAAAAAACAATGTTCATTGACGCTGGTCTCTAATAGGTCAATGTTACAATCTGACATGACTGACATTAATATGTATCAGGAAAAAAAACAACAATGCTTTTTTTTTTTTTTTCATCTCTCCAACGTCAAAGGAAGCTATATCATGTTATTTTAAGCCTAATTAAGACTAGACTAGTCACGTTTAAAGTCAGTGAATTTCTTGATTATCTTAATCTTACCATACCCAGTTTTTCAAGTGTCTTTTCTAATGGATTGGTTATATTCTTTGGTTCAATGCAGGGGCTGTTAATTTTAGCTGCTTAGAAGCACTCCAAGAAAAAAAAAACATGCCAACATAAAGAAATAGAAATCAGGGGTAAAATCAGCCACTGTGGCAAGCAGGTTTAAACATTTTGCCATAAAACAATGTGAACAAACAAAACTTCCAGCTGTGTCTCTGTCCTTAAAAAACCTGCTAACTGGTACAAGCATCACCTAAGAATTGGTGATTTATTTTGCAGTCAAAGAAAATGTATGTTAGAATACAAGAGACTATTTATTGTTGGTGTTGCTCCTATGTATTACAGCAGACATGCTTTCAATTTCACCAATGCTCAAACACAAAATCTGCTGCACACTGCTAAGAATGTTGGCTGTTAGATTTGTAAAGATTTCCTGACATTCTGGATTCAAAATGTTCAGTGCAAGAGACATGCCAAATTAAAACCTGGTCATTTAAGGGGGGTGAGGGAAGACATGTGTTAACATTTTTTATTCAAAATTAGTAACAATTAGATTTTGACCTGTGTTCTATATATTTATAGTGCTGGATCTAAATGTATAAAAATCATAACAAATATGCTTACCTTATATAACTATTTGCACCATTTGTATACAGTATTCTCCCCATATTTGCAGGAGTTGGGGACCAGAGACACCCACAAATATGCAGAATTCCCGAATATGGGGAACCCCCACCTCAGCGGCCGAAGAATGTCTGTCACCGATCCCTACTCAACAAAAACCTTTCTGAAACATTTCTGATGCTTTGTAAAACATTTATTAAAAAACATTGAAAAATTGCTCAACATAATGATTTTTTTTCTTTTATTCAGAGCAATAGCCTGTACCGTAGCGTACTGCATAAAGCGCATTAGGAGTGTAACTCTGTGTTTTAAAATCAGTAGCCAGTGCTTCCTCCTTCATCAGTTAAGTGCAAGAGGGCATCTTCTTCCAGAAGAGGCTGGTTTCATCCATCATTCATTCATCTGGATGATGACTATTCTCCACAATTATCTTCCTCTGCATTTTATAATATTTTCTGGCCGCTTCTGAGTCAGCTGATGCCATTTCGCTGTGCAGGGGCAGAAACTTCGGTTATAGCAATTCATGAACCGGTAGAAATAGCTGTGACATATTCCTTAGCAGCCGGCAAGAAAGCCAACAGCCCAGCGTGGTGCTCTCCGCTCCCCTCCTCCCTCCCACCACCTCCCTTGGACACAAAGGTCTCATTCGAGTGTCTTGAGCTGAGTTTTTGTAATCAACTGGAGGAGTCACGTGATTAAAAAAATGTGCAAATACGTGAAACCGCAAATAGTGAAATATGAATAAGCAGGAGAACACTGTATAACTATTTGTACCCCAATCCCGTTAGCATGATAACTTTCCTTAAAAGCTCGTCGTAAAATATTTCGCCCACGTCGTGCATCATCATTCCATTAGCGGCAGTGGAAAGCCTTTTCATGCTCATTTCAAAATGGCTGCATCCATTAAATCTCAAAAACACTTTGGCCGGCAAAATATTGTGCTAATTTTCAAAGCTTTATGGTGAGAGTAACTTATCTATTATTATTAGTTTTTAAAATAACTACTACCTGTAGTGAAAGATTAGAAAATGTGTTGATAATAATACAGTTACACAATGTTAAAAATGTGTGCATCAAATTTGAAACAGTGGGTAAATAAAAAATAATAATAAATAATAATAAATAATAATAATGATAATGTAATTATATATATATATATATATATATATATATATATATATATATATATATATATATATATATATATTATCGAAGAGTTTAAAAAGTATGTTAGTATGTTACTTTAAAAAAATACACATTTTCTGGCAATTTCTTTATGTACCATTTCAACCATCCCACGTGTTAAAATGTATGGATAGTATCTGTCTATTATCAGGCAGTAGAAATAAAATTTCATTTGTTTTGGTTGTAAATCTGTGGAACAAATTTTACTTAAAATTTATGTTCAACAGTGTCACTTCCAAACACAAAAATGTCATAATGTTCAGCCTTAAACTCTAGAATCCTAGCTCTGGATATGAAGAATAAAAACATGTTGAGAAATATATGCTTCATTTTTAAGCGTTTTAAGCAATCAGTTTACACTTCCCTTTTTACTGGTTAAAATATAGAAAAACATCAGCATCATACAAAAGAAAATTTATCCTAAATCATGCCAAATGCATGTGAATAACATCAGTTGTGAACCCAGCAGTAAAGACAGATTTGATGAGGGCTCAACCCAGATGATATCCATCAGTGGATGTTAGGACAGGGTGTCTGTTCAGAGGAGCTCGTTGTCGTCAGAGATGAGTCACAGAGCTTTGGTTCACTGATCAGCACCTCCACCTCAGCCCCCTGACACCCCTTAGTACGCACACACTCTGGTGTCAATCTGTCAGAAACAAATGGGGTGAGGTACTGTTGGGGAAAATGTGCAGCGCCAGCATAGGCGACCTCAGCCTGTACCCACTGACTAAAGTGTCATCATCCTGACTACACAGACAGGGGAGTCAAGTCTTCTGTCACACTCATACGCATCTATTTATCTATGCATCCATCTGTCTTCACGACTGCAGGCATGTTTGTTTTGTTTTATCATTTTAAACTACACATAAAAAATATATCGGAAACATGATCATACCTTTCATATCAGGTTGCACAGCCAACGCAGGATGTAGATAGGAGGTGGAACTACCCTTGTAAAAGATAAAAGTAAATGCCTGCTTGCTTAGGGTATAATATAAATAAAAATATGTTTTCTTAATTCTTCAAATGATACATTTTACTCAATTGAACATGCATAAAATTCATGCAGATTTTTTGTATTAGCATGAAATACTTATTTCTTGGTGCAATCAGACCACAGCAGAGCGGCAA
This sequence comes from Oryzias curvinotus, assembly GCA_023969325.1. Taxonomy (NCBI): domain Eukaryota; kingdom Metazoa; phylum Chordata; class Actinopteri; order Beloniformes; family Adrianichthyidae; genus Oryzias; species Oryzias curvinotus. The sequence goes on along the minus strand of CM043709.1, from coordinate 7,380,988 downwards.
CAAAGATCAGTATTTAAAGGAGATTCCACCATTACAAATTGCAGTCATTTTCAGTGGTGACAATTCAGAAACCCCACTTCAAAATGATCTACTTTCTGTTGTCCCAGAACTCCTTTAGAAGGTATTTACACTTACACTGATGAAAATTGGTCATTTTCTGTTATTCCTTAAGGGATTTCTATGATCCACAATCTTTTTTTTTTTTTTTTTTTTGATAAGTGAGTTTAAAAGGCTGTTCAAAAAAGACAGTAATTTAAGAAAGAAAACGCCTTATAATCACTGGGAGGTTTTTATAAAAGCTAAATGAGCTTTAAGTTGGTTACGTAAAACCTAAAATGACTAGAATTTATGTGAAATAAGCCTATTATATAAACTGAGCACAGGATTACATTACGCCACATTGTTGGGCATCTTCATTTTACCTCCTGAAAAACATGAAAAAGGAAACGAGATAAAAGCGAGTTCTGAGAACTCCAATTAAAATATGTATGTGTTTGAAGGTATGCCTTTCATCCCATCTGAGTCATTAAAACAACGTATGTGCTCGCTTCTGCCTAGCTTCCCTTCAACCCAAGCACCAATTATACTACAGGTGATTTTCTCACCTAATTCTTCTTCCTGCACATTCTTTGTATCAACATGTGTAAACCAAATGATATATCCCTGCAGTATCACTTCACTGGTCAAGTTCTGCTCCTCCAAGACAATTATTTTAGAAAGGGATATTGGCTTTATAAAAAATGTTACAAAGTTCTGCTCCTGGGGAGCCTTGGTGAACCTCTTTGATGCTTTCATTTAAGTGCAAGGCCATGTTCTCTGATTGCCATGGAAATGCTTCAGTGACCTGATAAAACCTGATTAGTTTCAGCCTGGAGACTTGAGACATTTCTTAAGCACTACCCCCACATTTTTCAGCGTGGCTTTCATCCGCTGTATCAGATTTCCAAACCCTGCAGCCGAAGTCTTTGGAAAGATTCAATAATGTTTTATAACAGCTGCTAAGTCAGCCAGACGCCCTGGAATCTGAGCTCAAGAGCCAAAGTGCGCTTTAAAGAAAAACAGTTTGGGATTTGTTTGTTGACTGAATGCGCAATTGGCTGTGGGAAAAAAAAATGCTCCAAATAGTTAATTTACAACATTTCAACTGTGAGGGAAAAATGCTTTGAAAACACAGAATACCTTCAAGGAAATATGAGCAGGAAACTGGAGATTTTTTTTGTTTTTTTACGTTTTCTTTGTGGGGGACCACAGATGACCACATGTGATCTGATGTCATTTAAGAATGTAAAGCGCTGGGATTATAAGATTCAGGCAGTTTTGGACAGCTAAAGGGTCCTGGAAGGAGGTCCTGAGATGGTTTTCTGGGTTGGAGCGCTAGGGGCGTGAGAGCGAGAGTGACGGGAGAAGCGCGTGTGTGATGGCGAGACTCGTGAGGTCCGAGCAAAGATTGTAAAAGGAAGACGAATTAAAGAAAGTTCTACAAACTCATGCACGCCTGAATTGCCATCATTCAAGAGTGTGCAACATCTTTCTTTTTGTGTAAATTTCAAAAGTTTTTAAGATAAGACATCTCAAAATTGCATCAAAGAATCAAATGCTATTTAATATATTTGGTCAGTCACGAAGATCAGCAGAGGAGGACATGGTCAGCTAATAGTTAACATTAAACAAATCATTAGTACAAGTTGATGCTGCCAATCTACTTTTAAAAGCATCAGCAAACAAGGTTCACCTGATCCTATAGGTTTCAATGAACTTCTTCCTTAAAGATGCTAAAAGATGGCATCTTTAAATCAGAGAAAAACCCAGCAAAAACTAGAAAAAATAATAATAATAAAAAAATGTGCTACTATTTTGCATATTTATAGAAAAAATAAATGTTGATGCATCTCTTCCTGCTAATAATCTGTTCAAAAATCTGTGAAATTTAGTCTGGAGATAAAAAAAAAAGGAAAACACAAAAGAAAAAGAGATTCCAAGCATATGGCAAAAGTGCATTGCTTTTTGACCAACCCATTTAGCATGTTGAACCTGACTTTAATCCCTCATAGGGGATTCACGGGAAAGCTTTCCATTTGCCAGCAGAACACTTAGGGGGAGGCTTTTTAATCTCAGTAACAGCCTTGTTGTGAGCTTGCTCTGCCAGTATTAATGTTTTTGTAGATTAGGCACAGCAAGGGGGCACGCTAGGGGTCAGCGCTGAAAGCAGGTAGTACAAGCAGATTTTTACCCCCACCCACAACTGGCCAACAGCTGGCTTTACAGCCTGCTCCTGGCCCCGCTGATTAGATGAATCACCTCGGTTTATCCCATAAACTCCCTCAACCCTGACCGGGAAGTTCATGAAGCATGGACATGCTCTTGCCAGAATGGAGGCTGCAGTGAATGAAGCCTCCACGCAGCTACAACTGCAGACACCCCTCAGGTTAAAGTTCAGCTTATTTAAGGTGTTTAAAAATGAAAGCTAAAATGTAGAGACACAAGGATTTAATGAAAGAAAACACAGATTTGTGCAGATAATACCCAAGACAAGAAACAATATACAGTGAAAGCAACCTCATCCATAAGGTCCGTGTTTCCATTCTCCGTGTTGCCGCTGGGCCTGATGTTTCAGAAACACGTTGCATTCAAATTAAACAGGGGTAACTAATTGTACATTTCAAATGCAAAGCCTGCCTATGGGGCAGTTTGGCAGGATGGTGTGTAAAAGGATTTATATGTGTCTGCTTGACTGAGAGGAGCCAATGGATGTGCATGCCAAATTGCATGCCTCTTCTGAGCTTGTGTTGAAAAATAAATAAATAATGGCTTTACATTTGCTTTTCTACTGACGCATTGGTGGCTTTGATAAGTGCCGATTACCGGAGATTTAACCTTTTTTTGGAGACTTCCTATCCAAAAAGGAAACTGGAACATTGCTCATGAAGAAAAATGTGACTGTGTATTTAGGATGGTTTGTTAATCTGTTCATGTCAGTGTGTGTGTTGTGTATTTATAAAGAAACCATGGGGATTTGTGATTGACCTCTGTTTTTGCCAAATAGAAGATTTTTGTGTTATATTTTGCTTTGCTTTTGCTGACTCTTATCACTAAGATAAAATATTAAAATAAAGTCTACATACAAACAATAAACTCAATAAAAAATAAAAAAAGCAACAAAGAACTCATTCACATTGATCATTATATGAGTTTAATTTTACACTGACATAAGATTAGGTTAATTCCAACCTCTGATGAATGGAAAATTTATGTTTTTAATTCCTTCAAAAGTATCATTGATCACTGGGAAACCACTAATAACAAAGATTTTTATAGATTTGTTATAGAATTTATTTATTGATTTTTTTGTGGTTCAATAAAAAAACCTATAAATGAAAATAATAATAAATACAAATAATTAAGTTGAACTGCAGGTTGAAACATGTTTTCAAGCTCTGAAACAAGTTGGAAATGTGCAGGCAAAAAATCCATTTAACAGTAATCTCTGGAAAAAGATGTGCTCATTAAAATTGACAGAATGGTGTATGAGACATTGTGAGATTTTTGACAGAATTGAAGACATTTGATAGCAAAAAAAAGCAAAATACTACACATAGTCATTGACATCTGAATGCATAGACATGTTTTATATTGTTACTACTTATAAAGTTTTAATTAAAATGATGGAATGGGAATGACTAGATATTTTCTATTGTAAATTTATTAGAACCCAAGGTATCAGAATGCAGCTAATAACTTAAGCAGCTCAGAGCCATAAATCTAAAGCAGTGACAGTATTTGTTCTGCAGTTAAGAGTACCTGCATGGATGAAAACATGCTGTCGCATATTTCAGTGTTTGTTGCATTGGTTCAAACTCGCAGTAAATTAACCTTTATTTTTCTTATGTGCTCATGTGTCATTTATCTGTTTTATGATTGGGTGATCAAAACTGTTTGAGAATGATTGCAGGCTTGTATAATGAGGCATAAGGGGTGTGAGAGAGGAACAACACATGCACTTATGCACAACTGACACCAAGTTGGTAATGTAAAAAAAAAAAAAAAAAAATTAAAACAGTTGTGGGAAAGCCTGCACCGCGCAGTTTCATAAATCTTGCACCCACACATTTTCAATTTTGAAATTATTTCAAACTGTACACTTATATCCACAGACAGTTTTATAAATGCCCCAGGTTAGCCTTTTACAATTATGCCTATATGCCTTTATATTTTGTATGTTTTTTTTTGTTTTTTTACAGTAAAAATATCTTGTTTCAAAATATATTTTCTTTTGTCATTGCGTTTATCAGCTCGTGAACCAAACAAAAATAGTATTCTTAATTTAATGTTGGATAAGATTAATTAAAAAGAAATGGCGGCAGCTTTTTTATGGAAAAAGATTAGGTTGGCATCTTAAAAAGAGCTGTGTTTGTGTATTTTGTGGTGCCTTGGAAAAATGCTGACTGCTCATCTACAGCCAAATATAAGACAGTTCCAACAAAAATAAAATAAACAAAGTAGAAACGGATAATAGAAGCTTATATGTTCTCATTGAGGACAAGCATATTCTTTGATATTTTATAAAGGAAATTCATTCAATGAGCACCCGCAGATTCAAACAGAAAACCTTAATTTCAAAGCCAGTGGAAATTGATTAATGCATTCTCTTTGAAGGCTGTTATTGTTGCCAATTTGTGCTGAGGTCTACTTTCAGATTCAAGCCTGCATTATGAAAGCAGTATGATGCAGACAGAAGGACCTGTTTAGCACAAACAAAGAAATTTTTTTATGATCAAAAAGCAGAAGTGCTGCTTATGCGGATCTGCTTCGCTGAGTTTAAAATATGAATTATCTATAAGCAAATAAACAACTGCAACAGATAGAGTTTGGGTGATTTATTTTTATGGAAAAAGAAAGACTATCCATCTTTATATGCAGTCATAGATTATAACAGCTTTATTTTCATTGGGGTCGTGGAGTTTCTTGAAAGGTTGCCAGTCCATTTTATGGAAAGAAAAACAGCAAAGGGTCACTTTCTGTTGTAAATTATACAACAGTCAACCACGACCTCTGTGTGGCTTTTTTTTTTTCTTTTTGGACAACATGATGTGTTTTGCTCATTCACAGAAAAGATTATCGAAGAACTTACTTGTTTTGCAATCCATAAGTAAAAAAGCCAGGTATGAGCATGATCCAGAAAGTCATGCATCCTGTATCAAAAAGGGAGAGAGAATTATTTTTCATTGCATACCAGTCTGTTTAACTCTTTAATACCAGAGAGGTTAACGGAGACACCTAATTATACCATGGTCCAGGTGAATACGTAAGGGTTAATGGCCGACGAAGTGTGCGGTTATTACTTTTTAACGCACGACGTGGAAGCCTGAACCGTCCGACGCGAAGCGGAGGACGGTTCGTGAAGTGCACGAAGTCGCGAAGTGCGTTATAAAGTAATAACCGCACACTTCGAAGGCCATTAACCCGCTTATACCATGGTCACCTACAAAAGCAATACATATTAACCAAGTTTTAGTCCTTAATTCTTGTTTTTTTTTTTGATTTGGATCGCTTTTCTCACAAAAATCGGACTATATGTTACGTGATGCGGCGCGATGCGCCGCGTCACGTAACATATAGTCCGCGTCGCGCAGCACCACCGCTGCAGTCAAGATTCGGCGATATATATATGCTGATCGTCCCGATGGGTTGAATAAAGCATTAATTCAGAGGGAAAGTTAATCGCTTACCGCTTGTTTTTGCTCAGATGATGAAGCAAAAGGTTGTTTTACAGAAGCCGGCGCAGTGATACAAAACATTTAAGCTAGCCGACCGGAACTTTTTTTTTCACCATGCGGTTATCATGTTTTAATGCATACCCAGCAGCCAATCAGAATCGAGTATTCACCCGGACCATGGTATAATAGATTTTAATTGGCTGCTGTGTTTGGATCCCACGAATGAGGGTTTAAGGGGAGGGATGCCCAGTTCAGTTTAGTCTGTTTAGTTAATTTAGTTTAGCCATTACCTATAGACTTCATGTTCCTCGTGATTTTATGTTTACTATACAAATCCGGTATGAAGCCCTTTGAGACGACTATTGTTGCGATATTGGGCTATATACTGTAAATAAAAAGAAATTAAATTGAAGAATCAACAGTGATCATGCACTCCTAAAAAGTATCAGATGCAGCTCAGGCGGACACAATGGAGGAGTCAGGGAGTGGCAGATTCAGAGTGGTTTAATCCAAGTACAGGAAGGCATCCAAAAAAGGTGAACACAGCAGAAACAAATGCTCTGGAAAGAAGAAGTCTGGATTGCTGGCAGTAAAGAAAGACAATCTGGCACTGGCTAGAGAAGAAGCACTGCTTATATAGGGAAGACAATGAGGCACAGGTGGAGCACATTAGGGAGGAAGCAGCTCACACAGGAGGAACTGGAAATGAAGACAGAGAAAAGACAGGACTTCAAAATAAAACAGGAAGTGACAGTCAGAGGGCTAACTAGTCCTGACAGTACCCCCCCTCCCACGGCCGACCCAGTGCGGCCCAGATCCATGAGAGGTGTGAAAATCCCGGATGAGCTGGGGGTCCATGATATGGCGGGAGGGAACCCAGGACCGTTCCTCAGGCCCGTAGCCCTCCCAATCCACCAAGTACTGGCAACCCCGACGCCGTACCGCCTGCAGGCGGCGGACAGTGTATACAGGGCCACCATCAAGGATCCGTGGGGGCGGAGGTGGTGCAGAGGATGGAACCAGGGGGCTTTCTCGCACAGGCTTGATGCGGCTGACATGGAAGGTGGGATGAATTCGAGAAGACCTGGGTAAGCGGAGTCTGACAGCAGAGCGATTAACAATTTTTGAAACTGGAAATGGTCCAATAAATCTCGGAGCCAGCTTACGGCACTGCACTTTCAGTGGGAGGTCTCGGGATGAAAGCCACACCTTCTGCCCAGGCGAGTAAACTGGAGCTGGACGACGGCGGCGGTCTGCAGACTTCTTGTAGGAGAGCGACGATTTCAACAGGGCCGCCCTCGCTCTGATCCACATGCCTTTACAACGACGCACCATAGCTGCCGCTGAAGGAACTGCAACCTCCTTTTCCAAGCTCTGAAACAGAGGAGGCTGGTAACCAAAAACCACCTGAAAGGGCGTCAGGCCAGTGGAGGCAGAGGGCAACGTGTTGTGGGCGTACTCCACCCAGGGAAGAGATCTGGACCAGGATGAGGGATTCTGCCCAGACAAGCATCGCAGTCCCGTTTCCAGATCCTGATTGACTCGCTCTGTCTGTCCATTGCTTTGGGGGTGGTAACCTGAGGTCAGGTTTGGCTCAGCACCTATCAGGACACAAAACGCCCTCCAGAATTGGGCGACAAATTGTGGGCCTCGGTCAGACAGAATGCTCCAAGGGAATCCAAAGTCTTTAAACAGATGGTTGGTCAGGAGCTCAGCAGTCTGTTTAGCAGTTGGAAGTTTGGGCAGGGCGAAAAACTTGGTCATCTTGGAGAATCTGTCAACAACTGTAAGAATCATGGTGTTACCTTGAGATTCAGGTAACCCGGTGACAAAATCCACAGAGATCTCTGACCAGGGACGCTGAGGAATAGGCAGGGGTTGAAGGAGTCCAGCTGGAGGGGCATTTGAGGATTTCTGTTGGGCACAGACAGAACATGCAGACACAAACTCGGACACATCTTTTTTCATATCTGGCCACCAGAATCTCTCTGATACACGAAACAATGTCCGTTTCACTCCTGGGTGACATGATAGCAGAGAGGAGTGCCCCCACTGCAGTACCTCACTTCTCAACTCCGAAGGAACAAACAGACGATTAGGAGGCAATGCTGCAGGACTGGCGATGGATCTGTTGGCGGACCTTACTTTGGTCTCAATGCTCCATGTGAATGCTCCTAGAACTCTTTCAGGAGCCACAATGACGGACTCCTCCACAGGCAGGTCAGCAGAGGAATACATCCGTGACAGAGAATCCGGTTTTCCATTTTTGGATCCAGGTCTGTATGAAGTGATATAGTTAAATCTGGAGAAAAAGAAGGCCCACCTTGCTTGCCGGGGATTCAGTCGTTTAGCTGTTTTTATGAATTCCAAATTCTTATGATCGGTCCAGATCAGAACTGGATGGACTGCGCCCTCAAGCCAGTGCCTCCATTCTTCCAGTGCGACTTTGACTGCCAAGAGTTCGCGGTCCCCCACAGCATAGTTCCTCTCTGCAGAAGACAGCTTGCGAGAAAGGAAAGCACAAGGGTGAATTTTTCCGTCCTCACCTGACCTCTGGGAGAGGACAGCTCCAACACCAATATCGGAGGCATCGACTTCCACGATGAACTGTTTAGCTGGGTCTGGCAAGGTGAGGACGGGAGCTGTTGTGAAGGATGACTTTAGATGTTGGAAAGCGGCATCAGCTGATGCAGACCACTGGAAGGTAGTTTTTGAAGAGGTTAGCGCATGAAGGGGAGCCGCCACAGAGCTAAAACCCTTGATGAACTTCCTATAGAAGTTTGCAAAGCCCAAGAACCGTTGGAGATCTTTTCTAGTGGTAGGGGTGGGCCACTTCAGCACACTATCCACCTTGGATGGGTCCATAGCCAGAGACCCCTGCGAAATTATGTACCCCAAGAAACTGATCTGGTCCTTATGGAACTCACACTTCTCCGCCTTTACATAGAGTTTATTGTCAAGTAGTCATGTGAGGACTTCTCTTACTGTGGAGACGTGTTCTTCCAGGCTGGGGGAAAAAATCAAGATATCGTCCAGATACACAAAAACCTTTTTATTTAACAGATCCCGGAGCACATCATTCACTAGAGATTGGAAAACGGCGGGGGCATTTGTTAGGCCGAAAGGCATGACCAAGTACTCATAATGTCCAATGGGAGTGTTGAAAGCCGTCTTCCACTCATCCCCCTCCCGTATTCTGATCAGGTGATGAGCATTCCGTAGATCAAGTTTTGTGAATATCTTAGCACCCTGCAGAATGTCAAAGGCAGAGGAGACAAGGGGAAGAGGGTACCTGTTTTTGATGGTTATGTCATTGAGTTGAGTGTAATCTATACAAGGTCTCAGGGTCTTGTCCTTTTTCTCAACAAAAAAGAATCCTGCACCAGCAGGGGAAGAGGACGGCCGGATCAGCCCTGCCCGTAGCGAGGTCTTGATGTATTCTTCCATTGCAAGACACTCAGGGATTGACAGGGAGAACAGCCTGCCTTTAGGGATGAGTGCCCCTGGGAGGAGGTCAATGGCGCAATCACCGTCTCTGTGGGGAGGTAAAGAGGTGGCATAACATTTATTAAACACATCCTTTAAATCATGATAGCACCGAGGAACGCCTTCCAGGTCTGGAGTGTTGTCAGGATTTAGGTTAGGGGACACAGAAAAACAGTCACTAGAGCAGCTTTTTCCCCAGGACTTCACAGTTCCCATGGACCAGTCTATGTGAGGGTTGTGCCTGAGAAGCCACGGAAAACCTAATATCAGAGGATGAACTGCTGAGCGAAACAGGTGAAAGGTTATCAGTTCTGAATGTCCATCAGGAAATGACAGAGTCACGGGAGGGGTCTGGTGCGTGATATAGCAAAGCAATCTGCCATCCAATGCAGTGGCTGTGAGAGGTACTGACATCTCAACTTCCTTTATGTGTAGCTTGGAGGCTAGCGCATAGCTCATCAAGTTGGTGTCTGCTCCAGAATCTAACAGTGCACCCTGAGCGGATGTGGAGGTGTCTGTGGTGAGCGTGATCTGCGTCAATTGTCTGGGTACAGAGATCCTGGACTGGGTTGCACTCACCATGACGGAGGAAGAGTTGGTGGCAGCAGCTCCCCTGATGGGGCAGTTGGCAATCAGGTGTCCCAGCTGAGCACAGTAGAGGCAGCGACCCTCGCTGAAACGGCGTTGGCGTTCTGCTGGAGTTAGGCGGGTGTGACCCACTTGCATGGGTTCAACAGCATCAGGAGACGGTACAGCCACTGAGCAGGATGGTTGGAGTGCAGGAGCGTAGGGCAAACTTTGAGGTCTGGAGAGAGGGGCAGATAATCTCCCGCGTTGACACTCTTGTAAACGTTGATCTATTCTGGATGCCAGCGAAACCAGAGCATCCAGCTCTGGGGGGAGGTCGAGAGGAGCGAGATGGTCCTTTAAACGCTCCGACAATCCGGTGTAGAAGGCGTCCACTAGCGCCGGCTGGTTCCATCCACTATCAGCAGATAAAGTTCTGAACTCGATGGCATAATCCATCACTGATCTTCTGCCTTGTTTTATGTTCACAAGAGCTTTGGCAGCCTCTCTTCCAGGGACAGCTGAATGGAAAATCTGTCTGAAAGTCTCTAGGAATAAAGGCAGCGAGTCACACACTGCACTGTGCCGGCTCCATTCCGATGTGGCCCATGCCTTGGCTCGTCCAGACAGGTAAGATATGATGTAGGCAATCTTGGCTCTGTCTGAAGGAAAGGCGTGGGATTGAAAATCAAAATGGAGCTCACACTGCGTGAGAAAAGAGCGACAGTCTCCTGAATCCCCGGAAAAGCGCTCTGGACTGGATAGTCTGACAGGGCGGGGCTCAGAAGGTCCAGGGGGCGTAGTGGCTGTCTCAGAGGGAGCAGAGGGAGACACCGGGGAAGAACACTCCGGAACATTCCGATTCTGGAGCGCTGCGGTTACGTCCGAGAGCTGCGTTGAGAGGGATGACATGGCGGTGGCAAAATCATGGCGGAGCTGTGCAAGCTGTTGGTCTTGCTGGCTTATTCTCTGACCTTGTGATCCAAGTGCTGCAAGAAGACGTTCTGACTCCGATGTGTCCATGTTTGGCCAGATTGTACTATCAGATGCAGCTCAGGCGGACACAATGGAGGAGTCAGGGAGTGGCAGATTCAGAGTGGTTTAATCCAAGTACAGGAAGGCATCCAAAAAAGGTGAACACAGCAGAAACAAATGCTCTGGAAAGAAGAAGTCTGGATTGCTGGCAGTAAAGAAAGACAATCTGGCACTGGCTAGAGAAGAAGCACTGCTTATATAGGGAAGACAATGAGGCACAGGTGGAGCACATTAGGGAGGAAGCAGCTCACACAGGAGGAACTGGAAATGAAGACAGAGAAAAGACAGGACTTCAAAATAAAACAGGAAGTGACAGTCAGAGGGCTAACTAGTCCTGACAAAAAGAAGTTCCGGTCACATAGCTTAAATGTTCTATATCAGTGGTCCCCAACCTTTTTGTCACCGTGGACCGGTACAACGCAAGGCACGTTTACCGCGGACCGGGGGGGGTTTGAGGTGCAACGCAAGACAGATTTAACGTGGACCGGGGGTGGTATTTTCTCTTTAGTAATGATAATAACAATAATAATTATAATTTTCCCCTTGTCAAAGCAACTTTCTAAAGAAGTTTGTTTTTTGTTCATTTTGGTTGTTTGGGTTTAATTTTAGTGGGGTTTATCACCTGATATTTGGTGTCGCGACTTTGACGTGCGTTAAGTGTGACAGATGTAACAAAGTGAATCCGGTCACTTTTCAAAATAAAACGTTTTTGTCGGAAAAAAAAAACAATAAAATGGATATTATTTTTTCTTTCTGTGCGTCCCGGTGCAAAAATTTCCCGCAGCCTGGAACCGCTCCGCGGCCCGGTGCCAAGTGTCCTGCGGCCCGGTATCGGTCCGCGGCCCGGTGGTTGGGGACCACTGTTCTATATCACTGAGCTAGCTTCTTTAAAACAAACTTTTGCTTCATGTTCTGAACAAAAAGAAGCGGTAAGAGGGAGACTTTTTCACTGAACTCATGCTTTACTTAACCTTTTGTGACGATCAGCATATATATCGGTTTCCTTTGCCGCTATGGTCGAGGTCATAGTCTGCTTTTTGTGAATAAAGCGATCCAAACTGAAAAAAATCAACACAAATAAAGTGCTAAAACTGATAATTTGTTTTGTGACTATGGTATAAGCTGTCAGAAATGTTCACACTGAAGCAACAGTCCTCTACGAAGGTTCAGGCGTGCGTTAAATTCTGATAATCCACACTCCACATCAGCTGATTCTGATGCGGAGAAAAGTGGCTCTTTTGCATTTTTCCGCGGCAGAATCAGCAAATTTATGTTGATTTCAGAAGAATGTCACTACTGTATGGTGTTGTCTTTCAGTGCAAGGCTAGTTTTTCTGCTTCAGAATATGCTGGAATTACATTAATTGCGTCAACGGTTGAAGAGTTACAGTAGTAAAAAAAAAAAAAAGAGTATACATTGAAGTTAAAGTTAAAGGATTAACAGCCTGCTTCTCTGTTGAAATGGGGGGGGGGGGTGGCATTAGAGCTGATAGGTAAAGGACAATACAACAGATGATCCTGCGCTCTGTTATGTACACAAAAACACATTCTACAGAAACGTGTCCAGGTTTCTTGACCATAGTGCCACTCTGTAGCCTTGAATGAACCCATATTTGTCACATGTTCAGCCTGTTTGGTACAATCACACTTTAATCACCACAGATAGGTTTATGATGCTCAAAAATGCGGTTGAAAGGGGTTGAAAAAAATGCAGAGACTATCTATGTGTAATCCTCCATCTCTCTCTGTGTATTTTTACATAGAAATATTGTAGTTCATCTTTTTTTGTTGCCTTGTTTAGAATCAAATTAAAGACAATTTTTGAAGTGCTTTTTATTTAACTCTTTTTATATGAGGACAGTTTCTATTTGCTAAAAAGTCCAAACTTCTAGACTTTTTCACATTAGGGTTAGAGGTCATGAGTATCCCCATACCCCTAAGTTGACTGTATTATGTTGGGTAGACTTACACAACTCCTATTGACTGGAATCCTTGTAAACCAGCTGATGTTACAGGAAAAGCTAAAGCAACTGTAGGAGAGTTGTTTGTCCCGCCACAGTCAAATTAGAGTCATATTTGTTTAGTTAAATGTACAGATGAAATGGAAATAAGCCATTGTCTCGTTGATACTAATAAAAGGGTGGATAGTCTTTCTTTTTGCATTTGTAAAAATAAATCACCCAAACTCTATCTGCTGTTGCACTTGTTTATTTGCTTATAGATAAGACAGTGGCTTATAACCCTTTCCATTTCATCTGTACATTGAACTAAACAAATATGACTCTAATTTGACTGCGTCGGGACAAACAACTCTCCTACAGTTGCTTTAGCTTTTCCTGTAACATCAGCTGGTTTACAAGGATTCCTGTCAATAGGAGTTGTGTAAGTCTACCCAACATAATACAGTCAACTTAGGGGTATGGGGATACTCATGACCTCTAACCCTAATGTGAAAAAGTCTAGAAGTTTGGACTTTTCAGCAATTAAAAACTGTCCTCATATAAAAAGAGTAAAATAAAAAGCACTTCAACAATTGTCTTTAATTTGATTCTAAACAAGGCAACAAAAAAAAGGATAAACTGCAATATTTCTATATAAAAATATATAGAAAGAGAGAGATGGAGGATTACACATAGATAGTCTCTGCATTTTTATTAATTTAAGAATCTCAGTGTATGGGGAATGAAGCTCAATCATATGGTTATTATATATGTACTTTCTCTCCTGCTACCCTATTACCTACCTTTCAGAAAGATCTGCGCTATTTATGTGTGACTGTGGTTACTTCTTGGCAAAGGAGTGTAGGATAAGGTGGCAGGGCTGCTCATCTGTGAATAGACTCCTGACAAGTCAGACACTCCTGAAAACCACCCATAAAGAACTGAGAAGGGCGGAAAGATGCTTACAGATGCAGTAAGTGTTGTTAAAGTAAACTGCAAGTGTTGCTGGAGGAAGCATTGGCCCATTCAGGAGAGTCTCAAGCTTTGTGTTGATTCATTACTCTATTAGGCCTTGTGACAAAGATAAGGACCAGCATGTTTCAAAGTGATAGCTGACCTCTGCGTTTTACCTGGACCGCTAAAAACACACCAACTGTTGTTATGATTTTTTTAACACATATTTAGTTGGAGACTAGCAAAAATACACTTGTGCATGAAGAAAATCTGGAAAAAGGAAAAACTGACAAATAGTGCACACACAGAGACACAAGGAAATACAGACACTATGCACTGTTTTCAGGTGTTAATTGAAAATTAACCTCAACAACAAACTGTAGGACTTCAGAAAAAATAAATTAACTTTTTCAAACATTTGCTTATACAGAATACTTCCAGAATCATAAATATGTGTGAAACGTTTGAAGGAAGTAATCATCTATTAAAATGTGTTAATAATGCAGGGCACCACAGAATGTGTGAGGAATTATTGACTAAAAGCTCTTATCAGTTTTCCAAATGAAGTGTCCGCAGAAGTGCTGCTTTAAATAACATTCACTTTATGAATCTGTTACAACTGAATGTCTGAATGTCATATTTACTGTGGTTAAAGCTGTTCCAGCAGAACTCATACAATAAAGGGCTAACAAAAGATAGTAATTTGGGTCATTTTATTTTATCCTTTATTTGCAGTTCAACAAAAACAGATTTCGTTTTTCTTTCCCAAGGAACTCAACATTCCTGTAGTTAATACACACATAAAACTAGTTTATTAATGCATCACTGAGGATTTCAGCTGGTAAATGTCAGGCTGACTGGCTTTACATGATGAGACGCACATTAAGGCAGAGATGCAGCAGTGTGCATAAAATTAAAAAAAAAAGCATCAAATAAATCTCATTCTTCAAATAAAACTCAAGTAGCAAGATGACACGTAAAACTAAAAAGGCCTATGAATCTCAGTCTTTATGTGAGCTACAAAAACGAAAGGGAGCAAGCATACTGTTACATTCAGAGACTGCCTCTATCCAGATATGAAGCCTTATATCTAATATTCTTAAAGACCCCTTTAAATAAAAATCAAGTTTTTGGAGTCTTTAACATGTTCTTGTAGTATTTTTCATGATGGAGGACACGATTTAAGAGAATTCAGCTTAAAATAGCATTCTTTTTTTTCATTTTTTTTTTCAATTGCTCTGAATCAGAAGCAAACAAAAATGCCATAGAAAAAAAACTTGTAGCATAACTTGTGACATAAAGGCTACTACTGCAAGCCAAAAGCTTCCTGCTCCACTCCGTTCAGATGCATCTACTTGCAGACAGTTAGATCCATGTCCGTCTACATTTTCCTCATTCGAGCTGACATCTGTCTCAGAACTGTAAAGCTGGATAGCTTCAATATTGCTCGCCATTTTTGTTAGGTTGGGTTGTTGGGAGTGAGTGTAAACAGATAGAT
This sequence comes from Oryzias curvinotus, assembly GCA_023969325.1. Taxonomy (NCBI): domain Eukaryota; kingdom Metazoa; phylum Chordata; class Actinopteri; order Beloniformes; family Adrianichthyidae; genus Oryzias; species Oryzias curvinotus. Next base: position 7,365,795 of record CM043709.1, on the reverse strand, counting down.
GAAGGGAGGGGGGCAGGCTTATTCCACGCTAACAGTACTGCCCACAACTCAAAGGTAAATCTCTAATGAACTACTGTTGCTCTGCAGAAACTATGTCCTAGGAAAACAACTGGCTTTTTTTCCACTAAAGGGCATGAGTTAACAGCTGCATGATGATAGATTAAATCAAAACCGTAACCATATCTGTCTTTTTGTCTTTTATTGTGTTTAACTTTGTTATTACTGTCTTTTATTCTGTTTGCCTGTGATATGTGTATGATGGATGGTTGTAATTTTATGTTTTTTACTATTGTGAAGCACTTTGTGATTTTTATCTGAGAAAATACTATAGAAATAAACATTTAGTTACTTACTTTATGTGGTGACAGAAGAACAACATGGGAGGGGGCAGCACAGTCTTTAGCTTGAGTTGGTTTGAGGCAAATTGGACTGATGAGCAAGAGCAAAGCTACCTACAAGTGCCAAATAATTTTCAAACATTTTAGAATTTATCGTGTTTGGGATTTGTTCAGCACTCCCTTTGGTTTGCTTCTGCTGCTTTGTCAGCTGGATTGTGTGTCTGCCTTCAAATCCTTGCTGAAACACACCAGAGTGTAACGGAAGCGAACTGAAACGCTTTTTTGTATGCAGACAAAAGCTTGTTTGTGTGATTCAAATGGGCTTTGATTCCTACTGAACAAAGTGGAACATTTGGGAAAACAAACTCGTGTGACTCAAACTGCCTTTGGAAAACTTTGTAAAATGCTTCCTGTCAAACCATTAAGTTAATTGAAGTTGGTTGAGTTGTCCATGCTGAAGAAACCGATAATACATAGCCATAATCCAGACCAATGTCATCAAAGTATAGAAACTAAAGACGACACGGCCTTCAAGGCATCATATGAAGAAGAAAAGGGTTTAAGGAGACATTGTAAAATGCACAAATTGTACTCTTCCTCAACACACCCTTTAAAAGAGTGTATGAGAAGTTCGTTTAAATCTCTGAAACTTTTACATTTTTCTATGAACATCTATCTTGTACTTTGATTCGTCACGCCACTTTGAAAAAAAATAACGAAGCATTGATTGAACCAAGTCCGTATAATCTTTCCAGTAAAAAAAAGGGGAAAGAGATAAAGTGGCAAGCCTGATGTGTCAAAGCAGTGAGAGAGCCATGAATTAATCATCGCTTACTTTCGCACATGCTCTGGTGGCTGCATACCAACAATGTGAGTAATCATTTGTCTTTTAGAAGAAAGAAGCAGTCTGCTTCAAAAACTGCATGAATGTTTAATTAAAAACTACTTTAAAAGTCTTTAGAGGAAAGAGACCATTGCTTCTTTCAGCAAGTGGGACCCTTTTATTTATTATTCCTTTTTTTTTTCCTCTGAGAGGAGCACAGCAACAGTCAAACCAATTGAACAGGACTGTCTGTCTTTTTTTAAAATCTATGTTTTGTTACTACTATTTCAAATAGAAATGTAGGTCTATGATTTATTTATTTGTGTTTGAGTTTGAGTTTATTTGAGTTAATTGCATAAACTTTATCTAGTGTTATTCCTGATTTTCTTATCTTTTAGTCAAAGCCTGTCTTTGAATAGTTTTTTCAAGAGTTTAGTAAGGTATCCTTACTTCAGACCTTCTTCTGTTTGCCAGCTCCACATAACCGTGAGGATTACAGCCGTTAGTTTGTTTTTCTTTGCTCACTTTGTCAGTATTTTCTCAGAGGTAATTTACAACCAACGCTCATTCTTTCATTTTTTTTCTGAGCGGCAATCTTACCTAGTCTCCTGCATTTTGTGTCCCCCGCTAACTTTTCCTAGCAATAATTGTGTGTGTTCAAGTTTGTCATTTTTTTTTACTTTTTTTATAAATGTGCCTTTCTTATAAAACAACACATGTCAGTGCAAGTCTGCCACATTGTTGAAATAAAGTAAAGTAAAAACACAGATCTGCATAAAAAAATTCACAACTTCTGATAACCTACATAAAAAGCACAGATTTTTGCCTTAGGGAATAAGTGTCACTGATGACAGTGTCGGTCAGACGCTTTATAGATTTTATGAGCTTCAGGACAGACACTCCATGAACCAAGTATTTGCGAGAAATTAAATGAAATGCCAGAGGAGAGGGAAGTTTGAATAGTTTGAGGTTGGTGAATCAGAATTTTCATTTTTTATGCTTGTATCAGCAGCCAGAAGCCGATACTCACTGGTGGAGATTATATTTCATGGTGTGATTGAAACCCCTTTGGCGTTCCCAAGATTGCACTGCACGAAAAAAGGTTTAGATATCTTTGCTCCGACTGTTAACCCGGACACCAAAATTCAGGATTAATGGATGGATGGATAAAAGATTGTAAGTATTAGAAGACATTAAATAACAAGAGCACGTCTGACATTCCTTAGGCTAAACATAAACTCATAAACTACTAAATCTAATCTGCACTTTTAAACTCCTGTTCTGAATGCATCAGCATATGCAAGACAGCAAAATGATAAAAATGAAACTGTTCTGAAAGAGCACTTCCCTGGATAACATTATCAAACATCTGAGAGGTATCTGAGGTCTTGATGGGTGAAATTTCATTATTTGCTTTTTTCTTCTGCTTTCACTCTAAAAGCAGAAGTACTTTGCTCCTCCTACATTGTCTGCTTGATATTTTTGTGAAATTCTGAGCTTCAAAGAAGGAAATTAGAAATCTTTTTAAGCCAAAACACATTAATTGCATTAAAACTATTTTTAGTAGAGGTTACCTTTGCTTTTTGATTAGTCCAGTGATTATTTTTATAAAATAGTTAACAACAAATGTTCATTGATTTCTTTAAATATTCTTATGCACACTCATGGCTGATCATGGCGTGATTCTGTTTTCCCTTTCCTTTAGGATCTGTTGGAAGCATTTGTACGGCGTTTCGACAAAAATCCAGCTTCTAGATAATGATACAGCCCAATAACGGATCCCTTACATGACTGAAATCAAAACTGAAGTCTGGCCTAAATTTGGTGGAGTGGTCGGAAAAGACCTCAGGTAATGAACGTACTTCATGCCTTTGAAAAAAGTCGAAAAGGCCACAAAGGAACTATATAGATCATCTTTGCATTGTATGTTCCATGACGGCACATTTGTGCTTGTTTAAACTATCGAGAACTGTTTCTTCACTTGCAGTTTGTGTTGCTTAAGACTGTCAGCATATTGGTACTCAAGTACCCACTGCTTGGCTTTGGAAGTTAAAGTGAGTCACATTGATATTTTGATTGGTGGGGAATTTATTGAGGAATAATGAACATGTCCATCAAAACGTTTTAGGTATGTGGTCACATTGGTCAGTGTAACTTCACTTTAAAGAGGGCATGTGCTGGGCCCAACTTTGGGTTCCATGTGAATTTAGAGACTCTACCCCTTAATGAAATCTCCCATGAGAGTTATAATGAGCATACTGGCTACATGGGTTCATCCGATCAGCCCAGATAGGCCCCACTGAAATTACAGGCTGATCCCATTTAGGCTCCAAGTGGCAAAGAGGTAAAGCACCAATAAACCCACTCATAGAAAACCCACTCATTGAAGACCCATTCTTAAAGCCCACATTGAAAGAAAAGCTGGGTAATGTCTTCATAGTTGCACATTATTGTTCACTCGTACACTTATCCTTTGTTGGTTTGGGTGTAGTTTAGACTTTTTTGGGCTAAAAAGAAAACATGTTTACTGGTGGAGTCAAAATCACCTAAAGGGGACTTGTTTTTTTGGATTTCTATTTTTAATAAGTTTAGCATTTCTTATTCCATCCATCCTTTTTTTAACCCAACATATTCCGCTTTTGGGTCACGCGACTGCCAGACCCTATCCCAGATACCATTGAGTGAAGGTGGGGTACACCCTGGACAGGTCGCCAGTGTACCTCAAACAAACGAGGGACGTTTGGTAGCTTTCCGTTGACAGCTGCTTAGATTAGTCAAAATGAGGCAATCAAACAATAATTGTAATTTATTTTAAATCCACTGTCAAGTAAATTTGTGTAACAATAACAATATAAAATGCCTTGAGTTGCTGAAATTGATTATGCAAGGTGTTTAAAGGCATTTCCCAAAGACATTTAGAGCAATGGTGGCCCAATGGTCAGTGAAAAGGATTTCCAGTGGGTTTTTATAAATGTGCCCCACATGAATTAAAAAAAAAAAAAAAAATACACATGCTGCAACCCCGAACTCAACTAGCCAAGACTTTCCTTCTTCTGGCCACACAGAGCTTGTGTAGCCCTCAGTGGAGTCTGTTGTACACCTTGTACTACATCTGCCAAGCCAGGGAGATGTAATGAGAAAAACAAACACATCACGTTAGATAGCAATCAGCACCTTTAGACTCCCTGAACACAATGGTAACATGTGATGAGATTATATTTGTTTTACCCTCCATAAAACCTGCCTTACACTTTGTCCTTTATTATTCTGTGCCCACAAAAAAGCGTTCTGTTTTTCGTGTTATTCAACCAGTGGAATAAAACACTAAAATTATTACATATTTTATCAGGTATCAAAGTGATCAAAGTCTTCAATTAAATCCACATTGGCAGTAAGCAACAGAGTGACAACCACACCTTACCTTTTATCAGGTTTTCTAAATTTCCGATAACATTTTCCTGCTACAAGAGAGGGCCTGTTTATGTCATCATAACTGTGTCTCAAGCAGTGTCTGTTTTTACAGGTGGCAGAGGCAGAAAATGAACTTTTTTAGAAAAACTTTGTTTATACTATATGAATTTGAGTTGTCAGAATGCAGTCATTTTTACGTTCATACAAAATCAACTTTGACTTGTTTACACAAGTGATTTTGCAATTTTCTTTTTATTTATTTAGGTCATCTCATAATCTGGTTGGCTATCATATTTCAATTTTTGTATCTGATCAGTTCAGATCATGGTTAAATTAATAATGGGTGTAATTAAACAACGGAATCAACATTTTTAATGATATCTTCTAAATAGAATGATATTTTTATTTTTGTACATTCATTTGTGTGTTCAGCTAGAACATATATCTGGTTATCTATAGGTATTTGGAGTATTGGGACACTTAGAATAATATACATTATGCCTGCACAATAAATCGCAAATTTATTGTCGCAGCTTCAAGCTGTGCAATACGCATATCGCAAAAGTCGGCGAAAATTGCAGTAAATGGTAACCTTAAATGTGCCAAAACAATCTTATAACAGCTTGAAGTATTTAATGAATCAAATAAATTAATGTATGCGTTTAAAAAATCACGTTGTTGACCAATTGAATGGAGCCATTTTGTGTTAGATGTTCACGTCTTGGAGTATAACTTAAGTTATGCGGACTCTTATTTAAATAAAACTGTTGCAGTGAAATGGAATATATGCTTTTGCTTGTTTTGCTATTTGTTTATTGATCTTTAATATTGCATGTCGCAAGTTTTTCTCACATCGTGCAGCCCTAATACACATTTATAAAAAGATGACTTATAAGAAAATATTCTATGCACTAAAAAGTGTTAATGGGATTTTTGAACGTGTCTAGTGTATATTAATTATGTATTTACTGTCAAAATCAAAAAGACAAGCTGTTATTTCGCCATTCATGTTCAGATTGTGTATGAAGTTTGAGAGTAAGAGCTCTTGGGGCTAACAGATGCACAGTGGAGGTTCTTTTCTTTTTTTTTCTTTTCTTCGGTTGAAAAATGTATCAAAACTGTCGCATGTGTTAAAAACATTGTAGAGGCATTTAAAAAAATGAGATGTGTACACAGTTAAGAATGTGTCTTTTTTTCCCCTTTTGGCTTTGACTGATTAGATTTTTCCAGCCCGCTTTCAATCTGTCATCAAACCAAGCTGTTTCCCAGATTACATTGTGTTCCCAAATGACATTTACTAGTAGTGCCCTTTGTTTCTCTTGAAGAGATAAGAGAGATATATTTGGCTTTTTCTGACAGTTTGGGTTTTTTGTCCTCTTATGTTCTTGTCCCCTGTTGTGCCATTACTACTTTCAGTCTTGCATATTATAATTATGACAATGGGACACATTTGAAATTCATTAAAAAAACAGTCATTTAATGACTGGAAACTGTTTTAAAAGTTGAACATCACTGCTCCCCCTTAAGCTCTGCAGCTGGACTCCACATTGCAGTTTGGAGCTTTTCGTGTTCAGGCTAAGGAAAAAGAGTGAATTGGCATCCTTCGCAGTGAGCCATTAAGTAGCTGTACTGTAAAATAGGTGCCAATAATTCCCACCTGAAGCTATTCAAGATGCTTAAGAGCCTTGCAGAGGGAGTTTACTTGTTTGTTTGTTTTTTTACTTTATTTTTGTCACTAAAATTTGAGTGGAACAAATCCCACTTCCTTAATCCCAACTGAAGTAACTTTCACAATTAATGCATATCTAAAAGCAAGTTTTGCACTAAGATGGAGCCACATTTTTTGACATTTTACTCCCATTGGATTATTCTCTACGTGCCTTCCACTTTATTCCATTTAGCTAATTACATGGATTCACACTCTGGCAAGAGCAGCCTGAGATAAGGCGTTTGGGGAGTTTTAGTCTGGCACAAAGTCAAGAAAACCTGTCGCATTTGTGTGGTCAATTTTCATTCACACTGATTTGTTACATGAAAGGTCACAACACCAGGTGGGCATAACCTGCAGGAGTTTAAAGCCATTGTGAGGTTGCCAAGTAACCACCAGAGACACTGCAGTGCAGTGGAGTTAAAGGACCTCCATGAAGCACAGGGACTGAGAAAGAAACTAGAATGCACACTGATGCATCAAAAACACAAAACTGTAGTTTTTGTGAAGCAGAAATACATGTATATGCTTCCACTAATCAAAGAAACAATTTTCAATAAAATGTTGCTTTTGTCTGGAAAATGCTAGGAACTATATATATATATATATATATATATATATATATATATATATATATATATATATATATATATATATATATATATATATATATATATATATATGTATATATATATATGTATATAAACTTGCCCCTTTCACCCTCCGCGGGTGGTTTCTCACTCAAGCTCGGGTCCTCTACCAGAGGCCTGGGAGCTTGAGGGTTCTGCGCAGGATCATAGCTGTTCCTAGCACTGCGCTTTCCTGGATTGAGAGGTCTGAGATCTTTCCAGGTATCTGTTGTAACCACTCCTCAAGCTTGGGGGTTACTGCACCGAGTGCTCCAATTACCACAGGCACCACCGTCACCTTCACTTTCCAGGCTTTCTCCAGTTCTTCTCTGAGTCCCTGGTATTTCTCCAGTTTCTCATGTTCCTTCTTCCTGATGTTCCCATCGCACTGCCACATCCACCACAACGGCTTTCCTCTGTTCTTTGTCCACCACTACAATGTCTGGTTGGTTCGCTATTATAATTCTCAGTCTGAATCTGGAAGTCCCACAGGATCTTTGCCTTCTCATTCTCTAACACCTTCGGGGGTGTTTCCCATTTTGACCTTGGGGTTTCCAGTCCATATTCTGCACACATGTTCCTGTATATAATTCCAGCCACTTGATTGTGGCGCTCCATGTATGCTTTACCTGCCAGCATCTTACACCCTGCAGTTATGTGCTGAATTGTTTCAGGCGCCTCTTTGCACAGCCTACACCTTGGGTCTTGTCTGGTGTGGTAGATCTGAGCCTCTATCGCTCTGGTGCTTGGGGTTTGTTCCTGAGCTGCCAGGATGAGTGCTTCAGTGCTGTCCTGTAGGCCAGCCCTTTCTAACCATTGGTAGGACTTCTTGATATCAGCCACTTCAGTTATGATCCGGTGGTACATCCCATGCAGGGGTTTGTCCTCCCATGGGGATCTGTCCTCCAGCACTGTATCCTCTGCTCTCCATTGCCTGAGACATTCACTGAGCACACTGTCAGTTGGGGCCTTGAGCTTGATGTATTCATGCATCCAATAATTGTTTGATCTGTTGTAAATGCGTTCCCAGTGTTCTTAGCCTGTTTTGTTTCCAAATCAAAACCTGACATTTTTGTCATTTTTTTGGACATAGTTTCTGCAGAGGCAGCAGTTCAGTAGAAATGTGTCCCAAAATTGTTGGCCAGACTGTTGGCATGGCCATTTTAGTGTCTCACAAAATTTTTATTATCTTATTTTAGTCTGGAACCAATTTCAGTTTTATCTCATTGCATTTGCAAAATTTACATTGTGAATGATTACATGCATTTTAAATTACTGTATTCAGAAAAAGTTTAAAGTCTGCAGGTTACTTTGATGAATCTTTTTACTGGTTCTTGGTTTCAGTTTTACTTTTTTTTTTTTTCTTTTTTATTATGTTTAACCTTCTCAAATTTCATTGTATGATCCATAAAGGTATTTTAAGCGTTTCTTTCTAAAGAAACATCTTCTAAGTCTTTTGCAAGCTTCTTTTTTCTTTTTTTTTCTTTTTTTGGTTAAGTGTAAAGACTAAGGCTAATGATGAAGTCCTGCAATGTTTTCACACACATCATTTCTACAATGCAGCTGCATCTCAGGCTGCCTGTGACTTATTCTGTCTGCAATGACCACAGCCCTTGTTTACTTCAGCCAATGACAAGCATTTTACTGCAGTTTGAATTTAGATTTACACAATATTTTTTTAGAATTTTGCATGTCACATGCTGTTTTTTTGTCTCTTTTTTTATTATTTTATGTGTTTTAACACTATATTTTTACATTTACTTAAACAGGGATGCGCTTTTCTAAAAATTACAAGCATTTTCTGACTATGCCTGCTCGGTAAATGTTTTGCTTTTAATCCAAATCTCATGGTTCTTTTTCACTTGCTCCTTTATTTTGGCTCTTCTTAAAGGGAACTCGGAAGTTCTCCTGTTACTTGCCAACTTAATTTAGACACACGGGTAAAGTAGTGTGCAGTTACCGCAAGTTCAGGGTCACATGATAGACGTTTTATGAATGACAATGTACCCTGTGCCATTGCCCCTGACCTGTGCAGAGGCCTGAATGTGGGCAAGGTAAAGATATCCACGGGCACGTGACCCGCTGACCTCAAGGCTCCGCCGCTGGATGTTTCACCCACAGTTTTTAAGGAGAGCAATAACAGCTTATTTCATCTGAGACTGCATTTCCTTATAGGCAACGCTGTGCGATAACCAACCTGTCTTTACGTTAGCAATTTCTGTGAGAAAAGGAGAAAATAAAGCATGAAACAAGTGAAGAAAACTGCTTCTCAAAAAGAAAAAAAAACTCTTAAAGTAAAATGAGTAAACTCACAGTGTAAATAGACAGATACAGTATCATTGCGTTATGTGTCAAGCCATTTAATATGTCTTTCCAGAGTTTTTTTTTCTCCTATATAATAATCTCACGATGACTGAAAGCATAGAAATGAGAAATTATTCAAATGTGACAGGGGTTCCAAGTTGCCATGTAAATGCTTTTCCTTTTGCTTTTAAAAAGAACTGTTGATAACTGAACAAAAAAAAGTAAATAAACTGAATATATATGGGCCATATTTTTAAAACACATCTATCGAAGCTCATATACTTTGTGAAAACCTCTGTACTTTCACAAAAGCACTTCTAAAAGTAAGTTTTGCCTGAATTTTGTCTTTAAAGGCAAGAGGTTTCCATTTTTACCAAAAAATAGGAACACCTATTTTTTTTCCAGAACTTTCATATAGAGATCTTTGCAGAGTTGGAAAAGAAACCAAAAACTTGAACATGCATAAGGTTGGAAAAGAAATGGGCAGGTCATTTCTGATTTGACTCCTTCATATACAAATTGTTAAAACTGATCAAAATCTTCATAGATTCATAATTTCTTTTTTACTTTGCTGTTGTTCCTGGATGCTCTTGAACTGCAAGAACGCACAGCAGGCGAGCTCCTAATAGAAAAATACTGTGAACATGCAAAGCCACCAAAGTGCTCCTCTGTACCAAAAGCTACTTTTTTGCCACTGCTGAGTGAATCATTTTTATTGCTTACTTCCATAGCATCCCACTGGGAGAGTTTCAGACAGAAAGCTTCTCTATTATAGATGCAGAAACTGATATATGATTACTTATTGATCTGCATATTTAATTAAAAAAAATACTTCAAACTAAATGGTTGTGTCCATCGCTACAATCAAACTGAAAAGTGTCCTCTACTTTCCACAAAGTCATAGTCAGCATTAAAGTAAACACTGTTTTTTTTAGTTTTTTTGTTTTTAACAAAATGAATATAGCTCATTACTTCTGGCTTGTCTATGCAGATTCACAAGGTTACCACAGTTCAACTAGTGTCTGGACGCTGGAAATAGATATGGGGTCACTATTGTCCCCAGGCTTTGTGAAATAATCACACTTCAAGTGTCCATATTTTATTCAGCAAGAGTTTTTATACAATGAAATGTAGACGTTGGTCAAGACACTCGAGGGACTTGAGTGCCTTGACCAAAAGACAGGGAAGCCTCTTTCATACTGCTGATCCAAATTAAAGCCAGACTTTAAATCATTTTTTTGACCAGATTTGGTGAAGGTGTATGGCTAAAATGAAAAAAAAAAAAAAAAGCAATTGGCTAAAAAATGGACAATGAGGTTAAGTGTGCCCTTCAATATGCTGGTGAACCATCCGGGATGTACGCTGCCTTTGACCAACAGTAGCTGGGATAGGCTCCAGCAACCCTGTGATCCCGAAAAAGGAAAAGGAAGGTTTAGAAAATGAACAAATAATTGGATGGGGGCTATGCCTTTAACCTGAACAGGGTTTGATCCATGTAGATGTTGAGGGTTTTTTGGTTGTCTGAGCCTGTGAAGAGTTGCGAAGAGGTCTGGTCGCATCTCAAAGTCAGGACAGTATGGTGAGTATGACGTACGGGTGATGCCATGGTTCGGTGCCCTAATGCCACACTGTAATCATTAGTAGGGTGCAAGTACTGACCCCTTGAGCGCAAATGGTGAATGCACAGGGTGTGCACATGAGACAGAAGTGTCTATAGAATGCTTAGATAAACTGCACTCTGATTGTCTAGTTTCTTAATTTCTAGGCTAATTTCAGGCTGCAAGCACAGAGCACATCCTTGCGTCTCACCTTCTTCACCCTTACTTATCCTATGTGTTGTTTAAGTGTTCACGACGACCTGTGTACCTACAGCATGCCCATACAAATAAAGGTGCATGAACATTCTACAGGCTCACCGAGCAGTCAACAGTCTTAAAATTCCCTGCTGGCCACGTGTGAGCCCTGTAGGTTTGCCCATTTTTCACCTGCAGATAATCAATATCACCTGCAGATAATCAATACCCACCAGTAAGAGCAATTGGGACTACGGCATTAATTTGGGGATCATAGAACAGCCTATCAGATTATGAGTTTTGACCAGTGTTTCTCCTTTGTAAAATGCTCTCTTGCATCAAAGAAATCTACAACAAAACGGGGTCAATGACTGTCCGCAATATTCAAACACAACATTTTATAGTGGAACATTATCGCAGCACCATCTGTCTTTGCAGCTGACTCAGATGTTACTCAGTTCAATCAGTCCTATTCTAAGTGCACCCGTGCAGACTCTACTTTGCCTCTGGAGGCCAATCAGTGCCGGAAAAAAATATTACGCCATAATGGAGTGGGAGCCTTTCATGGGGCAAAACAAGAAATAAAAAAGACGCCTCGGAGGCGTAAAAAAACAGCACTATGAAAGGCGCTATCGACTGTCAGGCGTAACCCTAAACACCTCGATCAACCTATTGGCATACAAATTATCCTTTTTCTTTAGTCACTGTGCATGGTTTGGCCTAAACAAATTAGAAGGTTAATGCAGACATGTTTAAATATTTATACATCATAGTACATTGTAATCTCACATGAAGATTGCAACTAACAGACGCAAAACTCACACAAAACTATGTTTATATCTGTTGCACAAGCTCTATTTTCTCAGCTACAGCAGAACGGCCCGACATTAAGACACAAAAGTACAAGCAATTAAAAATGACAACTTAAATTTGGATATGCTAAGGCTTTCTGGGGCAGCCTGGGCTAGACAGGTTGAGGAAGTCACCTATCTAATAGATGCCACATGATATTAATGTACAAAGAACGCCGCCTCTAACCCAGCAGTCACAGGAAATCAATCACCTCCTCGGCATTGCTTTCTTCTGACAAATATGCTCTCAGGGGCCAGGTAGCACAGCTAATGGCCTCCAATGTATTTCTGTCAAAGACACAGCATCTATTAATTATTCAATCACCTGTGCTGCGGTGCAACCTTACAATATTTACAATGCCGTGAGAGGCCACTCTCCCAACAACTTATTGTCCCTGTGGTGGTGAACTGCTTTTGCATGAGCCATAATTGCAACTGCTCCATTTCTACTGAGACAGGGAAAGAGCCAAGCTGCTTTCATCCCATATCAAGAAAGACACTAGTCTCTTGAGATGCACGAGAGTAAACATGGCTGCAGGCTGATGAAGCGTTTGTATTGTCTTTAAGACATTAATGAGGCAGGTATCTTTTCATCATCATTCTAAAGAGATGGCAGAAAGTAATCATGAGGCTTTTTTTTTTCTTTTAGATGGAGGAGAATGTTGCAAAGTTATGCAATGCTAAACCAGTAACATGCTGAAAGATTTAAACATTTTCAATTTAGTATTGTTATAAAAGAGTGATGCCCAGGAAGAACAGATGCAGACACAGCCAAACAAAGAACACAATGGTGACAAATCCAGCTGTTTGCCGACAAACTCCGGCCACCATGCTCTCACACTGCTAAATCCCCCTTTTTCCGCCTACTGAGGGGAATATGGGGGCTGGCTGTAAAGGAGAGGGAGAAGAAGCAAAGGAGAGACTGAAGTTGCATTCATGAGGATATAAGAAAAATTGGAAAAAATGAACTTCCTTATAAAAATGTGATACAGCTGAGCTGTGAAAAATAGTTGGTGAGCTCCGACTTCCTTTAAAGGGACACTCTGCTTACCATAAAGCTGTAAAAAAAAAAAAAAAAATAAAAAATTGTCTTTGTCACCTTGACAACCAAAGGTGCTGTTTGTCATTGGATGTGGATTTTTTTAACCTGGCAAAGGATATCACATATTCCAGGTAGCACCTAGAAAAAAGATCCATATTTTTGTGTAGTAACACTTTATATTAAAAGCTTTAAATGTATGTCATTTGAAAAAAAGATGTTCCAGTCCACATAAGATATAAAAAAAAAAAAAACCTCACTTCCCTTTGTAAATGCAGATGTAACTAAAATAGAAGGCAAACATTGCTGATGAATAATTATGTAAAGAAAAAAAGAGAAAGAAAAGTCTAAATTCAGTTAAAAAAATGGGTATTTATTCACTCTCCTTGTTCGCCTCTGGTCTCCTGAAATTAAAATAGACAAAAAGCTAAGACTAAACTTTGCTTTTAGACTCCTGTTTTCATTTTTTTATTCTTGTAGTTACATTTTACTTACCCTGTTGTTTCTAAAATGGTGGGAGAAGTATTCTCTAATTAATGAAAGTTAATTCTGTTCCCACACCCTTTGAACGCATCATAATCGAGGTCACGTGACAGGCTCCCTAAGAATGCAGTGACGCGCTGGAGCTCCGTCAGAGCAGCGGTCTCTGACTGACAGTACTACCGGGACAGCTGCTCTCCCGCCCGGCAAGACATCCGACTGGGGTCAGCCCGAAGCGGAGCAAAAGAACCCCCGGGGCATTCTGAACTGAAGGGGCTCGGGAATGGGGCGGACCGGGTATGTGGGGCTGTTGCCACATGACTTATCGCTTTTGTTGTCGCTCTAAGACCCAGGTGGCATGTTTTGGTAGCGGCTGGACTCACAAGTGGAACTGTACTTTTCATAATGATAGTTTGCGCTGATTTGCGCGTCTTTTGCGCACAAGAGCGCTGATCTTCGCGCAGAGCGCGCCGGACTCCCGCGGCTCTGTCTCCCATCCTTGCAGCGCAGCGGCGTTGGATGAACATGCGTGGATGCTGTCGTCCTTTTTTAGAGGGGCGCATGCATTTTTCCATTAAAAAAAAAAACCCACCACATCTGCAAGGTGGCATGAACTTGGATACCACCATTCAATAATGGAGAAGTAAAAAGGTAATTTACGTCAGAAGTGGCGAGTATAGGGAAGCTGTGTGGAAGACACCATCAGGGGAACCAAACAAAACATTCTGGTCTGTGGAGAATAAGAATAAGGAGGAATCTATGAGGTTTCATTAAAGGGAAAAAAAAGAAGGAATAGCAGGAAATATATAGCTCAGTCTGGGTAGGGGTGATGGCGGGCAGAGGTACCGGGGATGACACTCTCCATGCGCCGACCGCAGCCCTATCAGCAGCTGCAGCACCATGAGGAAGAGGAGGTAAGCCGCACTCTATCAGACCTCTTCATCTTCATTAATTTTCTTATACACATCTCTCAACCGCCTTGACCATTGCTACATGGACCGTCCATCTGTTCAGTCTTAAATGTTGCAGGCAGGACCCTCAGGTGTTCCAGGCAGGTGCATGATGCAACATTCAAGGGTTATCTATTGGACACAAACGTCTTCACATATAGGGTCCGTAGTTTGAAAAGCATTTATTTATTCAAATTTAAAAGCATTGTTGTGTTCCAAGAAGCAAAGCCAAGGATTTGTTTTTTCATCGATTTGGATCAATTTAGGATACTTTCATCCACTCCATCATGTCCAACTGCTTAAGCTGTTTGGCACAGGGAAATCTGGAGGAAAATATCTGCCAAATCCTGCTTAAAAACAAAGGAAACATGTAACATCGCCCCATCCACGAGTTCTTTCTTTTCACCAGATGTTGCCTATATTATTTATTACTTAGTTTGTTAACCAGCCAAATTCACAGCAAAATATTAGTACGGTAAAAGCAGAACTTTTTTTTTTCTTTTTTACCTTTTCATGAAATGCTTTGCTGAGGATCAGCAGCACAATTAGAGGAAGTTGATATCCCCCTGTGTGTTTACAGGGCAAGCTGTCATATAACATTTTACAACAGCGACAACAGCTCACAGCTGCCAAAGCTTTATTTCCCAAAGGTCTCGGGTGTTTCTTAGTCCTGTTTTAAGAGGCGGTTCCATCCTTCCTGATGGCCCTCTTAAATGTTAAATGAATCTGTATATTTAGTCCTTATTCTGTAAGTTATGCTCTGAGAAATACCACTGTATGAGTGTAGTCTATAAAAATCAAAAGAGGACAACTCTTGTAAAGCTGTTAGACAATGTCACACAGTTAAACATACTTGCTTTACAGTTATTAAAATGCTACTCTAACGGAAAACAAAAGCCATGTTTTTCTAAAAAAGAAAAAAAAATGTAATTCCTCACTTGAAGTTTCAAATGTGATTGCAGTTGCTTTTTATAATAAAAAAAAAAGAAAAAAAAAAGAAGAAGAAGATAAAAATAAAGGCAGCAAGTCACAGTGAGTAATTTTTCCTGAGAGGATTACTTAAAAACACGACACTCCCTCTGTTATGAGACCAAAACCATGTTGGTCGAAACAGCATTTCTTTAGATGCAGCTCCGGTTAAATGAACTCTTACGGACCAGCTCCAGGCCTGCTCTGTGATAAATACGTTCAAGAAGCTTGGTTACATATAAACAGCAATAGAAAACCAACAGGAAAAAGTGTCGTTGGATGGGGACTTTAACTCTTAAAACATTTGGGATCCTTAACTGTTAACATTTTGCAAAAGTTGGTTGAATCCAGACTTCATCACTCTTTCAGTAAACACTTGACTCATTTTGTCAAGGCAGCTGAACTCTTTAAGAAAGTAAAAAGTTTTTTTTCTACTTTTTTATTTTCTGTTCACCTTGAGTTGTTTAAATTCAAACATCTAAAAGTAGGTCTTGCACAACTGATAAAAAATAGATAGTCCTGAATAAGATTTTAAAGTTCTTATAATAATAAAAAAAAGTGAAAATCAAAATAATAAACTACAACTTTTAAGTTCCCTTAACAGCTGCTTTACATTCTGCAGCTAAAAACATACTATAAGTACCAGCTACTGGTTAACAGAAAAGATGGTTGTATTTCCTGTTTTCCCTGCTCTGTCAATTATTTAATGCCCTCTGGTGCTGATCAGGTGCATAACTTTATATTGGTGTGTCTGAATCTGGCTGTCACCATTGACTGTAGAACTTGTAGTTAAACATTGAAATCATTTGCTAAAAATTATCCGGTTAAAAACATACAGATCAAAGAAAACTTCAATCATTTTTTAAATATGTTAAATGAGTATTGGTGGATTCACACCTGTGCTCTGGAAGTGTTGGTAGCAAGACTCACTTCGAATGAGGTGATTCAGAGCTGAAGCACAGGAAAGAAGTGGGGGTTAAAGCAGAGACTGAGCATGCTTTAACACTGGGATAGACCAGCGGAGTGTGTTTAGTTAGAAAGGAAATGACAAAAACATTCCTGTATGGTTTGGTCTGAATTCCTCAGATGCTTTTAATTTGTCAGTTTAGGAGGTATTTCTTAAAGCTCTAACCTGAAAAAAAAATAAAATAAAATAACACAAGAAAAATTAGCCCCTCAAGTTCATTGACATACAGTATACATTGACAGATACCAGTATTCACTGTCTTTAGCTTTCCTTTTACCAGTATGGTTCAGGAATGAGGTGTCATTTTTGATTCACTTCTGTTCTTTGTTCTACAGGAGACTATGTCTAAACTTAACCTAGACTGTTGTCATAGTAAGGGTCATCTGCAAGTGAACTGAAACCCTCATTCTCAGGAAGACTACAGCCTGTTCAGTCCCCTATTGTAGAGTTCAGGTGCGCTTTGACACCTGCCAAACAAATTAGACTATTGGAGGAAACAAGTGTTGGTCCAGACAACTGACTGTATGAGAAATAGACTGTGACCCCTCTCTCCCCGCCAAAATCCCATAGGCTTCTTTTGAGAAATTAAGTATAATACTCAGAATAACAATTCTTCACCTTTTTTTTACATGTTTCTACTAATTCTAATCTTTTAATTATGATTTTTTTTTTGTGGAGAACAAAATATATATTTATACCTTTTTACAATAAGAGTCCTCCAAGTTATTTAAGTAATAAACTAGCCAATAAGATGCCTTGATAAAAGTATGTGGTCTCGTGTTGAACATTCAAAACTTTTGATTGACAGATTCTCCTAAGCCCGCTTTCAGTGGTAGGGTTGTGGACTTCCAACAAGCTCATTTCTGATTGACATGTGTTTGCCATAGAAATGTTGACTCAGATCGACTCGGACCAATCACTGACGTTGTTTGGCTTCAACATGATGTTGTCTGTATTGTGAAAAAATGGCAACTGAATTGACTTCCTTTGGTTGGAGCCGGAATGAGCCATTTCCTAAGGGTGACATCACACTCACTTCTCTTTTACAGTCAACCGTCCAGACAATGCATCCAAGTGTGGACGTGTCCTGGAAAAAATTAAAACTTTCCAAGCTTCACTATGAGCCTCAGTCAGTCATATTACAGCGAGTATGTGGAAATGAAATCAAATTAAACCTAGATGAAAGTCAACTTGAGCAGTGATCTATTTTTTAGACTTAACTAAATATACAAAATAGACTGTGAGCTAGCTGTAGATAAATTGTGGATCTTTTTGTGAATCTTGTTGCTGACTGCATCACATTGTTCATCTTAGTGATAAATGGGCCTGTGCTAATCCGAAAAAAAAAAAAAAAATGCTTCAACTGTATACAGATTAGGCAGAGCTCTGGCATAATATAAGCCCATGATTTCCTCTCCCTGACTGACAGAATGCACCCAAAAGCGACAGATACCATGTTGTCTTTAAAGCATAGAAAACTGCCTCTATTGAGATGACTATGTCAGATCTACTGTTAACGTGCGTTTCCTGTGGACTTACAAAAAAAGAGAAAAACATTGTTCAAGGAGCAAAGCCTTGTGGGTTTTTGTTTGAGCCCTGAATGTGAAAATATTTTAGTCAGTGACTATTACAGTTATAATTTGTTTAGTTTTGTGACTTTACAGACTCACAAGTGTTAGTCAAAGCTCATGTGAAGGAAACAATTCTCAGTGTTTCAGTCTAAGGCCTGTATTTTTTCAACATTTGCATCCTGCTTGTGATAAAACCCTGAAAACATGACTTGTTGGAGGTGAAAAGCGTGAATGGTACTGAGTTCACTAGGTTTTTACTGACCTCAACATATATTATTTAACACAAAATTTGAGAAATGTGTGTTACTTAGGTGAGGAAATGCTTCTTGGGAATACATTCTATACTGTTTGTTCCTTTTTTTTTGTAAGTGAAGCATCTCACTCTCACAATGGAGACAAAACAGAAATGAAACTGTAGAAACGTAAGTTCATTCTTTTTACAAAAGTAATAACTTTTATAAGCATAAAAAGAATTATAGAAAACTATTTTCTTTTTTTTTTTTTAACAATGTCATCTTTCGTTGTGAACAAAGGTTAGAGATGGTAAAACAGTGAGTAGTTGTCATTTTTAAAGCTCCTGCCAAATCAAACATAGAAGCAGCCAGGAAATCTTGACAGGCTGCTTCCTTGACCAGGCTCCTTTGCAACTTAGTACTGCAAGCCAAACAAAGTTAAAAAGGAACAATAAAATCTAGTCCGAGTAGGAGTGAAGTCTTTGAACCCCATACCACTTTGAAAAGCATGCTAACATTTCTGAAATGATTGTTGATAAACCAGGAGGACGGGAGTTTTTCCTTACAAAGCTCAGAGTTCATTTCATCACAGCCTTCTTCCTCTAAAAATGAGGACCTAGTCCTGTAAGACATATTCTGCATAGGAAACAGCAGTTTTTTTTTTTACTATTTTGTGACACACTGAGATGACAGATGGTTAAATATTTGTCGAAACCTGTCACACTTTGGCTCAGATTTCCCATAAAGCCTGGATTGTAAACAACCACCCCCTTCCTCTGAACTGCAACTCTTCCATCTACTGTCCTTGCTTGAAAGAATAGTCATTGCCATCAACTGTATATTAAAAGTTAATGTACTTCCTGTATGTAATAATTTGCCTGCCAACTTGTAGTTTAATATTAACTACTTTGACAGCTGGCTTCTGCTTTTATATTTTGTTTAGGATTGATTAATTTTGTCTTGTTAAAGACCCACTCCAATTTTAGTTTTAACAAGTTCTTGTGGAATTTTTCTCATCATGGAGGAAATATGTAAAAGGAATTCAGATCAAATTTGCATTTCTGAGTACTTCTTTGTTAAAACAATTGTGAATCAGTAGCAGATGAAAAAATACTGTTGGGAAAAGCTTGTAGGAGTGTCGTAGGTGCTACCACCAGCGAGCCACAAGCTCCATGTTCCAACTCATTCTGATGCATCTTCTTACAGACTAATAGATCCATGTACGTTTTGGTTTTCCTCATCCGATCTGGCGTCTTGGTCAAAATCGTACAGCTGGATAGCCCTGATAATGCTCGCCATTTTTGTTGCATTGATAATGTTAGGTTTTGTGAGGGGCTGTATACTAGCAGGAAAAAATGTAAAACAGCGATGATAGGAAATGAGAGCAGGCTTGCTCTGTCCCAACAGTTCTGCCCACAACTCAGAGGCAGATGAGCTGATGAACTACTGCTGCTCTGCAGAAATTATGTCCTAGAAAACAACATAGTTTTTTCATTTGTTTTTTAGGCCAAAATTTGCATTATCATGATTAAAAGACCACTGGGAACACTTTTACAATAGAATAAAATAAATCAATAAATCACATAAGAATGCAAGAAAAAATAAATAAAAAAAGGAATAAAAGCAGTAATCTTTTTTTTTTTTTAAAATATGTTGGAAACGTGCTGCAACTCTACCTCAGCTTTAAAATAAAGCACATATATTGTGGTTCAATGAGGATTGTTGCTTGTAGGCAGCATTATAAGGCAAAACCAGAGTCTCAGCCAGCCACATAATCAGTGAGGCCTGTTTCAATAAAGTAGAATTTAACCTCTTTCTTTGGTGAGCAGCCACACTAAATGCCTCTCAAATGGGAGTTGTATTTTTTTTTAAAACGTCTTTATCTCAGGAAAATGTGTCACTATCAACGCATGCAGTGTTCCTGAATAACGGTCACATCCTTATCAGTACTGGCAACACTTGCTTTGCATGCATTACAGTCGTGGTTGAAGCATTAAAAAAATGCCACACTGATGATGTGGGTGGAAAGCAATCTCTGGAAATAGGTGTGTAAAAATTGAAAGCCTACCATCAGACGCAAAGACTTCATTGAGTTTTTTATTTTATTTTTATTTTTATTTTTTATATTTCCCCCAAGCTTGTAAGCTGATGTGGTGACATGTTGGCACTAATGTATGTCCAATATGTCACCGCTGTGCAGCTCTTTCAGCCTACGTTCTGATCATTGACCGCTCCTTAAATAGCTGGGGCTTTAATTAGTCCTAGTGTAACTAATTGGCTTGCATAGAATTGACATTGATGGCAAGCAAAAAACTGAAATATGAGGAGAGGCTGTGGCAGCTTAAATTCTACTGCAGAGAAGTAACAACGGATGGCCCATGCAGTGAAATTGGCATTTATTTTGAGAACAACAAAACAAAGCCATTTATGACCGCCTGTGTGTGAGTGCGTGGGTGGGTGGGTGTCAGCGTGTGCAAGCTTCTGTTTCTTGTTCGTTCTTTTTTGGCTTTATTTGTGTGTTTGCCTCTGTGTGCACTCTTCATTTGAGCTTGTGTAACTAGATGTTCATTTAGTTGACAGCAAAAATCTCTCAAGCGCTGGATGGGCTCGGATGTAAAGTATGTTAACCTTTAAAACAAAGCTGGCCCTGGCCCCTCTCATTCTGCTATAATTGCTTGCTCTGAGTAAGCACACTCCTGAAAAGGTTATAGCGTTCCTTGTCAGTTGTCAGGATGAATGAGCAAACATAGCAGGAAATCAAAATGGGAAGTTAGGAAAATATTTAAGATAAGCATGCTGTTTTGCACAAAATTATTCTCAAGCAAAGTTATTATTATTATTATTTTTGCTTTTTTTTTGCTGGCATGGTTTGCCTTTTTTATAATTTATGCACACTTTTGTGTCAATGTATGTTAACGCAAACACATAATTATGTCCACTGTGGATACAATTACATTTGTTCATATGCATTCTTTGTATGAGACAAGCTAGTGATTATGTGTAGTTTAGTATTGCTGCATAAAATCTGGAGTATGAAAAACCTACTATGAGAAGAAATTGTGCACAAATATTTACCCAGAAAAATAAACGCAAATATTGCATTTCTGATTTATATTGTATAAATATATATTTTCCCATTGCTACTCAAGGGGAGAGATTTTCCATCATCTCCAAATTAGCTTGTGGTTGCAGATCATAAAAATTGCCAATGGGGGTACCCGCTTTTGCAGGAAATGTTCCAAATTTCTGCAGATCAACGAACAAAATTGCAACAATTTTAATTCAATTAAGTCCAAAAGTGTTTGCTTGAAGCAAAAGCGTTTACAGATACAAACAAGTACACCTGTAATTGGCCGGCACTACTTCTTCCTCGCAGCAACCCTTTCTTGTAAAAGTGTGATCCTGATTATATTTTCAGTTAAATTATCAAAGTTGTGTTCTGAACAAGAAAAGAAACTCCTCCAGGGTGTGTTTTGCTGTTTAACTAGATTCACGTTTGTTTTTCTATGATTCAGGGTCGGCTAGCACACACAAGAGAGATAGATCCATTAAAACCAAGCATTTATCCAAATAACAATAACAAGGAAAATCTTCTGGGCTCTGCCTAAAAGCCAGCTATTACCACAATAACTTGCCCACCTTTGGGATCTCTGCAAAATAGTCATTTCAGAAAAGGAAGGCATGGAAACAACAGGATGGCATGTATTTGTTTCCTCTTTTTCCAGCCAACTTTTGAGTGCAAAATTCATAATATACAATATTTTGGTCCTCTTTCGGCACAACCCCTCAGCTGTCACTGATTCGCACACTTCATTTTGCCAGAGATTTTTACACCTGACACAATCCTATATTTTAACCGGGCTGAGGACCGGCATCGAGAGACCCAGACTTAGGCCCTCTTCTGACTAGGTAGACAGTAGCGTGAATGGTCTTGTCAAAGGACCTACAATGGACTCAGTTCATTATGCCCCTTGGGAAACAAACCCTGGTGTCCCATGCGCCAGTCCTGCACGCAGCTAAGTGAGCCATCCAGTCGCTAAAAATTCACAATATATATTTTTTAAATAACAAAATGAAAGCCAGAAATCCGCAATTCTTGGAAGCAACTTTTTTAGCTGTGGTTGATTGGTACAATATTGATTACATTTAAATGAAATGTAGTGAGGTTTATTTTGGTTTTAACTCAACTGATATAACTCTTTCAATTGATTTTATGTTATGGGTTTTTGTGTGCTATGGTTATACCTTTTTGGGATGTTTGGGTAATCCCAAGAGGACTAATGGCAGCACTGAAGGTGAATGACAAGCGATGGCTGTTCTCACCAGAGGCTTGCTCAAGGTGCAGCACCACTGCCTGCCGGACCCTGAAATCTCATTTTGACAGATTCCTCTCTTAAGCTGCTGTCGATGTGCTCTAGGGGAGTTGATGACACTTCCTTGCCCATGTGGTTCAGGGTAGCATTAGCTGGCACCACATTGTGCAAACCAGCAAATTTAACTTCAGCCCGAGGCATTAAACTGAATAATGGCATGCAAGAGTAAGCCACCATCTCACCTTTTTGGATTCATATTTCCAACTTGTTGTTTCCACCATCAACTGCATAGGATATTCGCAAACCTTACCCGTTTATGATTTTATTATATGTGAAATTACTTGAAGATGTTAAAGGAAATTGTGTTGTTTTCTGTCTCCACATACTAAGAGTTCTCAGCTGATTTTTTTTTTTTTTTTCTGAAGAATCACAAACAAATGCACTTGACGTCCTTAATGCATTTTTACGGAAACAAAACTGCTCACTAACATTACTCCATCACAAAGCTGCAGGCTGTGGTGTGTTCTTTGTTTCTGTCCAAATACGCATAATGTAGTGTTTGCTATATTTCTTCTGATTCCCTCTCTTAAGGCAGTTTAGAACAAAAGATATTCACCATGTTGGCCACCTGTGCATTTATTAAGATCCTTTGATTTGGACAAAATTGTTTCATGATTGCCATGTGTGTCAAAAAAAAATTGCAAAGGTAAATTACCAAGGCTTATTTTATTTTCCCTGAGGAGAAAATACTTTCATTGATGAAAATTGCCATGTAACTCAGTAGTAGGAAAAAGGAAAGCATTTTGGAATGCTTCCCAGGCTGTTTCTTAACTTCATTTTTTCTTCTTCCTTTAGATTGGAACAAGGAGAAGCAAAGGAGGTGGCCCTTATCGCAATCTGAAGGGGACAAGACAGATAATATGACCCTGGGCTTGTCTGGAGAGCCAAAGAAGAGCAAGGAAGAGACTCCCATAAGCAGAAAAATGCTGGTTTCGTAGCAGTGCTAGGAGCTGGTACAAAGCTGCTACATGCAAAAACTGAAAGCTTTAAATGTTGCCCTGAATCTAACAGGAGGCTCACTCCAACCCATCTGCCAGGTCAGATAATCCTGATTGTTGGCAGCCACATGTTTGAGGTGACTTTGGGTGACTGCCACTGCCGCAGCCCATTCTCAAGCAGCCACAACAGCAGCCTCCTGTGTCCCCGATCTGCACCATGCAGTGGAGACGGCGGCACTGCTGTCCCATCAAGGTGACCTGTACTGTCAAGCGATCAGCCTTTCGGACCCATGTGGTAGCTCTATTCTTCTTGGCTCTGCTCTTCACCTTCTTATTATTTTTTAGTCATCAAGACAGGCTACCTGGAAGAAGCGGACCTCGCGAAAATCCACTTGCTTACACCATTAGAGGTTTTCGCAGTCCCAAAGGGGAGGTCAACCAGAGCAGTTTTCTGAGGAGTCTGTGGAAGGATCCAGGGTATGTGCCACCAAAGCCTCTGCTTAACCTGAGCTCCCAGCAAGCCGAGGGCGCGGCAGTGGAGACAGGAGGAGGTGGCGCCAGGATGGGCGTAATGGGGCTAGGCGACTCCATGAGTTCCAACAACAGTTTACAAAAAGAAATGGGTGTTGGAGGGACTCTTAGTGCTGAACCCTACCCATACATCTTGAACGAACCCTTTAAGTGCAGGGAATCCACACCCTTTCTTATCCTTCTAATTGCTGCAGAACCTAGACAAACAGATGCTCGCAATGCAATCCGCCAAACATGGGGAAATGAAAGTGTAGCAATGGGCTTGGGCTTTGTTCGGCTTTTTATGCTTGGCACAGGCAAAAGTTCAGACACTTTCCTTCAGAGCAGCATTGAGGAAGAAAGTCGTGTTTACCACGATATCATCCAACAGGACTATATGGACACTTACTACAACCTAACCATCAAAACCTTAATGGGAATGAACTGGGTGGCTACCTATTGTCCACATGTCTCCTATGTGATGAAGACAGACAGTGATATGTTTGTCAATACAGAATATCTCATCCAAAAGCTACTAAAGCCCGAGTTGCCACCCAAGCAGAGGTATTTTACTGGCTACCTGATGAGGGGCTACGCACCAAATCGAAACAAAGACAGCAAGTGGTACATGCCACCAGAGCTTTATGCCAGTGAGCGCTACCCGATATTCTGCTCAGGCACAGGATATGTGTTCTCAGGGGACATGGCGCAGCTGATCTATCAAGCCTCTCTTAGCATCCGCAGACTGCACCTGGAGGACGTATATGTGGGAATCTGCCTGGCAAAGCTACGCATTGACCCCGCACCCCCTCCCAACGAGTTCCTCTTCAACCACTGGCGTGTCTCTTACTCCAGTTGTAAGTACAGCCACCTGATCACTTCCCATCAGTTCCACCCCAATGAGCTCATCAAGTACTGGAACCACTTACAGAGCAACAAGCACAATGCCTGCATCAACATGGCCAAGGAAAAGAACAGCAGGTACAGACACAGAAAGTTTCATGCGGAAAGGTCTTAATGATGGACCCTGTAACTTCAAACTGGTTTGAAGAAATGACTACGGACATACCAAAACTTGCTTGGAGGGAATATTTAATTCAGCACTATTCACTGTATGGGCAAAAGCACATTGTATTTGGTATTGTGTACAGTTGATGATCTAAACTATTTTTTTAATTTAGAGAAGAAGGCAGAGTTAACTTATTGAGCATTTTTTAAAAGGGAAACTGGGGGAGATAAGCCTGTGTAGCTCAAGAATGGTGTTAAATGCAGGTGCCATGTGAGAAATGGTAATTCATGTTCTCTTCTCAGTGGTAGTGCAATATGTAACAGTATACAAAAATAAAAGGCAAATGGAAAATGTTAAGGTGCAGTTGGCCTTACGCACGCAAAAGGAACTGTATATGTATTGTGTTGCAAAGTCACACTACCTAAATATGAATGAATGACATGAAATGTTGACATCAACTACTTATGCTGCCCTCTTTCTCAAATGTTTACTTTACAGATTTCTCTATGAAAACTTCTCTAAAGACTGGTTACCTGTAATAAACCCAATTTATTTTTCAAGAAATCTACATGAAAGCATCTGGAATCACATCAGAAATGACTAAGATTGTATTTTTTAAAGCTTTACATTTGAGTATGATTCTGCACTGGAGTAAATGTGCAATGAATTAATAAATAACAAATAAATAAATGTAAGGAATTCAGCTTGTGGTTGTGTGTATTGTGTCTGAAAGGGTCTACAGAAGAATTAGTAGGACTATAAAACATGGATGATAGATACAAAAATATATAGAAGGTTTAGATTAGTGCTTGCTGAAAACTTTTCATACTCATTAGTTTTTTTTTTTTACTCTATGGGACTTACTCAAAAGCTTGAAACAAAATGATCCAAATTGAGCTTGTATTTACTATAAAAATTATACTTGTGTATAGCAGATTGCATCAAGTCTGAGTGGTTGAAGTGGTGAACCATACTTGCTTCAACTTATATTTAAAGTGGAAAAGAAAAAAAGAAGCAATTTTATGAATGTTTTATTTATGTATATTTAACCTAACCCTAACCTTTTCCAGAATGTATTTGCCTTTTTCATAAAAAAAGGGTTCTCTGTGCTCTTTGGTCCCAAAAGTCCAAACTAAACCAAGTGTTCCTTTCAGTTGATTAATGGAAAATTTCATTTTAATTTTTTATTCATTTATTTATTCATTTTTTTTTTAACTTTTAAAGCTTTTAAACTTTTAAAACAGAAATGTTTTACATGCAAATTATATGTTTCTGGTTGAGTTAACTGTTTCTGATCTACATTGGAATTGGAAATCATGCTTTTGGACAAATGCAAATGCAATTTAAGGTAACATAATTATACATAGATAAAGCTTTTTTGATTTGGCTAAAGTAATTGTTCTCAGTTCAGATTTAGGTTATAGAAAAAACATATTTCACACATAACGGAGACATTTCTCCACATGAAGTGGAAAAGACTATTTTATTAGTAATTCAAGGAGCTGCTATTATTAGGGTCAACTGCAATATAGGTTGATGTTCTTGGGTAGGTTTTTATTTAATCCAAGAGGTGCTTTTGGTTCAGTCATCATCAATGTAAGAAGCCTCTATGGGCACAGCCTTTAGCAAAGTTTCATATATTCCGTTTTGTGTGACAGTTTGCCATACATGAGATGCCACAAAAATGTATTTTGCTGCAATTCAAAGTGATGAAGCTCCACTCGAGGAGCAACATTTAGCATGCAACACTAGCTTCTAAAACAGAAAAAAAGCAAGACGACAAGGAATTCTTACTATATGCAAAGCTTTGGGAAAAAAGCAAACATGTACTAGAATACTTCAGTATGCTAATATCACAGTTATTTACACTTTCAATGAGAGCGCTTACTTCAACAGTGGAACGAAATGAGCCACAAATATAGATGTAAAGACAGACACAGGAAGGGAGGCAGCGTATAGCAATTTGAAACCAGCAAGTGGACCAATTAGAACTGCTGAGTTTCAAGTTGACCTGACATGAGATAATTATTGGATGTACAGTGAGTTTAAATCATGGAATTAAACAACAAATAATGCACATGAAATAATGCAAGATCATAAAGGTTTCTTATTTACTGTGGTCCAACTGTTGGCATAAAATTAAACCCTTGCACAAGAGTTTCCAAAATATCTCAAAATGTATGGGACAGCATGTCTGTAACAGACAAAACGGTGTGATGTAGGATTTTTTGCAAACACCTTCTGAATAATTTCAACTCAGTTGTTTCTTTGTTTTGCTTTTTTGTAGTCTACCACAATCATACAAGCCCAGTTTAAAGTAGTATCACGTGAATATTGTTGCCTTTTTGAGAGTTTTGATTAATTTATGTGTGTTGTATTCCAGCACAACCCTGTTTTTACTATAGTGTTATTGAATTAAGAAGAATCAACAACCAAAAGATGTGTCCTGAGAGACATAATGTCTGAATTCCCACCCTAACACCTAATTACTAAAAAACTTTACAGGGCACTATGTATTTTAAAAGCAAGTGGGACACCATGCTCAATACTTTTTTTTTAGTTAAAATCTAATATGAGCATTTTTGCTATGATTATTTATGAGTCCACTGCCTTCAGAAGATAAAAAAGTTAATGGTTTAGCGATTATGTTCTTGCTCATGGACAAACATGGCCACAAATGTCCCCAGAGCAAAAATTTTTTTTTTTTTTTTCCATTTCAGACCATATCCTATGCATTTAAACAGTCATTAATGAATGTAATTTTTTTTACCAAAGTGGACAAAGGGTCCTAACATATAGTAAATACCTATTAAAGCTACCCTGCATGTTAGAAAACATGTTCAGTTCTGCAGCTGCAAAATCAGCTCACAGAAGTGTATATTTTTTAATAGTCCTAAAGTACAAAAATCATTTTACAAACCAAACAAATGAGGGAAAAATCACAAACTAGTAAAATAACATTTAGCTATCTCAGAGGGATGTTAACTTTCAAATAGACAAGTGAAAAAAAAACAAAAAAATCTATGTTGAGAAAAACCGTAGTGCAGACAAGCAGTCTTGAAGCCCAGCGATGAGAAATGAGCGAAACATTAAACTCCTTAGTGCTCCAGGGAACATGAAATATTCAGCTGCAAAACACCTAAATTCATATTTTAATTATAAATAATGAATGCACATGGCTCTGCACGACTGCCAGTGCTATCTCATATGGGACTACTTTCAGTGAGAGTGCAGTTCTGGTTGTGTGTGCATGATGAGGAGAAGGAAGAGATCAAAAATAAGTATATAAAAAAAGTACATGCTTCATTGCTTAGGGCCACCAACAGAAAGAGCATATATAATTGGGTGATGACTTGAAATAGCATATATCAGATTAAAGTAATTTAATTAAACTAATGGAGAGTGGAGGCTCCTTCACGTTTTTCACTCCACACCCGTCACTCTTGTTTAAATCACCTCCACATATGAGTGATTCTGTTAGCAGACTCTGGCAAATGCATATAGTTCATATAACAGTATATTTCAAGCCATTGTTCACTAACTACAACAGTCTCAGGGGAGATGGAAGCTGAAATAGCAAAGACAGAAGAATATCAAGATTTTCATCTTTGATAAACTGCAGAGTAGCAAGCAATTACTTGATGCTGAAGCCACAGGCAGTGACAACAGATTTATTTGTTGCTCTGAACATAATTGTGAGGTTTTAGGGGACGTGGCTGATATTTGCAATATTTTGGCAAAGTAAATAACGCTTTTTTTTCTATATCCTCCACTGGTTTTATTTCAGCACAGTATATTTAAATGCAAACAGCAAAAAGGGAATCTTGTTTACTTTTAATGGATTTAGTTTTTACATTTTCTGTTGTGAATAGGTTCTAATATTAACACCATGAGCCTTTTTGGCTCCCTGGGGTGTAAATGTATCAAAAACGAGCTTGAATCCAATATGTGTCATCACTAAAGTCCAGTGAAAATTAAGTATATCTCTTCAAAAAGAATAATTCCGATATCCTAAATCAGGTCCAACTTTTTATTGTTAAACTTACTGTCGGTCACAACTGCCCGTATGGATAGACACAAGGTGGATAAGGGCTGTCGGGGGGCAAAAAAATGGGCAAAACTATGAGGTACGCAGGTACCATCAAGCTGTAAGTATTTTTGTAAATTTGTTTCAGAATAACTTTCATGATAGTTTAAAACAGGTATGATTAGTTTAAAGAGATTCTATTGTCTGTTTCACAATGCTTGGGTAGTGGACTGGCACCCATTGAAACAGGGCCTCCACATTTACATCATCATTTACATAAAGAGTAGGCCCATTTTTCAGAACACAGAAGATATAAAAACAAAAAAGTGAAACCTGTTGCAAATGAATTGTTTCCTTGTTAAAGGAGGAGCAGTGAGCTCAAACTGCAATTGCTGGCTGTCCATCATGACAGCTGGTTGTGTCTTTACCATGTGCATCCGACTCCAGACTTTGAGGGCCGATGTCCTGATTGATTTGGGTAGGTACACCTACCCTACCTAATGTATAGAAGAAGTGCGTGTGACGTCACAGGCTAGGGCTTTAACTTGAATGTTTCATGTTTTGGACAAAGCTGTATATCAGATACCTCATAGCACATCTCTTTTCCCCTGTTTATTATCAAAACTTACTCTGTATATATTCTTCAAATGTGTGTCTGTCTAATTGTCATAGTGTCTGTACATACTGTGCCAACTTCATGCTATGTGACAGGAAATTCGTGCGATAAAATGACGAATCACAGGCTAGGGCTTACTTGACATGCTGCCATGTTAGCTGGAACAGAGAGATGAATAGCACCCATATAAAAACTATTATCAGTTGCTATTGTACTGCTAGATGTCACAATGCAAATACTGGATCATAAAATGCTGTAGTGTGTTTTTACTGGGTAACCAATGCCTCTGCTGATCATGCCAGGAGAAATTGATGGATCACAGCAATAATGGCAAAGACTGCACCTGCACACTCAGCTCTGCAGCTAGCACTGCCTCAGCAGAAGCGGGTCAAGTCATTAGCTGATTCTTCTCAGATGTCTGATCACCCTTTTACAGTTTTTATGGCATAGAGTTAGCTGACCAAACTGCTTTGATGTTAAGACAATTCTACTGACTCAATCCAAAGTTACACCTGTATTTGGTTGGGTTTGCTTCCACACATGGTACACTCAGAGTGGAACTTTGATACCTGCAAACACTGTATCAAAGATTCACACATCAATGCAATCCTGGTACAAATTAGGATGCAAATGAGTGTGAGCTTTGGACAGTGAAGGAGCAACTGATTTGTTTGTTTGCCCCAACTGTTCTTCATGCTTCAACAATGGTATACCCTTGCAGTTCCAAACACTACCCAATCGACAGCAATATTGCCCAAGACTGGGAAAAAAGAAAGAAGAAGAAAACCAGCTGGATCCACAAATCCTCTAATTGACATTGTAGTAATAGGTGCTTGCAGATCCTTTCCACAGCACATTTACTCTGTTTATCATCAAATTAGACATTTTACAATATTTTTCCTTCTTTAGTTTTCCACTGTGGGCAATTCATCTAACTTCTCCAAATATATGGCACTTGCATCATTTATTTTATATCACCTGTGCACTCTGATTCACCCTGAAATAAAAAAAGAATCCTGCTATAAAAGAGACCAGGGTTTGAACTGTTGGTCAGGACCAGAGGCCAGGTGAGCTTTAACACTTGCCAAAGGGGTGGAGTGTTCAAATCAGCAATCCCTGGTGTGGTTCTAACCTGCCAGTGTGAATGAGCCCAAATGTATTATTTACCAGTTGATTTGTTGATTTTTTTTGCTAAAAATGTGCTGACTGTAAACAATGTAGGAGTTTTTCTGGCATCTTAATTGAATCGATGCTCTTTTATCATCTAGAGTTGTTTCACTTTGTCTTCTATTAAGGCACAAATAAGATGATCTTCTCACATTGGACTTTATCCATTATCCTTTTACCACAACCAGGGGCGGAGCTGAAATGGTGCAGGGGGGGGGGGGGCAGCCTACTCTCCCAGCACCCCCCCCCCCACACACATACACACACACTACATACAATACACCTCCCTAATTTTTGATTCAATATTAGTGTCAATATAGACAAATATTAATGTTCTAGCTCTGCCACTGCCTACACAACTTCATCTTCAAGACAAGAGTGAGTCTTTGATGATTTTAGCTTTCGTCTGCATATCGACTGCAAATAGAAAAGCCAACTACAGTTGAATCGTTATATTTATATATGGCAGAGTACCTTGTGCACCACAAAATCCTTGGAGGTCTGTGTCTGACTGTGTAAATGTCAGGTGCTGATTCACATGGCTGTAAATTAGGGAGGATTTTGGATTTTAGCAACCATGAAAACAATTGACTTCCGCAGTAAATGAGTCACCAGATCAAATTGAATTGATTTTGTTGAATCAAGGACTCCTGACTTCCTCTTTTAGGTTGCTACTATATTTATAGAAATATAGATGATTAGGTTGTCTGTATCTTGCCAAATTTTTTTATGTTTAAAACTGGTTCAACCCAGTTAACGTTTTCATCCAATTTGTTGAGTCATGTGATTTAAACATGCCTGTGCATACAAATATATAAATGCTTGGAAAGTATGATCTTGCCATAATACCAATGCCCCCCATTACACATCAAACATTATTTCTTTGTTTCTGTAATACATTTAATACTATAAGAAAGCCAACCATACACAAGAAAAACACACTCTGTCTGTAGAATTATTTTGACTGGACCAGTAATTACTGAAAACACACAGGATTCTGTCAAAAGAAAGTCTGTAAAATGTTCTGAAAGTTGGAAAACAGAGTAAAACAAGCATTGTTGAGTCTATCCATGTACAAACACAACTAAGTATGCAAATTAAATATCATTACCCTCCAAACACACAGGATTTTTTAAGGAAAGCATATAGTTTTAAAGGAAAAAATAAATACAGCAATAAACCAATAAAAGAACAATTAGACTTTTCAATGTTTAATCAATATGACAGTACTTAGATTTAAATGATTTAAAAACAATGCATTAAAACATGCAATGTGACAAAAAAGTTACTTTATTGCATGTGTAGCATCAATTTATAACACTGATAAAGTTAAGAAAAATTATTAGAAAAAATTAACTTATTGGCTTTTTTTTCGTGGCACTGAATTCTCCCAAAAAATTGAATGTACATCAGGTATTGTGATATTTAACACTGCAAATGTCAATTGTGACAAAATGTAGCTACATATTATGTAGAGTGGCTGCAACTAAATAAATAATGCATGTACTGTATGCATTATATTCCATACCAACACCATTTTTTATATGATTCTTGACCCTCCTTGTAAGAATTGACCCAGCGCAATTATAAATGTTTTGCAACAATAGAAGAAAAAAAGTGCATACTTTATGTTTTTACAACTCAGCAAAACAGTTTATTTCTTTTATATTCATGTTCAAACCTTTTTAATTTTTTTTTTGTTTTGTTTTAATTTGAACACATTTCTTTAACCTTAAAAAGGTCAATGTTTCTTCAAGATAAAGTTTGATCTGAACATTTCTGCAGAATGAAAAGTTTACACCAATGGTAAACTGGCGTCAGAGGCATAAAATTGATTTGTCAGCATAACTCGAGTTTCCGTCTATCAACATTTTTAAATCATTTAAAGTGTCTAGCAGCCTCCATCACTGTTAAAAAGAAGGAATCTTGAACCCCTGAAAGTCTGACAGTATCATACTATGCCTATTTTAAAACATCCACTCCGCTTTTGTGAAAGCTAGAGAAACTTACAACCAGAGATCCAAATATTAACCTGAAACTCTATTTCATGCTAGAGTGGCAGGGTGATGAGACATTGCAGGAACAATTCTTTGCTTAAAAAACACTTTATGTTAAAACAGCGGCACTAATCACATGACTGGAAAATATGTTTACCTTGGTGAAACTCAGGCTAAACTGGTTCCAAAAAATTCCAGCTTCCGCTGCATGCATGACGTCATTTGTACCATATTTAAAGTCACACAATGACTAATTAGAATCACAATGGCAAACTGTCAAAGTTTGACCTTTTGTTCTAAGTTTCCAAATATATTTTAAGAAAGCGAACATGTTTTAACAATCTTGAAGGTGTTTCAGAAATAAATATATGTATCAAATATTTTCAGTTGAAATGGATATA
The DNA here is from genome assembly GCA_023969325.1 of Oryzias curvinotus. NCBI lineage: Eukaryota > Metazoa > Chordata > Actinopteri > Beloniformes > Adrianichthyidae > Oryzias > Oryzias curvinotus. The sequence goes on along the minus strand of CM043709.1, from coordinate 7,332,691 downwards.
AACTATATCCTTATTCAACTGTATGAAGAAAAGCTGGTTACAATTTACAATTTTCAAGGTGGGGCACAGAAACAATGCAGTAGGGGAGGGTCACTTTTATAAAAAACCTACAAAAAAGAAAAAAAAACATAGAGAAAATGCTTATTTAAACACAACAATAGAATGTTTACCAAAGAGAGCAACTTGCTTAAAGTGACAAGCAACCAGCACTCTGATAAAACGTATCTCCATTTTTGAATCGACCATATTTCTATACATTTTAAAATAAGCATCCAAGTTTTCTGAATTTACTTTGTTCATAAAATCTGCCAAAATTTGAATCTGCTAAATATTTTATTGGTAACTAAAAGAAATCAGCTAAGACACCTGTGTTTTGGGATAAATGATTCAACTTCAAAACAATTGTAATAATTAAAAATACAAAATAGTTTCACAATGACTGAAAGAAATACAAAACAACTGAGCACACAGTCTAACTCCAGACAACAAAAACATCAACATATGTGTCATTGTTAAGAACTGCAACATTCAGAGTTTTACAATAAAATAAAGTACGAGCTGTCAGACAATGGTGTTTTTACTGTTACTGTTTCACAATAGCTCTTTACATTGGGTTCTGTTGGTATACTCACGTGTTAGAGTGGCTATAAATGACCTATTCTTTAGTAATTTAAACCAGTTTCAACAACCTCATGCATAAAGCTTTTTGGGTAAGCTTCACTCCCAGGCTGTGCAATTTCCTTCCACATTGGATTTGGGATGTTTATTAACAGACAAACTCTCAGAAGACGAAGGAAAAAAAACGTCTTCATAAAAGTCAACTTAACTTGTCATGGTCTAGAACTTCAGTCAGCTTTTTTTATTTATTTTACTTACATTGTCATTTTTTAAGGATTCAAAACCATATTTTTTCTATGGATAATGATAATTCTAACTGTTGATTGAAACTGCAATTTATTATGCATCAGACCTTCATCATTTAAAGAACTGGTAAATACCAAGATGGTAAACCATCTTTCCACTGAAAAACCAGACATTCTACCTATACAGACATTTATTCTTATAACTTTGTCAATGGCTCACGTATCATTAGATTCTATTTAAACAATTACACAGTGAACCAAATAAATGATTGTAATCAATTGAACACAATTAAACTTTAAGCGAAATTAGAGTCAAATCCTTTAAAATGTCTATGCAGGTTATCCCTTTTATTGTGTGTAAATCAAAAAATACTTGGGGTAATGAGCAAAAATTAAACAAACAGCCATAACTTATAGACATATTCAGCATCACTGTAACATTTTCTGCAATGCTAGAGTACCATTTTGAAATCACCCTTCGCATCTGCTTTGTGACTCTACGTTGTGAGTGCTAATAAAGACCACACTCTCAACAGCAACAAGAACATTTGTTCCATCTTTTTTTTTTCTTGTCCTGTCCATCAGCTGAGCAAGCAGATGAGAGCTGAAGGCCTGTTATGTTGGACATATTTTACTGTTACAAGATGGGGTTTTGAATCTTCTGTCGCACAAGTGTATGTTTGAATAAACCCCTTTTGTAATTTAGACTAAACTTTATTCATATTAATTATATTTGTAATCTTTGTTTTTGTTTTTTTTGACCGGACGGGAAAGGAGAGGAGGGAAGAAGAGAGAGAGAGATGTCAGAGTGGGGGGGGTAGGAGGAGGCTTATATAAGGGGGGGGGGGGGGGGTTAAAATAATAAAGCATCATAAAGCAACAAGTTGCTGGACGTGCATAGTCATTACTGTCAGGTGTAGATGTATAATAAATCTGAAAGAGGGGCCTAACCACTCACACACTCAAATGTTACAAACGTACCTGTTGGCTCCAAAAATAATCACATATGAACATGTCAACATGTACACAGTACAACTACGGTTCACACACGGATACTTGTGCATTCAGAATAACAAATGTGAAACATTTCATTCAGTCACGCAAACTATTTGTACAAAGGTGAGCTAGCACCTTTGCTCGATTGAGTGTTTCTATTCTTCTGAGGTGGATGATTGGATGTATAAAAGAAAAAAGAGGGAGAGTGCCCAGTCTTCCCCACACCAAGACCCCCGCCGACATAGCAGTGGTAGCCAGGACCCCAATCTAGACGTCAACCTAGAGTCGGCTTTGGCAGCATTTCTGTGTTTCGCACACGAAAACAAAAAACATTGAAACTTTTGCATAGATGGATGTGCATAATGTCCACCTCGGGGCAGTGCTGGCAGCACAGACTCTTCCTGGAAGGGGCTGTTCTCAGCTTGAGAGAACCCTCTCATTTTCGTGGGGTGGGAGGGGCTGGTGCTCAGAGCGTAGGTTATTACGGAATACTAAGAAATGTGTGAACTGATCAAAATACCACTTAGGTGTTTCTTTTCGAGAGGAATGAGCATTATAATACACTTAACAGCTAAAAAAAGGGATTATGTATGGTATAGCCGAGTAATAATGAAAAAAGAATATTTAAATCAGAAAACCAGAAGCATTAAATGTTTTGCTGAAGTACCTGTCATCTCAGCATGTTGTGAATTCATAAAATGTCTAGCTGTTCACATGCAGTCATTACCCTCCATAAAAAAATGGTTTAAGTTTAGAATTAAAGCAAGAGGATATTGAGTGTAAAACTGGGTTTCATTCATGCATGTCCTATGCAATCAGAGCAGTAGATTACAAGCATCAGGGGGCACTCAGCCCTTCAACAATTGATGAAAATGAAAAAAAGAATAAAAATCAAACATAAAAAAACAAATTAGAGTTAAAATAGACTTTTTGTCTGTAAGGGGAAGAGACATTGGCAAATAAATTAAAAAAGAAAAAACATGGAGTAAGGCCAGGTTACTGTACCAGTAACAGAAAGGAGAATATAAAAGAAAAAGTAAAATAGCAAGAAGGAGGTGGTGATGAATGAAGAAGAAAGGAGCAGTGACTGATCAGTATTGAAAACCTGTGCTGCTGTAAATGTGCTTCCAAAAAAAAAAAAAAAAGGAAAAAAAAAGGCTAACAGTGGAAACGGATTGATATGTCTGCCATGATGGAGTGGAGGCTGTGGCCCAACTTTAACATCACGGCTCACTGTTTCACAGAGACCGCGGCAGAGGAAGAAGAAAATACTATTGTGGAAGAGACAAATTTCCTGACCTTTCTGTGGCAGCCAGGCCTGGAAGTTGACTAATACCTCTCTTTGAGCATGACTGATTAAGCTTAGTGGAAGTTGCAAGTGAAGATTAGCAGAATTTGACAAAGACAGAATGTGTTTCTTGTTTTAGGAAATTTTTGCTTTTGAAAGCGAATCAGGCAAAATAATAATAGGTTTGAGAAACAGCGGGGCTCATTTGTTCATTTTTTTCAGGTTTTTGTAGAGGCTCTGGTTTGGCGGTTATACAACTTGATTTTGATTACTGCTGCACTGATAAACTATCTTAAATTTTGGACCAATACAAACTGTTTGGTGACCATATTTGTGCAGTAATAGGATGCTGATGGCAAAAACAGAGGATATAGGCCTAAACATTTACAGGCACACAAATGAAAACAGCAAACAAAAGAGCGTAGGATTGAGGGACTTTGACTACGATGGGGGAAATCCATACAATTGACCGATGAAAGGTAAACATTTGTGTTAAGCAGACAAAGCTAAAACAGAGCTTACAGTTTAGGAAGAAAGTTCAGGCATGTTTTAGAGATTTAAAAAACACAGCAAAGCCTGGTTGAGATGGAGTCTTTTCACATTTGGAGGAAAGACTATGAATGTTCCTGTTGAAGTATCATATAAAGGTCAGAGCTGCCAGGGAAGGAAGAACAAAAATGAGATTTGTGGATGCAGTGAAAAGAACATGAACATTTTTGCTGTCAGATAAAAGGGATTCAGAAAACCAGATAGATGAAGGCAGATGAGACTATGTCATAAACACTTATCAGCGCACCTTCTTAGCTGTCTTCAGTAACCGCCCTACAGCCTGAGGTTATGAGTAATGCAAGTAAAAAGTGTTGAGCTTAATGTTGATACAAATTTGTGAGCAAAATGGAAAGTTTGTATGAACTAAAAGCACAGGACTTTCATAGTTTCTGCCACTGGTCACTTTGCCCCTCATTCGTAATTCCTGACCAATTAGAGAAGAGATCTTTAGTCACATGGTTTTGTTTACATACCTTAGTCCAGAACAGGAAAGTCCGCTTGACGGCAGTCTGAATACAGGCCAAACACAAGGTTCAGGACTCAATTCAGACCAAATCCGAATCTTTTGTCATCAAAATGTCTAATTGAAGTGGAAATATAAAGTGTGGTATAAGTACACAGAGTTCCTTTATGGAATCTCTACGTTTGGTAGATTCAACTAACCTCAGGCATCAGTGCTATTAATATTTGTTTTGCTGCACTGCTCATTGTTTGGTCGTCATCATAAAAATAGTAGAAATTTTGAAAAGACGCACAGGTCCAGGTGCAGAAGTTTGTCATCTTTTTCAATGTTTATGCTCTTTAGATTTTTCCGATTGTGGATATATATATATATATATATATATATATATATATATATATATATATATATATATATATATATATTAAATTAAGTAAAAGGAAATAAAAACGGGTGAAGGTAGCAGACAGGACAAAGCTGGGACCAGACCCAACCCCCAGTTGTTCCAGGTCACAGACTTTGTGTCTGTCATCCTGAAACCCTACCTTCTCAGCTGTGCATTTAGAAAGCTGCCTGATCGAAGAGGGGAACAAAGTGAACAAATGTAAGATCTCTCTGTGTGACTTACAAACATCTATAAAAATGACTATTTTTAAGAATAAATCAAAATAGTGGGGAATTTTGTAATCTTCAGCTTAGAAAAATAGCTGTCTTAGGCTTCTGGGCCTTGATGACATTTTGTTTTCAAATTTTAAGCCATTCTATAATAGTTTTGTTGCTGTGCTGGAGATAATTTGTTAGGTTTATAGTTTTGACAAACAAACGATAATTTTAGTTCATGATAAAATACAATACAATACAATACAATACAAAATACTCGTCAAGTTCCTGTCCATCACTGGTGTTGTCTCGTGTGACACTTCCTGTTTTATTTTGAAGGTTTAACCCACCTCTCGTTTCAGACCTTCCTCTCCCTGCCCTTGTCTGTTTCCCCACAGCTGAGCCTGCCTCATCATCCCTGATCGTTTCCACCTGTGGTTCCCCTCCTCATGTATTTATAGCCTGAGTTTACCTGTGTCCTGTGCCTGTTTGTCTTGTGACTTCCCTTGACAGAGCTAAGCCTGATATTTCCAAGTCTAGTGATTAAAACAACCTAAAACTCTGCATCTGAGTCCAGTCAGGAAACAAAACAGGTCAAAACTGTTAAATATGTATTTTATTTTTACAGTAGTAAAAAAGTAGCTTACAATCCATGTACATCTTAAGTTAACTTAGTTACAAATCCAGGGCCCTTAAACCTCTTGTGCCTTTATTCAACATTAGCTCCACCTCTTTTGTTGTTTACTCCTTGGTGCCATTAACATCATCTCCCAAAGCATTTTAGCCTATTTTAATTTTGGTATAAATAAAAAATATACCATGATATGGGTTTATTGGCTCTATATAATTATTTGCAAAATATCTACATTTTGACATCAGGGTTAAGGCTCACACACATTTCAAACTTTTCCCAAGGTATTTAAGAATGTCAATAAAAGTCATTTTTTTCTTAGCAAGAGCTGAACATAGATGATGGCAAGGTTAAACAGATAAATGTTTTATTGACACAAATAATGTACAGTGAGAGTCACTTTTCCACAGGGATGTCAGGAAAATGAGCATCAATTGACTTTCCTGTCAGTGGATCTCAATTTGAACATAAATTGGATGTATGGCTGTTATGTTAGACAATGTATAGATTTGATGCAGCATTTCTCACAAAAATAGCGACAAAGTAATTTGCCAGTAAAGATCAAAAGCCTATGCATATTTTTCTTTTTGGAGTCACTGCTTCTCTGTTGAGTGAAACCTCAAAAGCAGCATGCATATTAATAAGGATATTTTAAATAGCAATGCTCCTGAAGTCACAGATTTACAGTCAGTTGCTCGCACATCTCTTACAGTCACTGCTGTACAAAACAGGCAACAGCTTCAGCATCCTCTCAGTTGAGGCGCAGCACAGTAATGCCTTTAGACAGATGGCAGATTCCAGCCAACACTCAAGGACTCAGTGATGAGGTGGTGCCAGCGCCGAGCCAATTCTATTTATAAACCTAATTTGACAGTGATGCTCCACAGTACAGGAAAACTGTTGGACATCCGACCTGCCAGGACCCTGATAAACAAATCCAACCTGGTTAACACTTTGAAGGTGCGCAGTTGATGTTTGTTTGGTGTTTGGCCTTGGGCCACAAAAAGCAGTTCCACCGGAAGAAAGGAACTGCTTTATAAAAAGCAACCTGCAAGTACAAATGCTTGTAATCATAAAGTTAATGACCTGCAGGAAAAAGACAGCCAAGCACAAAAGTTTGTACCCTTTCTAGCTAATTTTTAAAACAAATTCTAATAAAAACTAGTGATGTGAAGGGAAAAAAAAATCAATCTAGTAAGGGCAGTATTGGTTCAAAAAAACAGAAACAGGTGAGAAAGGTTTCAACAGTGTACTGAGAGTCTGTCACAGTTTTAGGTTCCTCGCTTTGGGGTTCTACTTGTGTTTTATTCTGTGGCGTTTTGAGTTTAACTTCCTGTTTTATTTTGTAGTACTTCCTTTTCTGTTGTTGTTACGAGTTTTACCTTTCCCCATTTAGTACCTGAGTGTTTCCACCTGTGTCTTGTTGCCTTGTATGTATTTAAGTCTTGTCATTCCCTTCCTCCAGTGCTGGTCCATAGTTTGTCATGATGTTCCCGTTTTCTAGTCTTTCGAGTTTTCTAGCCTGCCTGTTGCAGTGGTTTTGTTTGTGTAGTTCGTTTTAGTTGAGTAAACACTTTGTTCCTGGAACTCCTGCATCCTCTCTGCGCCTGGGTACTCCCACAATCCCCCCCCCCGTCGTAACAGAGTCACCTCCCCAAGTCTATAAAAGCTTTGGGATAACAGAATCTGGGGTTTGATCTTTGACTATGTTTGAGATGCTTTGAAGATCTTCTGTTTTATTCTTGAGAAAACAGAACATTTTAGCAGAAATAAGATTCTGACTCCTTTCTTGTTTTGATTTAATTTTATTCCAACAGAAGTCATCCCCAAACTGTTCCCAAAAAGGTGGAAGGTGTTCAAAATCTTTTGGTACCCTTAGTTCCTCTTGCTGGAACTAAGGGGCTATAATCCCCCCCTTAACCACACTTCTTACAAAGAAGTCTAACTAGTACTACTGTCCATGCAACTGCCGGACCCATCCATCAGATTGCCAGATGGAAAGCTGTAACTTCTTATTCTCATTGCTCTGGAGTCTAGTGGCAGTGTGGTTTACACATCCTCCTAAATTGCACAGTACATTGATTTGATTTTGTTTATTTTTATTTAAAATGGTTTATTTCAAGCAATCAAATAAGAATACACAAAAAACAATACAATCATCAGTTATACATTCGTACAATAACTAATCAAAATTAGAATAATTAGACATATTAATAAATATTGCTTGAAAGGGAGTGAAAGGACGCAAATTTATGTAAACCCGGCTGGGTAGCTCGGTTGGTAAGGTGAGAGGCTACAATGCAGGTATCCAGGGTTTGATTCCCGGAGGGGAATAAACAATGGTACTGGGTCAATTACCATATCAATGGCGAGCAATTAACACCACCCAGTGAGGGCCCTTAGGCACGCTGCTCACCGCTCCCCCAGAGGATGGGTCAAAATGCGGAGAAGAATTTCCCCATTGAGGGATCAATTAATTAATTATTTTTATTATTATTATTTAATCCCACCCCTGTTCTACAGTAACCATTTTATAACTTGATTTATCATTATCCGGTTCCTAGTTTTTATCAGACAGAATTAAGAATCTGGAAATATCAATAAAGCACATGACAAAGATGAATCACTTGAATTATTTTGTAAAAAATAACTTTTAGAAAACAACATGACAATGAAGTATCCAAAATATATGCAGATTATGTTACTTATACAAGTCATTGATATGATTAGAAAATAATACTATATCAGTCAAATAGACATAACACTGTTTCAGGAATTTTCATAGCAAAATTTGATCAATTATCAAAAGTTAAAAATATGTGCAAAATGATGCTACACTAGGAAAAATCACGAATCAGCTTATCAATTTTTTAAAGCAAGTGAAGTAATATCATTAAAAGTCAATCAATTTAACCATTTTCAATAATTGATTAATCATTTGTTTTATTATTTTTTGGTATTTTTATTTTTGTATTTTTTTTATGATAAAGTAATGCTGTGAAGTAAAATAAAAAAGGGTCCATATTTTGTCAAATGACCAAGGTTGGCATTTATTCTTCTTCTGATTAACAGCCGTTCTTCTGGGTTTAAACAGTTTCTAGTTCTCTTCAATGTTATGTCTGCAGACATTAGATTCAGGTCCATATCCTTCTTCAGCTGATATCAGCTAAGAGTTGAGGTCAACTTGTCTGCAGGTCAGACAAGTGATGATGATGACAAGAGAAAATGATGAATCTAGGCGTCATATTTCTTGAAATTATTTGGCTCTTTGATTCATTACTCCATGTTGTTTCAGACGTCCGTGATCAAACATTCATGGTGTTCACAACCAGAACCTTGGACCGGTCCGGCGGACCGAGTGGTTTGACGTAAATCCTGCAGCCTTTAACCCAAGTGTTCTCAATCTGCTTACGCTTCCTGAGAAGCCTGGCATGATTGGCCATTTCAGCATTCTTTCTGGTCAGATGGTCGTTCAGATAAGCAGCAGATCCTTTCAGATTCTTCCTATGATTCATCAGAACTAGCTTGTGTTTTGGATACACAAACCTGATGAGGATCGCTGGTTTATCCGTCTCCTTTCTCCTGGGGAGCGAGTGGCAGGTCTCGATGGTATTGAGATCTAGGGAAATCCCTTTAGATGTGAGAAATGATTCCACTTGGTGTTCCAGAGTCTCTACACCACTCTCCGTTTGAGAGGGACTGCTATTGCTATTAGCATTAACAATGCTAGCTCCAGCTGCATTTAGCTTTGCCCGAGGTTTGATCGGTAATCCAGTGAAAATGACATTATTCATCCTTACTTGTTCTTCCACATCATCCAGTCAGTTTTCTAGTTGCTTGTTTTTAGCGCGGAGCCTCAGGGAATTCTTCCATTAGCACTAAGAGCGGAGTTAGCTTAGCATTCACTTGTTCCATGAAGGGATACATACAATGCATCTTGGATATCATCAAGAGACTTATTAAGGTCTTCATAGTCCTGGTTTTTCCTAGGGGCCATGGTCAGCTCTCTTTTTTGGAGAAAATCAACTTTTTAAGTCATTTGAAGATAGTTGTATAGCCGCAGAGAGCCACACACGCATCCGTGCTGTAACCCGGAACCGGAAGGTTGAACATTGAATATATGACCTGAATCTAACTAGTCTGTCCTGGAAACCCATTCTACTGTTCTTGAGCTAACCAGATGTCCACATGACATTTGGAGGACTTCAGTCATGAAATCTACTCTGGCAACCTTTTTCCACCAACTCAACTTTCTTCCTAAGCTGTAACCACCAACTGAGTTTTCATGGCATTCCACTTTATGGATCAAGTGCCGTCATTTCCCACCACCTTCATTTTGTTATAACACCCCTTAACACTTGTGTTGTTTGTTGACTGTGGTATTGCTTGTTTATTCACTCTGGTGACACTGATAGTAGCTTGGCTTCAATTGATTCAATAGTAAATGTGACTCTATGGGGGCTAAGGGTGAGTTTTCATAGTTAGCTTGACTGGTTCATCTCCAGACGAGGGGAGAGTAAGTGAGTCTGTACACCACTTCAAGTGGCAATGCTCAGAAGATAGAAAAGAAGTCAAAACAATATATAAAGATAAAACACAAATCCTACAGCTAAATGAAATAACAAAAAAAGATTTATTTGGAAACAATGGTTCAAATGAACTGATGTAGGAGTTTTCATTTTTATGTCAATTTTAGACCTCAATACTGCTACTCTACATAATTGAAGACCCCCCTGAATACATGTCTTTTCTGCCAACAATAACATGTCTGTGTGTAAACTTCCTGTTAGCCAATTGTCTAAGATTTAACCCCTAAAACTTTGATCACAAACATTTGTATCTCAATTGAGCCGAAACATGTTATCTCAATGCTTTTATGTATCTATATATATAAATTTTGTAAATACCTCTGACAGATAAATACCATGCAATTTCATATCAGGTTGGTTCACACAGCACAAGAAGGACAAGTGAAGAAGCTTTGATGAAAGGGAACCGGTTATAAGTGTTACATAGATCCGAACCATGATTACTCTACCGCCATGTCTAGGAGTGGACAAAAATGACCTTGTCTCACAGAGGATGCTGGTCTTGGCCTTCCTTCAGTTTAAATCAAACGTGTTTAGTGTAACTGGGCTGTAATGGAATTTGACATTCTGCTTAAAGAAGCCCAAATACACCAAAAACTAAACTGTTCTTTTTGTTTGTTCTTGTGTTGTTTGACATTGTGTGAGATGATAAAAATCAATTTTCAGGCAGAGTAAGAGCTGTCATGAGTGCTTTCCCACTTTGAGTAAATGTGATTTTTTTTCACAGGATAAAAATCAACAATTCTCACATAAAACACTTTTAATTCCACAGTATTGTCGGTGTTGGGCAACAATAGCTAAATTCTGGCCACTTCAATCAGGTGTTTTTTATTTTTATTTTTTGGTCGTTTAACATAGGTAGATGCAAAACTTAGCAAATAAATAAGGGCTTAGCTATTTCATAAACGTTTACTATACACTGCTGTTGAGAAACAGATTTTTTAAATACAATCCAATGAGCAAAACTGCCTTCAAAAACACAGCACCCTTGCCTGGAGAGTATCAGCGGCTTATGTTGCAGTGCAATCAGTGGGTCAGTGCTTGTATTCCCTCTGGTTTTCATACTGCAGTCCTGAATAGGAGCATGTGGTTAAAGTGCTGATACTCTGGACTTTTGGCCTCCTTTTAGGACAATGCAGCAGATGAGCCTGAACATGCTTAGCAAACAATAAAGTTTGTTTTTTATAAGCTAAACAATGGGAGGTTCTTGCCTCTCTATAGAACATGATTTAAGCAAAAAAAAAAAAAAAAAAAGAGCCAGCACAGCAAATAACATATAAAGTGATAGCCAGTAAATGAGGATTTCCCTGGATAATAAGCTAATTAATGAAAATGTTCTATACATTATGCATTAAATAGTATCTGAAAGTGTCCACAGTTTAAGAGGATGCTTTTTTAATATTGCTGCTGTTGAAAAGGAATTTTGAACTTGAAAAATGTGAATCTCAATAACTTCTCCACCTTCTGAACCATAAAAAGAACATAAGTTCTGGATTGTGGCCGATATATTCAGAAGTGACAAGAAGCTGTCCTGAGTATCTGATATCAAAAGTTTTTCTTTTTGCTGCAGAAGTCTGTGTTGTTGCCAAGGTCTTATACAAATTTGATCATGCAATCATTGTCTTTATTGTGCTTTATGGTTTGCTATTTTAATTCTGCAGCACTGCAGTTCAGCTCCTTCCATCTCTATAAATAAAGTTGACACTGTGATCAGAAAAGCTCCACTGGGTCTGCAGGGAAAAAAAGAAGTGCAGATGATTAGAAACCTGACAGGGGGGCTGAAAAAAGTGGAACTCAAAATAAATCATTCTGTTATAAATATAATAAATCTTCAAGTTGTATAGATTAAAAATCACCTACACTTTATTCAGAGAAGGCCACTTCAGCAAAACGAAGTCTGCTTGAGAAAGAGGATTCAGGTAACTCACTGCTGTTTGTGCCTACAACATACCAAAGGTGTGTTTGGGTGAGTTTGAATCAAGCTTGAAGCATGGTGGTGGAAATATAATGGTTTGGTGTTCTTTAACTTGTGAAGACTCTTATTCATCCAGGAGGGTTTCATTGCAGAAAATGTTTTTAAAAAGTGTCATTTGGACCGAAGGATTCTGGGAGAATAGAGGATGTCCGGATTCTCCAATGTGGTTTTGATTCAGTGCCCTCTTTAAATCTATTTTAATTGGCACTTTGTGCTCCTTTTTCTTGCAACCGAAAAGGCTACGCCGTTGGCAACTGAAGACCATCTGCCACAAACAAAGAAGCTCTTTGCATGTAATCCAAAAGTATCTACACACTGATTGACAGGTGATCTCTGGCTGCCAGGAGCTGCATAGAAAGACAGTTGAATAAATCATATCACAGATGGTGACAACAAAAGAAAAAGCTGTTTGCAAATGGGACAGCCAGTGGAAATAAATACTGTACATGTGCAAACTATAAAGCATTAGAAAAAAAGGGAATGTGTTACTTATTCCCTAACGGGCTATTTTTAAACTCCTCTTTTGCAATCTGATACCTGATATTTATGCACAAACAACTTAAAGCAGCACAAGGAAACAGAATCGGGTTTTTTAAAGTAACATTCATCTAAAAATCAATGAGGGAGACACTAATTATCCCTGCTCAAGTCTGTCCGCCTCCTCCCTGATGAGAGGCAGTGCAGAGCTGCAGAGATGCAGCAGCAGCACCTTGGTCAGGCTCATGTTTCAGTGCACTGTTTACCCTTGCACTTTCTGCGATGACAAACAAGAACAAATCGCAGGCCAATGGTGCATTAGTGGGGTTATTGGGTTATGTGTTGGTAAAATATAAGCCTGACAAAATGCCTTTTCCCAGTGAATCTCAGAGGTGTCATCCTCCTAAGTGGAAAACAAAACGGCTGCTATGCTGCAATCCCCTTTAGAGTTACCAACAAATGTCTTCTGATACACTTAGGGGGATAATAGTGTCACGGCACTAATTCTGATTAGTGAGAACCACACTGCTCTTCAGCAGACTTCAAATTAACAGTTTTTTTGTTGCTTTAATGCTCCAGTATGGTATTTTTATTTGTGCAAACTTCATTACTTCAAATCGAAAACAAGCCAAAACTGCAAGCGAATTTGAAGTTGTTCATGTTTGAACTGGTTACATCCATGAAACACCATGGATCCAATGGCAAAAAAAGCTCCGTAAAGCCTCTGTTAGATCAATCCATCATTTTTATCTAACCTAACACTGAGATCAACAATGTTTTGCTGGAAATCCTTTGCTCTATTGTGAAGCATTTCATCAAATGACACAAGTAAGCTTCTCCCAAGGGATTAAATCTGTGCAGCAAGTGAGAGGTGTCCTTAAATATCTACAGGCTGTTTTGTTTTAGGAGATTAAAGTGATTGCAGCGAAGACTCCCCTTGCAGCTCTTTTATAATCTGCACTAATTCCCCAGGGAAATATCTGTCTCTTAGCTGCAACATGCTACATTACTTTAACCAACCTTTAGCTAACTTTCTCTGTCAGCTGTCCAGTGATAAACATAGAGCATAAATAAAGTGTGTTTACCTTAGGCTATTAGTGATGGAGAGTATGCTATATTTTGACAGAACAGAAAGGTCAAAAGGGCTGATCTCAGCCACCCCTCCACCAGCAAAAAGCTTTGCCCCCCATTTTTTGAGTCAATATTAGTGTAATTATTTATAAAGATTAAGAAACAATCAATAAAAGCTTCTATACCCCCCCCCACACACACACACACATATATACATATTTTCTGGCTCCCCCACAGGTTGGTCATGAACTGAATTAAAAGAAGAGCACTGTGGAAGTTGCAGCTGAGATGCATAAATGATTCCAAAATGACTATTAAAAAAATGAAGAGCATTTTTAAATAGGGATCTCATTGAGATTTGCAAAGAAAGCTGAGGGTCAAAGCATTTGTTGATATTCTTTATTTTTCAAGGGAATCCCAAAGTGTTTACCTTGTTGCTAACATGTTTGGACATAAGAAAAGAAAAAGATGTATATTTTTTTTGTCAATCATACCATTCAGATTTAAAAGAGAAAAAAGTACACTATAAGTACTGTACTGTAAAAGAAAGTGTTACCAAAGAAGGTACTAAGTATACTAATAAATTGCCAAAATTAATTTAGAGCAGGAGAGATGTTTTTCTTCTTCATGTTTGTCTCTCGCTTGTATTAATAAGCCCTATTACAGACTCAAGGTCCATTTGCCACAACATACATAAAACATATAAAAGACTTAAGGATTAAAAATAGGACACTCAAACAAGTATAAGAATGATGACATAAAAAGAATAAAAAAAAGAATGTCATAAAAGTATAAAAATCAATGACATAGGAATATAAAAACAATTACATAAAAGTATAAAAACAGTAAAATAACCAGGTATCATGAACTTTAATAAAAAGACTAACACTGCTGACTTAAAAAAATACTTAAAAGTTTAGAAAACATTTCCTATCTCATTAAATACAGAAAAAAGACATTGCGTTCTCATTTGTCTTGCATCTGCAGAAACAAGATCATATTCTGACATTTATGGCAGTTTTAGTACAAGTACAAACACACCGACTGATATATATTTATCTAGCTATAGTCTGCTTATTACTTGTTTGGAGATTTGCCTTTGTTTTTGAGTGACTTCGTCTGCAAGTTGTTTTCAGGTAGCACTACATTTCTAAATGTGTACTGCAAATAAGGATATTCCAGCTAGGGGCTTGGGGTTGGTTGAGTGATCTCTCTATACTATGTAATAAGATTTAATCTAAGAGTGGTTTATTGCTCCTGAACCACTGTGATCAATTACACTAAGATTTTAAAGGTCTCTGACTTAGTCACAAAGTGAAGAACAACCACTTGTAATATTAATTATGCAATTCTATATCTTCATTTTTAAATTTGGGGCTAAACTTGTCTAACACTGATCACTCCAACAAACAAACACATTTTAAGGATCTTTAAAAGATCCAAAATTGTTTCACAGCATTAAAACCAAACAGAAAACAATTAAAAAAAAAAACGTAAAAAAAAGATAAATAAAGCGCATGTGGTGCAACATGTTGGATTTCTGATTTCATTTATGTTCAGCATAACAGCTAAAAGCAGCTTCACCCTGTGCCAGCTTACTACTTCCTGCTATGCAGTTAGACGGTACTGCTGTCTCTCTGTATGTCGGTTCAATCACTTGTACTATATGAGTTGAGTTTACATAATTTAGCAGATGTATATGATGTGCAGTGTTTGTTTTTATAAATAACTGTATGTGAGGGACGTGTTTCTTGTGCTGAGCACTAAACGCCGGCCAAAAAGCCGCTGGGTGAGGCCAGGAGTTCTCGTGCCTCATGTTAGGGGGCGCCGGTGAGCCCTGAGATTCTGACACTAAAAAATAATAGAAGAAGTCATAGCAAGCGGCAAGTCATTTTCTTCAGAAGGAGCGGCGTATGGACTTTATTTATAAGTAAAGGTAAGATGATAATAAGGTTTGTGCTTTTTTCTATGCTGCAGTTTGTATATGGAAAAAAACATGTTGAAATGATATTTTAAACAAAACACGTTAACTGTTGTCAATCAAATGGTGAATAAGTTACTCAGTATGGTTCATATGTTTGTAAATCTGACTGATGACGTCAGTGCCTCACCAGCCATAAACCCCACCGCACGTCACTGTCCTGCAGACTTTCTTTTATTAGTGGACCACAAAGACATCTGATAAGTATTTAGGCTCTAATTCATTGAGTGATTTATAAGCCAGCGGTAACCCGTCAAATGTTTTCAATATTTTACAGGTAGCCAATGAAAGAACCCTTAAGAACAAAAACGATTATTAATAATACATTCACCACAGCACATGTACACTGTTAGACACTGCACATTTTTTTAGTGATTCGTCTTTCTTCAGGTTATTTTAGCCCTCAAAATATCTGGCTCTCATGTCCTTTACTTCAACAATGTGGTTCAGCCTGAAGTGAACCGAGACCCTCGCTTTCAAGCCGATCGGGGTTTGAATGTCGGTTCTGCAACAGAGTTTAGGTGAACAAACCCAGGCCTAAATCCAACCTGCCAGTGTGAATGCACTCCATGCTATTTGATTGAGATGGCAATGTTATTCATTCATACGTTTTCCTTTTTGATCATCCCCTCTTCTGTTACAATACAGTGGTGCCTCATTTATCGCTGGGATTATGTTCTAAAAAACTCTCAGTAGGTAAAGTCCACAAAAGGATTACAGATGTTTTAAGGCTGTAAAACCCCTCACTACACACTTAATTCTTTACTTTTCTCAAACATTAACATTTTAACACTTTTTTTCTCTTGTTTAAACAGTCTGGAGTTCAACCTTGCTGAAAAATAGTTTTGTAGAATAAAACCAAATTGATGAGTTGCGTTGATTTAGAAAACTGAGAAGACCGGTTGACAGTGGTGTACAGCCAATCAGGATGCAGAAAACAGTGTGCTGTGAAAAAGCAAAAAAAAAAAAACAGCATAAAAAAATCTGTGAGCCCGCGAAAGGTAAACCACGATGTAACGAGGGACTGGCGTAAATGCCATTCTCCTCTGCCTCACATCCTTACCGTACATCCATTAGATTTCCCAGTACTCCTGTCACAGAGTTTTTTCCCCTTCTTTTTGGTGTCCCTGGGATATAATTGAAGCTGTGATTTCCATGTGTAGCTGTTGGTGTTTGCTAGACAGATGGAGACCCTATAGCAGGTGAATGGGGTCATAATGAGCTGAGTTTGACCTCCTTTCTGTTATTCTTGACACCAACTTAATCTGACAGATTCATGTCTCAATAAGCACTCAGGTTGTTAATCCTTGCACACAGCAATAACCACCTTCATAGGTCAAACTTTGCCACATTTAAAATGCAATTTTGAGGGCATCTTAAGTCTGAGCTCCACGCATGCATTTGCATTAACAAGTTGGAAGCCAAAACAAAACAATTTACTGATGCTGTGCATCTTGGCAGAAAAAGTGGTTTAGTAATTGCAGCTATTAATCTGTGTGGAAGGTTTGAATTGAAGGGTTCATCAAAATCCTTAAAAAATGTGTCAAAAGAAGACTTCATAGAACAAACATTTGAAATATATGACTAAAAACCCCCAGACATAGGTTAAAAATTACTTGACGCACTGTCCAGAAATGCATCTGTGGCAAAAAATAATGCCTTTTATGCAGGTTTTCCCATTACTGTTTGGTCTGACTGAGAGGGCATTAACATTATTGGCTTAGCCAGCAAGTTTAGATTTAATTTAGCAAAAACATGCTTACTTTTCCTTATTTACAAAATCCTAGCAGTACTTGTAAATGCTTATTTATTTATTTTTACTTTGAAACAATGACTGACTGAACACGCTACATAGTATTTACTTTGTCAATAGCTGCAGAATTGATTCATTTTGTTATCCCTTTGGCAGCTTTTCTGCCATTTTGTTTAATGTGCCTTAAAAAAAAGCACACTACTTCTTTCCTTTTTTCCACCCAACATTTTAACTGCAAACCTGCAGAGAAAGTGCTTCTGTCTCCTTCTTATACTTTTTGTGACACCTTGCTGGTGGATACCAGAGCCTGAGTGGAACATGGAGGAAGACGCAACCATTTGCATCGGAGAGGAGAGTTTTTGACAGGGCTTTTTGCTGAAAGTCTCACTGTAACTGCTATAGTCTGAAAGGCCTTGAATAGAAGAAGAAAAAATTAAAAGCCAGGCCAAAAAAGCTTCACAGTTTTTCTCTCTTTTTCGGGGAACAACATTACAGCCTCTGAGAAGAAGTGAACAAAAGAAGTCCAACATTTTTCAGGTTGACTACATCTGAATGCCACTTCCCCACATACACATATTGAAGAACAAACCATGCACAGACCATGGCTACAGTCCCCACTGGCCCAATTCAGATGACGGATGCTGTGCACTAACGTGTAACATCCAGAGTTTCATTAAAACCATATGCAGAAATCAAGATAACAGCTCGGGGGGCTTGAAGAAATGGCAGCTTTGAAATGAGTTGATATGATTCCCTTGTTCTCACTTAATTCCCAAAACAGATGATTTGGAACATGTTTGCTGCTTTCCATTATTTCACTAGTAATTGGTTTGGCATCATTTATGGCACACTAAAGGTCGCAGTCAACCATGAAAGATAGAGCTGAAGTGGTGATTGAGTGATGATGGAGGGCATTATTCAATTTGTATGTTTTTTAAAGAAGGCTGATTCAAATTTTTTTTTTTTGTCTTTCTTGCAAAATTGCCCAACCCCCCCCCCCCCCCACACACACACACACACACAAAAAAATCTAAATATTGTGCACTTAGTTACAGTGGATGGAAGCAGCAGCTCTTGCTAAAAGACTGGCAGAATTTAAATATTCAATCAGGCAATTAACATTTACAAGTCTCAAAGTCCAACAGGTTTAGAGCTTGAGTACTTCATGCATAATAGATTTTTGCACCTGTTAGTCTGCCAGTAACAAATCTGGAATTAACACTGACCTTTCATCTAAACAGAAGGAAAAAAAGACATAAAACTTATTACAAGTAATTTTTTTAACGTAAAAAATATTAAACAATTATGCAATATAATATGCAATTCATTCTTTTCACTTGTTGTGGATTTGGGCTATACACATAAAATTGAATTGAATTGAGTTAAAGGAATTGTTATAATAAGAACAAGCACAGATCATGAGTACATTTACATAAACATTTAGGCGTCATAGTCGATCATTACAAAATCCAAATCCAAATTCGCCCTCAAGAGTTTTATTTTCCTGCACTTGGTCACATCAGACTGAAAGCTACATTGTAATGCAAGCCTGGACCTGTTTTGTTCAGCTCCTCCTGCCCAGCATCCCTCTTTTCTTTATTCACAAGCAGCCCTTGTCATTCCAGTGCAAAATCTAAACATTTTCTTCTTTGCAGATCTTCATGGTGACTCTTTTGGTATCATGGGAAGAAAAACACAGTTTTGTACATTTTAACAACTTTGTAAAAAAAAAAAAATAAATAAATAAATAAAAATAAAAAACCAACAACAAACAAAAGAATTATTTAAACAAAACTAAATTTTACCTATTGTAAAATTTGATTTTAAAATTTCATTATAAAAAGTTAATTTACAATATTAAATGGAGAACAGTTTACACAAAATATGGCAGAATACCCTCAGAATTAATTTATTAGGAAGATTTTAGAAGCATCCTAAGAAAACCCAAGAGACAGCACTGAAATGGTGAGAAACTGCAACAGATATTTGTGCAACCATGCACAATGACCCCATGTCTGCATAGAAGCATTGGCAGAAACAGGAGGGGAATGTTAAACAATTCCAAATAAGCAAACCCAAACTCACTTGGGTTATGTAAAAAACACCTGCTATCTACTTAATATGTTGTTGTTGTTTTTTTTTTTTTTTTTTAGAAAAAAGGCTTTGTTTCTCCAAAACCAGAAAGCATTTTTTTAATTCTAATTAATTAATTTGTTAGTTACTCAAACACCACTTCACATATTATCAATCAGCCTTGTAAAACAAATATTTACGATAAAAAAGACTGAAAAAGATTCAACATTTAGAGAAAAATGTATTCTATACACCCAATAAAAATGTACAAGGTTAAAAGTATAAACAGTTTTGTGCATGAATGTGTCAATAGTTTTCAGTATTTAATATTTGTGGATTTTGGAAGAACTTATCTGAATTTTTTTATTTTAATATCCTCAAATAAGATATAAAATTTGCTTCAGGTTGACACATAGCTTATCACCCCTCCGAAACCGAAACTTACATTTTCTTGTGTAAGTTTACATTACATATCTCTTTAAATGATTTTAAAGCCAGACTGAGAGCACTTGAGGTCAACTCCTTTAAATGTAACTGCTTTTATAATTGAATGTAATTGTATTTGTTGTCTGTGTTTGTAACGTTTTGCTGCCTCTTGGCCAGGACTCCCTTGTAAAAGAAGTTTTTATTCTCAATGGGACTTTCCTGGTTAAATAAAGGTTAAATAAAAAAAAAATTAAAAATATCATCAGCTGTGAATTTTTCATGTGCTTATCAGTTTAGAAACACTGCAGTATATTCATTTTGTTTTTTTAGCTAAGTACAAAAAAATGTGCTGTGTCAACACAACTTAACAAAATGCTTAGAAACTAAATAAAAGAGGCAAGGCAAATACTGGCATGGCATTTAAAAATAAATAAATGAATAAAACAGCAAAGGAAGTACCAAGATGTGTCATTATCATCCTTCAAAAATACAGTTGTGGTTGTGGTCAATAGGTGCTGGAACCTCAGTAGCCAAAAAACCTTTTCAAATCTTATAAACAGCAAATCACAGGTACTGTAACGTGTACTTCAGTGGATGTAAAGAGCTGTACCTTTGTTTTGAAATATAGTTTGATCAAAACATTCAATCTTGTATTTTATTTTTTCTTAACAAGACAGCTGTCAGGTTCCCACTACTGAACAGGTCTTTTTGATGTCATAAATCTCACGGTTTCATTTTTTATAGAAGCTTTTTTTTTAAAGAATACTTTTTGGTTCTCTTTTTTTTAACCAGCAAACACTTAAATAGACCT
The DNA here is from genome assembly GCA_023969325.1 of Oryzias curvinotus. Lineage (NCBI taxonomy): Eukaryota > Metazoa > Chordata > Actinopteri > Beloniformes > Adrianichthyidae > Oryzias > Oryzias curvinotus. The sequence goes on along the minus strand of CM043709.1, from coordinate 7,312,148 downwards.
TCATGTTCAGCAGAACAGTCTGCTCAACCTCTAAAGACTCTTTATTCTGTACATACTTGACTGACTATCCATCCACTGAGTCGTTTTATGAAGTGCAAGAGCAGCTGCTGCAGCACAACTTTCAGAAGTGATGCAGGAATTCAAGGATGACTGCTTACTGGTTTGGGCGATATTACCCTCCGGAGGGATAGGGGCATCAATCTCGTCTGTCTTGAAGAACAAAAGCCAGTGTCTAGAGCCTGGGTGGGTTTTGTTTTTATTTATTAATATTGCTCTTTTTCACTCTTCCCCTTTCAAATATCCTCCCTGACTTCTATTAAAAACTCAGTGGGGTTCTCCACAGTCCTGCATCACATCAAAAGCAGAGGGGAAATACAAAACAGAATCAAAACATTTCATCTTAGGGCAGACTTTGTGCTCTGGGTCTATATGTGCATGCTTTTCTTTTTTTTTTTTTTTTTCCAAGAGGCTTTGGGATTTCAGCCCGACTTGGACTGGATGTGCATTCCTAAAATTCAAGGAGTCCTTGGGGAAATAGGAATTTACCCAAACATGACATGAGTGCTTTGAAAAATCCTATTGGTTGTGTTCTGAAGTCCTCTTAGCTCTCATTGACAACCTTTGCAAAGCACCCCCAGCATTTACAAAACATGATGAATTAAGTTGGAGCCCAGTTGGTGATGCACATCCTGAGGCAAAATAAATGCAATGCAGTCCGTCTCTTCCAGCTCCTCTCTATCCTGTTGTACTTCTCATTTTTATGCACTGCATGCTTTGTTACTTATGAATGGGATGTATGAATCTTTCACAAGGTCACTCTATGCATGTGAGCAAGGAATCTCCATTACCACTCTAAAGGGATAATATAGTCGGATGTTTGTTCATCGTGGCGTCATCCTCCTTGGTTTATTCAAACGATCCTGTCTGTCTCCCTATAAATACCCTGTGGATCAGCCATCGCCTTCGCAAAGTTGAAAAGAGGTCTGAAGAGGAGAAAAAGCAGCAGAAAAGAGGTTGGAAAAGGAAAAAAAAAAAATTGACAAAGCAAGTGGGAAAAAAAACATGTGCCAGAGGAGAGATAAGAAAAGGTGTGAAATCTGAAGGAAAAAATGGCAAGGGGAGGGATGAAAGGGAGTGAAAAGAAAACAGGAACACACATAGGATTAATTTTCATCCTTAACTGTATCAGTTCTGCTTGGATATGTTGCAGCAGAAAAAGAAATCCCAACCTGAAACCTTTTCGGGTGAAAGAAACTTTACGAGAGACTTCTTCAGTGCAGAGCTGCTGGCGTTTTCCAGATATTTCAATAAATAGCTTTCATGCAAGGAGCGCCTTTAATTAGATAGAAGCAAAACAAGCCTGACAGCGCTGGCGTTTTTTTTTTTTTTCCTTTTCTTCTGAATTTGGACCTTATTCTGCAATGAGCTGGGAGGAAAGTTGAGTGTGGCAGGTGAAAGCGTCTCAACTAGACAGCTGTCAAAGCCCTTGCAAGGGCAGCGCGGGAGAGCAGCATCACCAGAGGAGGCCTCAGCGCTCTGACTGCCGAGACGCACGTACAGTCAGGGTACAGCAATCGTCCCCACAACCAAAGAGCAACGCACACACCTGCCTGGGTGGCTTCATTACCATGGAAACCCCTGATTGATCCCCTGAGTTAAACGACGAGAGAGAAAATATTCATGAGGAAGAGGATGGAGAGTGACGCCATAGTGGGTGAGCAAACAGCTAATGGAGGCTCACACTGATGTACTGAGGGAGGGATCCAAGAAAACAGCACGTGGAATGATTTATGTTCGACTAAGCCTCCAAGGAGACACTTTCACTGTAACCTTTCTAAACGCAGCTCTCAGCTCAGGGTGCGGATGATTGTTTGCTAGGAGCAGTAACCTGAGCGGGTTTGCCATTATTTTAAAATAAATCCTAAAATCTTAATGATATCCACAAAGCATCTTGGTTTCCACGTGAAAGAGAATGTTTCTAAAAGCAAGGTCACAGATTCCAGGTTAATCCTTGTTATTCTGCTCTGGCGATTTTTTTTTTTTTTTCCGTCAGCAGTGAATACTGTAATCAAAAAATAACCTTTTATGCTGGCATTCATGAGCAGCGGCTGCAAATGAAGTCTGTTCTTTTAGATGTTAGACCAACATTTTGCAAAGTGGAGGAGTTTGTTGTGTTGCCAAATTGTCTGGCCTGGGATTTGAACCCCTCACCAAACGATTGGCAGATAGGGTTGCTCCACCCACTGAAAAAATGGCCCAACTGGTGGAGCAAACAATTTATTAGCTGGACATCTATTGATTATCCATCCCCACATGCCTCTGATTACTTTGAGGTTGCAGAAGATTATCACGGCTTTCTTTGGGAAGAATTAATTTAATATATTTTAATTTATGAATAGACAATACAACTAAGATTTTCATTTATTTTATTCCTTGCACTCAAAAAATGACCAATAGCAGAACTGGATGAATGTTAAGCAGCTTCAGTTTTTCTATTAACTTTATTGAGAGGTTATTTCACCAGGTTGTGCAAAATAGTCAGAAATACAAATGTATGCAAAAAATACATAAAAAGCGTGCCACCAAATATTTGCTTGTTCACCTCTGAGGAGTACTGAATTGTTTTTACTTGAATGTCACTTGGGCTCCTTCCAATAGATGGGTTACATTTTCCTGGTCTTTAAATACGTATGGTGCAGCATTTGTGAGCCCATATTTTCAAATTTTTATTCAGCACCAATTTAATCCCAATTTAGTTTCCAAGGTTACAAGCCAACTGTCAAAGTTTGGGATGAGCCCATTTTTGCTAATAAAAGATGAGTAGAGGCCATTTTTACAGAATTTTGACCCACCGACAAATGGCTTTGAGGACTTTTTGAGAAGACGCTTTGCTTTATTTATTTTTTTTAACATGCTTAAAATTCCAGTGACATAAAAGTGCCAGAAGTTTAGGAATCCAAGAGAATGATCTGGAATCTCTCTTAAAAAATGACATTCACAATTTTTTGCCAACAGCTGTGACTCAGTAGAGTAAAACGTCTTGCTTAGTTTAGTTATTTCTACATGTCCAAATAAACCTCTCAAACAAGCAGCCTATTAATTTTATAGTTGTCACTACTAAAAAACCATCCATCCATCCTCAGAATTCACTGATTCCCTGTCGTGGTCATGGGGTCGCTGGAGCCAACTCAACAGCTGATGGGCAAAGATGAGATACTACCTGAGCAGGTGCAGGACCGGCACACATACACATGCACACCTAGGGACAATTTAGAGATACCAATTAACCTATCAAGCATGTATGCAAACTCGCACAGAAAGGTACCAACTGGGATTCGCTGTCACTGCAACACTAAAGAGGGCTAACCACTACACCACCATGCAGGCCACTAACGCACAAAGGATTAAAAAAAACATAAATCCTCTGTACTTCTTGTGTTAATGTTCCAATGATTATAGATAGACTAATATATAATTCATAGCATTGAGTTTCATGGGATGGGTCTTAAATCCAGGGTTACTGGGTTGTGCTGCATTTTTATTTTGTCTTTTGATTGATTAAATATTGGAACTGCTCTGTACCTTCAAAGCAATATAATAAAAATGTTATAAAATTGCAAGAGCAGAGACTCAGTGGCAAACATAAAATCAACAGGCTGACTCTTATGTCAAACTCAAGTCATTTGGTGTAGAACAATCTACTGATTTTTTTTCTCTTTTTGGTGTTTTTTTGTGTTACCTTACATGACGGGTCCCTTTCTGGTTGGCTGATCGGTACCTGAAGCAGATCCCTGGCTTCAGTTGTTAATTCATCTGTGTCCACAGCTGCAGTTAACGGTTTACAGCTGCCTGCAGAATCTCTGCAGTTTTAAGACAGCGGGGAGTTTTTCCTTTTTTTTTTTTTTTTTAAGAACATGGATGAAAGGGCCTGAACTGCATCTTAATCTTGTACATCCTCCCTTCTTGTGTGAGCGACATGTAGGACTTCAGAAGCTCAATGATGAGGGGGCCTTTCAAGCATTCATAAGTCTTCTCGGGCTGCTTTTTCCAAGTCCCTCAAGTCAAGCCGTCGGTCACTGCTTGATAACAATGAAGCACCTCTCTGCTGACAGAAGGGCCCTCGTGTTAAAGCAAAGACAAAAACAATACCAGAGACGGCCATTATAGCAGCATTAGAAGCCTCTCCTTGAAGAAAAATCCCCAAAATATGAAGCATTTCTTTAGATTATTATGGAAGATGCATTTTGATAGAAATATAAGTTTTTTCACAGCTTTGCTACAAGCAAAATAAGGAAAGTTGAAAAAAAAAAAACACACCCTGCAATTAAAAAAAAGCATGCATGAGATTGTGAAGTGTCACAGGAAACAATTGTTATAGTGTACATTTGTATTATGTATATGATGTTTTTTTGTGTTATTGTTGCTGGCAAATCTATGGTTTATACAAAATAAGACTTAAATTATCGTCACAACTTAAAAATCTATATATTTCGTTATGGTATTGGCCATCTGTGTTCTTCAAATTTAAATTCATTTTATTTCTAAAGCACCTTTCATGAAAAAAGAACAGCTAAAGGAACTGTACATAAGAAAGATGTAAAAAAGTACAACTTCAATAAAACCATTAAACAAATGAATACGTAATACAATAATATATTAAAATATAAGTAAAATTCTAGATCCCACATACAAGATCTAATTAAAAGCTAAATTAAATAGATGTGTCTTTAGTTTCTTTTTAAAGACATATTTGCTTTCCCACAGCACTCATTTGTGAACTAAAGGTCACTCAAATAAAAGTCTACATTTTAATAATGTGAAGATGAAACATAAAAACTTTCAAATATTTTAAAGCATAACCTTGTTCTGCAGATTTTGCTTTTGTCTGTCAAAAACATTTAAAAAGTTACTTTGTCAGCCAAAAACAAAAATTAAACTATGTGGAAATGTGCACTGACAGTCACACATATTTGTGGCAAAAAATAGAAATCTTATGCTAGACAGCAGGCTAAAAATGCCCTTACTGATCTCCCATGTACAGAACCTGTGAATTATTAATCCACAGTACCCAACAACAACAAAAGATGTGCTGCTTTCTTCTTCTACCTGTCTCTCTTTTTCTGGGGAATCAGTCCAGCTTGCTGAATCCTGTCTGTTTTTGACTTCACACAAACGGCACTGTAACCCTGCAGAATCCACCTGGAGACCCACTATCCTGCTGCCAACCTATTTTCTGCTGTTGATGCGCCTGCCCGTGAAGATTACTGCGCTTCTGATAAAATGTTTAAGTTACTGCAATGTGAACGTCATTTCTGCTCCAGATAAAGCAACATGTGGAGACCTAGAGCTCAGGTTGGGAGCTCTGAAGACAGCAGATAAAACTGCACAGGCGGATGGATTCTCGACAAAGATAAGAGAGTGAGGAAAATAGGGAGAGTAAAAGGAAAGGAGATGGATCGCCAGCTTTCATGACCACCAGGACGTCATCTGTGACTGCTGCAGGCCACCCACACAGGGACAGTGGCAACCTGCTTCCACATCCACCTTGGCCTTCTAAGCCTTCAAGGAGGAGGATTATTACAGATAAATGCTTTTCTCCCCTTAGAGCAATTGGTATTGAAGCTTGCCAGTGAGACACTAAGAATCTGATTGTGCTTGGTTGGACAGACTAGTGTGGGGCAAAATTATTTTTAAAAGTGTGAAAATCAAAACTATAAAATTCATAACATGTAACATTTTTTTACCACACATCAAGTTTTTACTTCACAGGTAGTTGGACTTGGGGAAATAGTTTCCATGCAAAAGAAAAAAAAGGAAAATGTGACTATACTTCAGGGCAACTCTGCCCTCTTCAGGGTAAAAACAGAATTGCATTAACTGGTTTGAGCTTGTCTCACAGGTGTTGGAGGCTGTGCAAAACAGAAAAGACAGAGAGGAATTAAAGCCAATTCTTTGCTAAGATGTATTTCCAAATGAATGTTTAAACCCATAAGAGTCTTAGTGCTTCTCCTTTTGTCTGTTAGGAAGCAAAATCACTAAAAGAAAAAAAAAGTTTTGACAATGAAGCATTTCAAACCTTTTTATCCAGATGTTTGAACTGTGATTTATGTAATTTATGTAGGTTATCCTATTTAAAAAGAGAATGCAACAAACCACTGACAGTATCCTAAAATATTGTGTTTTCTTCTTTGTTCTGTAGGATAGCTAAAACTGAACAATCACTTCACACCACAACTGCCCTTGCGGGTGGATACAGGCTGACTGCAGATGAAAATGGGCAAACCTGTATGGATCATTCAGATGGGCTGCACGAAATATTAAGATTGTAGACCACTCAGTGAGCCAGAAGAGTGTACAGTAAATGTTTGTGCACATTTTTCTTCGGGCATGCTGTGGGCGACATGTTTCAGCAAACACGGAAACAACACGTGAGGAAGGGTGAAGAAGGTAAGACAGAGGCACGTTGTAGAGACTTTTGATTTTTTTCAACCCTCCAAATTGTGGGCACTGCTCCAGAAGCTGTTAGTACTTTTAAAGTGATAAGCACATGTTCCTTCCGCACAGCCTGACTGCTAGAAATTTAGACCAGGGGTGTGGGACTCCAGATCTCGAGCCGGCATCCTGCTGTTTTTTAAAAAACCTGGCCCTATTTTCTCCTCATTACCTGGTTCAGGTGTGATTTGCCAATGAAATCCTCACTTCTTTTTTGAGTGGCATGCAGGACTTTGCAAGCTAAGTGATGGTAGGTTAGGTGGTAGGTTAGTTGGAAAACATGTTGGAAAACACCCACCTTCAAGGCAGAGTTTGACACCTGTGATATCGTCAGAGTGTAGTTTATGTGGACATCAGGGCCCTTATGTTTCACCTGCACACCTCATACTTGCTCTTCTCTAACGACTAGACTGTGGCGTTATTGTACGACAGCATGACTCGTACATCATAATATTCTTGCACATACTTTAAAATACTTTTACCACACGCACGACAATCGTTCGTTTCATTTTCACGACGCCCCTTGAGGTGGCTGCACGAGCCATAAGGGAACTGCAAGACACACCTGCACTCCCTTTAAGATGCAGCACCTGTCTACAACCTTCCACGGACCTGGACAACCCAAAAATCCTCAAATGACCAAGGCATACACATTATTTCCAAGAATTAGAGGACATTCTGCTGTTACAAAATTATTTCTGTGGATCTCAATGCAAATGTGCTATTTTTCTCAGTGTGTAAACATTGCTTGCTGCTCCTCAAAAAAATGGGCTCAGGAAGAGACTTCCTTAAACCAGTCAGCCATACCCATCAGCTCATTTTCAGATTTAGAGACAAAGCTAATGTTGTGTCTCAAATGATTAATTAACCTGTCAATCTTTTATCATGCAATCGCTTTCCTTCAAATCCCACTTTTTAATGCCAATCAAGTTCTACAGGCATTGCAGAGGTTACTTTGAAATTATTGTTGACTCCAATATGACATTAGACTTAAATAATCTATTTACATTACGAAGCTTTGCCTTTGACTTGCATATCAAGCATAAATGGAATGAAATCACAGGCTTTGCAGCACAATAAGCACCTTTGCACATTTAATTAATGCCGGCGCAGCTAATAATTTCTGATGTGGAGCTCATCTAAAAATCACACGGTTGTATTTAATCAATTGAGTGAAAATGGCATGGCCTAACAAGTTGTCATTGACCCCATTTGAAAAGGAGCACAGCACTTCACACTGCGGAGCGATACAGATCAGGGGAAACAGAGTTCAGAATGTGCCTGTGCGCCTTCCAGAGGGTGGTTTTAAGAGCTCCAGGATTACTGTGCTCAAGGAGCTGTGAAATCTCTTCAGACACCTCGAGCTGCTGAAACAACTGGTGTCCGCCTCCCCAATCACAGAAACACACAATAGCCCGCGTCCATCCTGCATAATAAGACACTGTTGAAAGAATGTGGTCCTGTCCCTTCAGACTTCTAAAAGCTAACCTGACATGCCACCAATCCAGTTTGTGTCAACTGAGGTGCTTGAACTCATCGCCTTCACGACAGCAACAAAAACAGCTATTTGTGTTGACAGCAGTCAAGAGGATCCTAACTCGCCACATTGAGGTAACCTTCCCTAAAACAAATGTCACTGTCAGTCCTCAGACACATCTCAGCTGACGCATGCAGTGTCCAGCATTTCAGCTCAGGCTTTTGAAAACTAAAAATGACACGAGCAAGAGAAAAGCACAGATTACATCTGAAGCCCAAAGATGGAATGGTGAACTATAGTACAATATGACATCTAGATGCTGAGTGTCTCAAAATAAAATGCATATTAGCGTTTTAGTGCCCTTCTCAAATAACAAAAAAAAAAAAATAAAAAAGCAAGCTGTGTTTTTTAGTTGGCTTATTCATTTGGTCAATGATTCCGTAGAAGGTTAGCCAATAAAAAGGATTGCACAGGGACAAAAATAGTAATTTGTAAAAATATTATTTTTATATCCAAAAAGAACAATATGAGCAATTCTTACAGAGTCTATGAGTTTTTAATTGTTTATACAATTGAAATAATGTTATATTGTTGCTCCAAATTTCAAAATCAGAGCTTTTCTTTCTGAGTACACATGACTTAGTGAAAGTTTCACTCAAGTTCCGGAAATAAAAAATGTAGACCACATAAATCAGTAACTATAAAAAAAAATATTGAAGGGCAAAAGGCTACAGGGTAAGATAGATTCCTTGGAACCTCTGTTACACAAGAGTGAGACATGTTGAGATACCTTAATAAAAACTTTACGAAATTGCAATCACAAAGTTTAAAGCATTGTCAAACATGGTCTTTTTTTTCATCTAATCTTTTTTCTTTCTGCTTTCATTTGCATGGCAAAGCATCACTTGCTATCTCTTTGTTACGTTCTTCTAGACAACCATGCCTCTGTAGAAGCACAGCACAGCAGAGCGAAAACAAACTGTATGCATGATTGCACTCTGACAGCCAATCGGCAGCTTGAGTCATGAATGTAATCAAGAGTGGCTGCCGGATCCGCTGTGTCCTGCTGGCGAGACGGCTGATTGTCCACTGGAGGACGCTGGGTCGGAAGTAAGGAACTGAGTAGCAAACACCCTTCATGAAAGTCTCTCGTGGGACTGATTGCATGTCTTGGAAAATACGTGCAGCAAAAACATTTTCAATTAGTATATACAGCTAAAGCTTAAAAACACAAGAGGCAGGAGGGAGGTTGTATTGCCATAAGAGGTGTGTTGGGCAATCTGCCCTCCTATAGCAACAAATAGAAGTGATGATCACAGATGTTTCTTCCATATGTTAATTTATTTATTTGAGTAAGACAGTATCTGTTAAATGGCAATTGCTACATAAGCAAAGACAAAAGGAAAGACAAATCACTAAATTCAACAGTCAAGATTGATCTCTGAGAGCTGCATGTCAGCTGTCATGCCCATTAAAGCCCTTAGATGTATAATTTTGTTCTCTGGGACCGCAATAGAGCTTTTTGTCTGATTCCATCTCAAACCCTGCATTTCTTCTTTCAATCATTGAGGCTGTTTTAGCATATATGCAGGGAATGGTCTGAAAAAGAGAAAATATCCAGTTCTATGGGCGAAAATGCATTGTTGATGCCAGAGGTCAGAGGAGAATGGGCAGACTGTTTCCAGCTAGCTGATAGAAAGGCAACAGTAACTGAAATAACCAGTGGTTACAACCGAGGTCTGCAGAAGAGAATCTCTGAACACACAACACACCAAACCTTGATGCTGACGGGCTACAGCATAAGAGGACCACACCGGATGCCACTCCTGTCAGCAAAGAACAGGAAAGTGATGTTACAATTTACACAGGCTCACCAAAACTGGACAAGAGTAGATTGGAAAAACCTTGTCTGGTCTGATGAGTCTCCATTTCTGCTGCGACATTTGGATGGTAGGGTCAGAATTTGGCATCAATAATATGAAAGAATGGATCCATTCTATCTTGTATCAATGGTTCAGGACAGTGGTGGTGGTGTATTGGTGTGGGGGACATTTTCTTGGCACCCTTTGGGCCCTTTGGTACCAATTGAGCATGGTTGCAACACCATAGTCTACTGTGCCTGAGTATTGTCGCTGACCATGTCCATCCCTTTATGACCACTGTGTGCCCATCCTCTGATGGCTACTTCTAGCAAGATGATGTGCCATATCATAAAGCTAGAATCATTTCAAACTGATTTCTTGAACATGACAATGAGTTCACTGGACCCAAATCTCATCTGTCACTAGATCTCTCACCCAGTAGAGCACTTTTGGGATGTGGTGGAACGGCAGATTCGCATCATGGATGTGCAGCCGACAAATCAGCTGCAACTGTGTGATGCTATCATGCCAATATGAACCAAACTCTCTGATAAATGTTTCCAGTACCTTGTTGAATCTGTGCCACCAAGGATTTAGGCAGTTCTGAAGGCAAAAGTCGGTCCAACCTGGTGCTTGTCTGAGCCTGTGTATGAATAATTCTTCCAATTGCCTAATTTAATGCTTGTTTATTTGTCTTACTGTGGCAGATTTTCTTTATTCAACTCTGAGATTGTGCATTTGTCCCCTAGAATTGAAAATTGCTTTTGTTTAACATTTCCTAATTTGGCTAATTGTATCATTGTATCATGCAGGCTGAAAATTGGCAAAATGGGAATGCATTTTCTTGAGCAGTTCAAGAGGGAGAAGGAATCAAGCCTTTGAAGATATAAGAAAAAAAAATGTATGTTTGTTCTCTAATGCTTTAAAGCTGACAAGTGGAGATAAGAAAATGCTTTTTTATATTTATATATTACTTATTTGAAAGACTTTACAGCATATCAGAATTATAATTGCTTGATTTTCTTCACAACACATCATAATATGTCATCTTAAAGCATCACAGAGGAAAATGATTTGGGTATGCAGCTGTTAAAAGTTGAGATAGCAGACTATTTTAAAAGAAAATTCCTTTATTAATTCTTCCTCAAGACTTAAATGAGTCGTTTTTGTGTTGGCGTTCTTATTTTAGATTGGAAGGTCTAACTGCAGTTTTTATTTCAATCAGAAACAAAACAGATGTGCACTTTCTGTTTCTTGGCTGCCACAGAAGAAACACATAGCATTAGCATTTGCAAAGGACATCAGCTCAGCAGGCAGGGCCTCACTGCAGCCCCTGATGCATGTGTGCCCATACTGCTCAAAGTATGGCGACAATCCCCCAGTCTTGGATTTAAGTGAATCCTGACATGATTCTATGCTTACTTTGGATTTTTTTTTTTTTTTTTTTTTTTTTGTGGGATTACATTGCCAAGACGCATAACATGATCTGAGATGAAGAAAAATCTTTGTTCCACTTGTATGGACGTTGTGCAGGATTTTTTATTTGTGAGATATATAGCTTTTCTGAGAATGCATTCGTTTTGGTTCTTTTTTAAATCACATCGGGTGTGGTTGGTTTTGGAGCTGCCCGATAAACTATTGCTTAAAATCTTGGGTTAAAGGCTACCGTTTTTTTTAGCAAAATTGCATATCATGACAGATCCAAGAAGTTGTTGGCAAGAACACAGGTGTCAAAACCTGTACATGACAGATAGCAACACAAAAGGAAGCAGAAAGAAGAACTGATTAGGAGTATTGAATGTTTACTTTTTCATACAAAACACTTTGTTGTGCCAACATTTTAAAGGCAGAGAACAAACATTATACTGCAGGAAAAACACTGGAAAAACATCTTCAAGCATACTGCTGATTCTGCACTGCCTTCAGCTTCTGTCCTGATAAAATAATTTGTGCTGATTTATTACCAAAGTTTATGAAATATTACAAAAAGAAAATTGAGAAAAAAATAGATCCCTGAAGTCCAGAAGCTCAGAGCCACACCAGACCCCCATCATGACTTTATAAGTAGTGGTAAAATATTTTTATTTTTAATTCATATGTTATATTTATTGATGTATCTATCTATCTTTCATTTTTACAGTTTGAAACTCAGAAAACTGTTGAAGTTTTGTTTGACTCATTTGACATTTTCTGTGAAATATACATTTAAAATAAGCTTCTGTTCAAAAACTACAAGTGAGATGATCTTCATGATGAGCATCCATGAAACTGTTGTTGCTTATTCCAAAAATTAAGTGTCTGAAGATGATTTCTTCTCACATCAAAGTGAAAAACGATTTTTGGTCAGACGGATGTGTCATCTCATTTTAACTCTTAATTTTTTAAAGAATTCAACACCAGAACATGTTTAGAAACCATTCCTGTGGCATTTTTTGAAACAATGGTTGGTGAAGAAAATGTGAGTGGAATAGAAAACTCAGGGATAACTTGCATATGAAACCACTAAACATTTTAGTAGCTGCGTCTCAAAGATGAGGTTTGCGTCTGGAGGGATGACGCCAACACTCATTTGTGGATGACAAATGACCCAGATGCTTCCAGAACAGGGAAATAACATCAATCATGATCTCAGACCTTCAGGTTTTCTGGTTTATCTCCATCATCAAACACTTGTGGAACAGAATAATTCAATTATTTAGAAGAAAACTCAAATGTTCTAGTCTAAAATGTGAGATGTGGAGTTTTAGATCTCAGTTATTTAGATGCATCTGAGAAAGCAGCATTCGGTGAATTATGAAGAAGTGAAATCATCCAAGAATCCTGCTCTCACTTTTTCTCAATGTGAAAAATTATTTCAGCTCCTTCCGCCATGATGGCATATTCTTCTTCTGGACTTTTTAAAGCCTCCAGGAACATTTGGCTTTCATGGCACAGCTGATCGGCTGTTTTCATGGATTAACACTCAAAATGTCACTATGTGTGGGTCTATAGCAGTTTGTCTGGTTCTCTGTCACCATCGTGCTCCGAACATCTCTGCTCCATCTGCACCAAGAAAACCCCCCCTCCCACTCTCACGTCTGTAGTTACTGAAAGTAATAAGTGCAGATCCATGTACAGAAACGATGTTTTCCACAAGGTGAAATAGAACTACTCTGCTGTTTGACAAGGAAAACATGCTATTTCTATGGTGGAGATAGGAGTTTCCCTGAGGGAAATAACAATCGTTTGAAGGGTCACTGGCTATGAAGGCAGGAAGTGTTTTCTTTGAATCAAACTGAAGTGACTCACGAGACTCAGGGAATAGGCATTGTTTTGCTTAAAAAGACAAGTGCATCTGCTTTGTTTGAATCATCGTAACCAGGTGGACTCACCCAAGCTACAACCTCAACCCAACCACGGATAACGTCCCCAACTCCCAGTTCGAACTGGAACGGATTTCCTCAAACCCTGGAGGAGTTGAACCTCTTCCCGTTCTGATGATCAAGTGGAGGAGAAATAATTCAAATCTGTGTAGTTGGTAAAGATTTTGTAGTTAAAAGTTGGCTGTTGAGGCTCTGAGCAAGACTTTGGAATCTTACATATGTCAAATAAGGCTGTAATTACTATTTCAAGAATCATTTAAACTCAATTATTGGTGGGAAATCCGAGTTTATTCTGATCAATATTTCAGCCCATTAATCTTCCTTGTGATTATTTGCAGGATTAAATAAATTAACTCCATTCTGGCTTCTAAAAAGTAAATAAATATTAAAAGGAGCCAAATGAGCAAGTCTTTTGAGCAGCTCTTTGAAATGAACAAATCCTAAAGCTACGGCTCACTCAAAAGGGCTATAAATTCCATCTCTATCATGTAAAGATCTGGAATTATAGGTCTTTCCATTTGTATTTAGATTTTAAAATGTGTTCAAACCTCAAGTTTTGAACACATTTGACCTATCAGTACAAACATTAACTTTGATTTCATCTTTGATTGAACAAAATTGTTTGAATAATCCAGACTTTTTGAATCATATAATGCCTCACTTTGCAAAGTGACTGCAGACAACCTGTTTTGTTACTCTCAAAATGTCTGTTAAACAAAAGAAACCACCTAAACAAAACAAGTAACAAACCACACTCAATTTTAACCCTTCAATGTTGCAACATACAATATAATCCAGGGAGATTATATGTTTTATTTTCATTGAAAATAAATGTAAGCACGAAGGGGTTAGCAAATTGCATTTGGTTCTGAGATGGCATGTTTTTAAAAGAGTTTCCAACAAACTATTAGATTTAAACTATAAAAATCATGTTATCATCTAAAAAATTAAAACCTCTGAAATGCCACTTTAAAAGCTTTCAGAGATTAAAACGTGCCTCAAACTTTTTCAAAAACATTTTAATAATACCTGAAAGCGAACAATTATACTGACAATTCACCTGCATAATGCAGCACAGACTGAAATGCCTTTGGGGATCAGAAGATTTAAATCAATTCTACCACATCAGGTAAAAGTCCAAGAAGCTACAAAACTACAAAACCTGTCCAATCCAGACTTTAAATACTGCTGGGAGCACTGTGATACACTTTAGGTGTTAGGTGGATTAGTAATGCAAGCAGAGATGTTAATTAAAACACAGCCTCAGAGTTTGCCTTTTTTTTTTTCCTTCGCTGCCCCCCTGTTTTTTTAAAAAGGGAACTATACAATAAATGAGTTAAAGCATCTATATAACTGACATATAGGTAACATTCTTTCTTTCATTATTTGAAATGTATATTTAAAAAAAGGTTTTGGTGATCTGGAACTACCCTTTTAGACATAAGAGGAGACAAGAGTTCATTATAGGTTATTAGCTTTAACAGGGATAAGAAAAAAAATGCAAGTTCTGACAGCTTATTTCAAAGAAAGAAATTAGCATTTTAGAGTGCATGCTGTCTAAAAATTAGGGGCTCTGGGTTTTGTGGTACATAATGGTGTTTGAAAGATAGATATATGCATTGTAATATACATTTTTAACTAAACATAAATTTCAGATAGATAGATAGATAGATAGATAGATAGATAGATAGATAGATAGATAGATAGATAGATAGATAGATAGATAGATAGATAGATAGATAGATAGATAGATAGATGTTTAATTTATTGTATGTGTTTTTGCACTAAGAAAAATATTAAGCTATAAAAATATATTTGTTGTCTGCAGAGAAAGAACAATTTCGGAAGGCAGGGATGAAAAGTTAATAACATTTTCTACTTAGCCTCCAGTCCAGTTGGTGGCAGTAGAGAGCCTTGGAGTTTACGTTCAGCTTCATGGACGATGGTCAAAATAGACGAGGAAGGAAAGCGCCAACACGTAAGGTGGACCTTAGAGGTAAACAGTAACAACAAGGACAACAACCCGAGCGTGTTTCTGATCTTTAAGTGTGTTGTGTAATTTCAGAAATGCTTTCACGCATGCTGAATGCTCCGTTCAGGACGCTCTGCCATGGCCGTATGGCCGTTTTTCACTATTTTTACCCGGACATGAGTCATGACCCGGCTTTATATCGAGTGACGTGGTGGAACGACTGGAGGTTATTTTGCGTTATTTCTTACAGTTCTTTTAAATCAGCAGACTATCAAACAAATTATTAAATACTTTCCTTGCAGTAGAGCCTCGTTATTGGCACGCGTTGTAATCGGGATTGCTGAGCGTCCGTTCTTGCCGGGCACAGACATAGCAGCTACAGACAGACGGCATTTATTTTATTGCTCACGCGTTGTTCGTTGAAACACATCTGTCTATGTAACCGCTAGTACGAAGTTAAAAAGAAAAAAAAAAACACCTATTCCATCCTTGGATTCAAACTTGACCTGAAGTCACTACAAATACCACGTCACACAGTGGCGTATTGCAAATCTAACTTGTAATATTTTATTTGGCAAGTCCCGCTTAAACCCGTATGTGACACTTTTATTTTGGTGGGACTCAGATCAAAGTGTTTTACCAAAAAAAAAAAAAAAAAAAAAAACATTTGGCAAAATAAAAGTTTTTGCCACATTAAAACAATATAAACACAAAGTGCATTGAGACATTGCCAGAAGAACTTTCTGCCATCGTTTTTTCTTTATTATTATTTGGATTTAAAAAATAAATTACAAAAAATAACTGGAAAAATGTATGGAGGATTAGGGGGGTTTCTTCTTGCACAGTTGGAATAAACACTACTGTTGATGCAGTGATTTATCTGATTTATGCGTAAGTGCATTGTTTACAGTTTACACTGACACTCTGAACGTGTGTGGTGTAATGGATGAGTCTTGCTGAACAAAAAAAAAAAAAAAAAAAGTAAAGGAAAAACTTTCTTGAAGGATTCCACTTCCACCCAAAAATAAATACATCCATAAATAGAAGGTATGAATTAAAACACAATGAAAAACCACTGAAGAATACACATACTCCTGTTAAAAGAAAAATAATAAACTGCCCCTAATACTATTTTGGGGGTAAATATTGCAGGTTATTTGATGTAAAATAATTTAGTTTTGGGGATTTTTTTTTTTTTTTTATTTGTAGTGGCACATAGACATTAAAAACACCTGAATCGTGCAATGATCTCAAAGAAACACTGTTCTGTATTTTTTTTTTTTCCATTAACGCAGTTGCCTGTCAAAAAGTTTCATCTTTTTTCCCCCCATTTGACAGATTTTTGGAAATTCCCAAATTCAGAGACAGAATTCTGCATGACATTAACTTGGTGCTGATTGATCCTTTTGGACTTCGGCGCTGAAGAGTTCATCTAATCCTGGATTAGTGTGTACAGAAACCCTGCTGCAGGTGGAGACTGAACATTAAAAGGACTAGGCTTGCAGTGAACGCATGCTTCTAATGCCTTATTTTAGGGCTTAATATTAACATAAAAACATCAGCAGTTATGACTCAATTAGCTCTTGATTTTATCCTTTTTGCTTCATGCCAGTTTTTCTCTCCTGCCTTTGGGACTTTTCCGTGGCTAAGTCGCGGACCGACTCAGTACGTCTGTGACAAAACTATTATGCAAAGCATGATGCTTTTAGAAGAACATCATTTAAAAGATATGCAATAACACATTGCTGTGTTTTACAGAATGGGGAACCTTACGTCCAGTAATGGGGCTTTGTCCAGCACTGCGTGTGTTCAGTTCGTGCAGGTAAGTAGGTGTTTTACAGATCTGTGTTACTGTAGTTGTAGCAGTGTACAGTTAATGCTCCTTCATGCTACTACTAACCTCATTGATGCATTTTTAATTTGTGGAAAGTGAGTTCATTGACTTTTTTTTTTTTTAATGTGCACTCAGATTTTATTTTCATTTGATTTCTCTAAATCTCCCACACATTTAATGTAATTAGGTAAAAGGGCAATTTCAATCTATTTAGTAGAGGAAAAAGGGTGTTTTTATTGATAAAGTTTAACTGGTTTAAACAGGTACAAAAACTGTTTATTAAAAAAAAAAAAAGACTTTAAATTTATTTTGAGCTCTTTGAAAGATAACATGAACGCGGCTTTCCTTAGTTATGTGAAGGAAGCTGTACAAAAATCCAGAGAAATCTTAGTATTTTAATCTGAAACAAGTAAAAAATCACTAAAGCAAGAGACACTTCTGGAAAAATCTTTGACAAATACACAAAGTAAAATCAAGAGATTTCATGGAACATTGTTGCAAAGACAAAAAAAAAAAAAAAAAAGCTTTATGTTAATCCAAGGGTCCTCTTCAGAGTTGTCCGCTGAATCAACAGTTTTCTGGAGCATGTCTACTTAAGCCTATGAGCATTACACCTCTCTTGGAAGGCAAAACATGTATCAGGTGACAGTTTGTAATGGATTAACTCCAGAGCCATCTGGCTTTGACCATTCCACTGGAAATTTGGTGTGGCCAGACAAACCAGCATTCCTGATTTTTTTCTTCTTCTTAATCTTATTTTCTTAAGGATAAAGATACCCTATTACTTGCTTAAATAACCTAAAGTCCAGGTTTATATCAGCAAAATGTATAATCAGCAGGTTCTGAGGTCCTTTATCTTCATTTGTCCTTTGAAAAAGGCACTTTATATAACTGCAAGTGCAACGCCAATGCAGAAAGGTTCATTAAGATTTCATCACCACTCATGCTGCCTTCAAGACGTCAGCCTTTCCAGGAACATCCATGCATTTTTCAACAGGCCAATGCAAAAGCATATTGCGCATGCATTACAAAGTCATTGTTGCAGAATAATGGGGTCAGGCCTGTCTGCAGTTCTAACTTCTTACTGAAATAAAAATGCACGACTAATCAAAAAAACTAAAGTGACAAACCGAAGGTTTTTCACACTTGAGAGCATGTATTTTTTTTTATTAAAAACAATGAACTGGCCAAAATATTAAGGGCTGAAAGCCTGTTTGTTTTTTTTGTGTGTTTGCTGGTATTTACCAAGATCTTGTTTCTGCTCCTTTTTTCAGGAGGTTGTGGCCCAAAACTGCGTCGTCATATTTTCCAAAACCAGCTGTCCGTATTGTAAAATGGCCAAAAATGTCTTTAATGAAATCGGTGCAGGCATACAAAGTGATTGAGCTGGATCAGCACAATGATGGGAGGAGACTACAAGAAGCATTAGCTCAGATGACTGGTGCCAGAACTGTAAGAACTTTGTGCCCTCAATCATTTCCTTTATACAGTACAGTTTCTTTTTTTGGGATAAAGTCAAATGTCATTTTCTAATCTACCTCTTAAGGTGCCACGAGTGTTCATCAACGGGAACTGCATCGGTGGAGGATCAGACACCAAGCAGCTTTACCAGCAGGGGAAGCTGCTGCCTCTCATTGAGCAGTGCACTCCCTGCTGTGCAGCAGCGGGCTCTGAAGGCTCAGGCAGCGGAGAGTTCGAGTCCGCCAAATGACTAACCGCTCTAGTAATTTTAGGATCCTTTATATATTTATTGCCTACTTGATATTATTTCAAATGTCATATGCTGCTGTGCAAAACATTTGTGTAATTGATTTGTATAATTTCTATTTTTTATTTAGATGTTTTTAATTGGCTTTTACATTGTTTTTTCAACAATAGCATTTGAAACTTTTTTTTTTAAGTCATACAAACAAAAGCACTAGATTTCTTATTATTCATACTGTTCTAAAACAAAACAGCACAACTTGTAATTCCAATGTGAATACTGCAAATATTTCTTTTCCTTTTTTTAAATAGAAATCAGCCCTACTGTTCAAAATAAAACCACATAAATGTTATTATAGATACAGTTTTGAGTAATCTAATAGCAACACGGATGTTAATAAGTCCATTTGTATATTTATTAATATACGTTATTAAACGCAAAATAAAACGGACACAGCCATATGCTCCGGTTCCAGTGTGTACATTCTTGGGTTTGCTACATTTGAGGACCTTCGTCTTTTAGAAAGGCGGCTATAAGTACACAACTAACTATAAAACGCAGATGTCTTCAAAACTAATCCGTTAATTGTGTTTTGCATCACACATCCATCCACACGTGTGTGTGAAAACATCGATTTCATAGGGTTCTAATGGGTTTTAAACAAACCTAAGTTGCGTTGTTTCGGGTCGCGCTGATGCAGAAACCAAGCGCAGAGTGCTAGCCCAAATTGAACGGCATCGCGGTGAGGTCACTATAGATAATTAGCTTGTGTAGCGTTCGCGTTGCTAATCTGTTAGCATCTTGATATATGTGATTGATATAGGGACATTTTAAAAGAAAATAAAAATGTCTGGCAGCGCAGGGGAATGGTGTCTGATGGAGAGTGACCCCGGGGTGTTCACGGAGCTTATTAAAGGTTTTGGTGAGTGTCTCTTGGAGAAGCGCAGCGCCCTCAATCAACACAACTTGGCTATGCACTAACTAGCTGGCGGTTCAGAAGCTAACAAATGTCAATGTACTCCTTATATCATCTTTACGCAAACAGTTTGAAAGTGAGGCGGCGTGTTTATTTATATTCATTAAAACTGAGATATCTCAAGTCAAACATATTTACGTCAAATGTGTAGCATTGGCGCTTTTAGTAAACGTGCTAAAGGGCTAGCATTACTCAGCGTTCAAATGAACCGCGCGTCAGTACAAATCTACAAGAATGAATAAGGACTGTTTATTGGAAGAAAACGAGTTTAGACGGTCTGTTCTTTATCAGTGAAAATGACCCATCCAAGCTTTGTCTTTGCCAAGGTTGCAAAGGAGCCCAAGTGGAAGAGATATGGAGTATGGAGCCGGAGAATTTTGAGAACTTAAAGTACGTCCATATTCGTGTACATTTTTTAAAAGTGGAACATTTCCTCCGATAATAACAGACTGTTATTTTCTGTGCTCTATTACAGACCTGTTCATGGCTTGATTTTTCTGTTCAAATGGCAACCCGGAGAAGAGCCAGCCGGATCAATTGTTCAGGATTCAAGGCTAGACCATATCTTTTTTGCCAAACAGGTATGAATCAAATATATTGATTTTTTATTTTATTTTTTTAACATATTTTTGATTTACCAACCAATTCTGGCTTGCAGTATAAACAAATACAGCGTTTAGTGTTCATTGGTCATCAGTACTGCTTTGTCACACTCTTTTAATCTACTGTAAAAGTGTTCCTAGTGGTCTTTTCATTATTATTATGCCGTGTTTAGGTAAAGTAAAAAAATCTATTTTGTTTCTATGACGTAGTTACTGCAGACTGCAGTAGTTTATCTGAAATTCCCCTCTGAGTTGTGGGCAGGACTGGACTGTGTGGAGCCTGTTCTCATTTCCCATCATCCCTTTGTTTACACTCTCTCCCGCTAGCTTACAGCTCCTCACACCCCCAAGCTAACGTTACTGGTGCAACAAAAATGGCGAGGAATACTGGAGCTTCTCAGTCAGACATTTTAGAGCCAGATGCCAGCTCAAACAGAGAAAACGAAGACGTACACGGATCTATTTGTCTGCAAGTGGAGGCATTGGATTGGAGCGTAGCAGGGGGCGTGACTTTTTATATCTGCATTTGTTCATCTGCTCCTAATTCACTACAATTTAATTAAAGGAAAACTCAGAAATTTAGCGATTTGAATCTTAATTTTATTTATACAGTACAGACCAAAAGTTTGGACACACCTTCTCATTCAAATGAATGGGAAGGTGTGTCCAAACCTTTGGTCTGTACTGTATGTGTCCTCCATCATGAGGGGAAAAAAAGCCACATTAACATGTTAAAAGAGGGGGTCTTTAATGTAATATTTTCTCACTGTCATTGCAGGTCATCAATAACGCTTGTGCGACCCAGGCCATAGTCAGTGTCCTGCTCAACTGCTCCCATTCCGACATCGTGCTGGGCGACACACTGTCAGAGTTCCGAGAGTTTTCACAAAGTTTTGATGCAGCTGTACGTTACTGGTATCTTTTCAATTTAAGTAGTGTGGTGGCATCTGCAAAATATTTATGAGGAAAACAATATCGCCTCGACATTAACAAGATTTTGTTGGCATCTATATTTAATGATGTCCATTTTTGTTTCCATTAAAACCTGTCGGTAACGCAGAACTAGTTTTAAACAACACTCTTAAAGTAAATGAATGTATTATATAGTTGGCATTAAACTAAATGGCTGTGTTCAAAGCTTGTACAAGCAAACATGTCTTAGGATTAAAAAATCTACAATTCATTATGCAAAAATGACTTGTATTATAAAATAAAATATGCATTTTAGTATAACCTGTAGAACATGAGAAACTGCAGCTGTTTCAAACTAACAATTGAGTGCTGCAGAATCACAAACTGACATTGTTTTCTGTCGGTTGGTCTTTATATAACTTTTTATTGGGATTCTGTCTCACTTTAAGCGCTGCTTTTGCTGTGGAACTTTGATTTAAAACAATAAAAGTAACACGGCTAAAATAAATAGTTGTTGTTCTAGGTTTTGCAGAACTGTTCTTGGTGATGGGCTGTGTACCGCGAAGGGGGGTCTAAGGGCAGGGATGCCAGTATAGCTTAGTCAGTTTGTTAGTTTATTTTAGTATTTTCCTATTGACTCTTTGTATTCATGATCCTTTTGAGTTCATGTTCTACTTCAAAGCCCATCGAGACGACTGTTGTTGTGATTTTGGGCTATACAAATAAAATTGAATTGAATTGAATTGTAATCACAGCTCTTAAAGAACACATAGATTGTTGCAATTTTTATTCTTTTGTTTATTCTTACATTTCTTTGAGTTTTTCAGATTTCTGCCTCAATTTCTCAGCTAACTACCTTCTTGTCATTGTCCAGGTGTTTTTATTTACATTTCTGAAGATATGTATGGAATTATTTTTTCTTTATTTATTTATTTCCACTTCTGTAGTTTCACATCAATGTGCATCCTCTCTCCTTAGATGAAAGGTTTGGCTCTCAGCAATTCAGAGGTGATTCGGCAGGTTCACAACAGCTTTGCCAGGTGAGTTCCATTTAGATGCAATATTACTTCATTTGTTTCTTGATTTTTTTTTTTTTTTATGTAGGATGGCAGCGTGACTTTAAGTGAAAGGGCCGTTTGTTTAAGTGTTTGATCTTGTATTTTAATAAGTACTTCACACACTGGTCCAGTTTTTTTCGAAGTATAGTAGACCACAAAAAAAAAAAGTCTTTAACTTATGTTTGAGCACCAGTTTATTGATTTCCTTGCCCTTACTTTCACATGGCACACGTATCCTTTTTCTTTGCTCTGGTTGTCCAGTTTTAAGTGTAGAATTTTTTTGACTTTTTCTTTTTTCAGGCAGCAGATGTTTGAATTTGATGCAAAATCTTCAGCTAAGGACGAAGACGCCTTCCACTTTGTCAGCTATGTTCCTGTAAACGGCAGACTGTACGAGCTGGATGGACTTCGAGAGGGACCGATTGATTTGGGTAAAGATTTTTAAATGTATTTCTGAAGCACAACTGATCAAACTTTCATGCTTAGTTTAAACTGATGAGGGTCTCTGCAGGTTTCCATGGTCGCAGTAGTTATTTCTGTTTCTGTCACCAGGCGCATGCAACCAAGATGACTGGATCAATGCAGTTCGGCCAGTGATTGAGAAGAGAATACAAAAGTAAATAATATTAATACCCAAGAAAATTATGTTTAATTAGGACTAAAGCTGCATAATAAAATCTAAGAGCTACGTCTGTTTCTTCCATCAGGTACAGTGAAGGTGAAATCAGGTTCAACCTAATGTCGATTGTGTCTGACAGAAAGATGATTTATGAGAAGAAAATTGCAGAACTTCAGGCTCAGCTGACTGAGGTTTGTGATAACAAAAGTGTTGAAGGGCTAAATAATAATTAACTTGCTCTCTTGTGTAGAAGCTGATCCTTATGACGGTTTAATCAAGTTAAATGAATTTCTGTTCTGTCTCCTATTGTATCATTGTTTTAATAATGGTTTGACGTTTTGAAAACCACTTTAAAAAAAACGAGTTATTTCATGCCTTTCTAGTGAAACATGCAAGTTTTGGCCACTAGAGGGCAGCAAAAGCAAAGTTTTACGACTGCTAAACCCAAAATAAAAAAGTTCTAGATGCTTGGTGTCGTTTTAAATATTACATGTTGCTATAATCTTTGAGGTTACTTTTTTATAAAACACTTTTGTTCACATGTGTAAGTTTTACAGGCTAAATATTCAATCTGTTCTGTTTGCAGGATGAGCCAATGGACACAGACCAGACCAGTTCCTTTCTAAGCTCCATCCAGTCAGAAATTGCCAAGTACCAGCTCCTCATTGAGGAAGAAAATCAGAAACTTAAAAGATATAAGGTAGCCTGTCTTATTAATGTTTTTTTTGTCTAAATTTGCTAGATTGCTAGAGTTCTTTTCTCTCTTTCTAGATTGAAAATATTCGACGGAAGCACAACTACCTCCCTTTTATTATGGAGTTGCTGAAAACACTGGCAGAATACCAGCAATTAATGCCATTGGTAGAGAAGGTAACACAGCCCCTCTTTTAATTTGTTTGATTAAAAAGGAGTTTTTGACATGGTTTAAGGATCCTGATAATTCTTTGCAAAAGGGGAGCAACCCAGAGAAATGAATCCTATATAATACTTTTAGTTAGGCTACAGCCTTGCTCATATGAATGGGAATGTATGTGTTTCTTTCACCAGGCAAAGGAGAAACAAAGTGCTAAAAAAGCTCAGGAGGCAAAGTGAACGAGAGACGCCACCAAGAGGAGCTTGTGATCCCACGCAGAAACACACGAAGAACGGCAGTCCCCTTCACTGAGCAGCGTACACATATTTGACAGCAGCTGTGACAGCCATGTGGGCGTCGCTCTCGCACCATGCAGCCCCAGCGAACTGCACAGACTGCCCAGCATAAATAATCACCGTCACCACGTGTGTTCATCAGCTGTAATGCATGATTGAAGGAAAATTGTACCGTGTTCTGTCCTATTTTCATAATAAAAACGTCCTAATGTTTGTGAATTTTCTGCTTTCTGTTTTATATTTCATATTCTCACTTTATTATTTAGTTAGGGGAATGTTATTTGGCAATAGTGGATCTTTGGCTCCACCTGCTGCTGAGACATTGCAACACCAGAGGCTGTTTTCTACTTCAATAAGCCACATGTTATCCTGGGAAGCTGTGGGGAAAAAATAAAAATAGTGAAATTTTAGTTTCACATTTTATAAAAGAAGATGATGTAGCTTAAAAATGGAAAATCTCACCGGCCTCTCAATGTTTACGAAAAATAAAATAGGTGACTTCGTATGGATTTAAAATGACAGATGTATTTCTAGGCAAAACAAGGAAAATGCTGGAGTATTTAGGATATATTGGGGTTATAAATTTTTCTTTAAGTTATTTGTCTTTGTAGGCGTTTGCATCTCCAAAAGGCATCAATGTACTGCTAAGTCCTTTTATTTTAATTTTTTTTCCTCTCCTGGTGTAGATGTGTTCCTGTGTGCACACAACCCATGTGTTGATTTTAAAGTACAAAAATACAAGTTAGTTTTCATCAAGAGTTGTTATCGTTATTATAGAACTAAAGTTTCTCCTGACAAAGTGACATAAATTATCCCTTTAAGTTAGTGTGACCTTGACATTTTAGAAAAGATTCAGATTTAGTGATTTTGTTCTGACATGTTTTTCAGGACTATTATGTTTAGTTTTTGTAGGAAAAATACTCAAAACTGACCCAAAAAAGTAGATCAACAGTTTTGCAAACTGTAAAACTTTGGTGCTTTTTTAGTCTAAATTGTGCATTTATGTTGCAGTTTTTAAAACATTTAAGAATAAAAAAGGTGCCTATGGCCATACAATTTCATTAAAATCAAATGATTGTTATTTTGTGATCATAATAAATGCAGTCTCAATCATTTTATATAGCTAAAGGTTTAGGTATAATTTCCATAGTTAAAAAGTTAAAGCCCTAAATCCTTTTTTCCTCTTATTCCTGGATGCCTGATATCCAGCCTTTGTGAATTTTTAAATATGACAGTTTCCTCAGTAGAACAAACCTTTCTGTCGGCTATATCACACATTTTTTGACTCAGATAGTGTAATAATGCAGGAAACAGATTTAGTAGATACGTATCCTTCCAAGTTTGATCCCCCCATCTTAAACCATAAAGTATACCAGGAGGTCACGAGTGGATCCGTAAAGGTTTAAGCACAGAAAATTTTCCACAAGTAAGTTTTCTAAAAAGAAATATTTGCAGAATTTAAACAGTCAGAGTGACTGTTTTTTAAAGGTCAGTGTGACATCTGAGTTCAGTTATGTCTAAGGATGGGAACTTGGAGAAGTAGAACTTCTGCCCATCGTGTCACGTCTGCAGGCTGGATGCCTGAAGGCTTGTATATCCTGAGCCATCTGCGGTCAGCTGACCAGATTTGGACTGACGCGGTTTGCTTCTAATATTAGACCGAGTGTTTACATACACACCTAAGTACTTCTTGGAATGCCTCCCAGATCGCTCATGGCAACCAATGAAAAGGTTTTCCCATCCGCTCTATAAAAGAACAACGTGTGTTTGTATTGTACCTCTCGAGAAACATGCGTGAGCCATTTACGTGAATTTCACTTTTGCACTTTGGGCCCTCACTTTCCACGCTATTCTCACTTCCTCATTAACCTCAGCAATGATCCAGGCTCGTCGTGACCTTTGCATCTGGCTGAGGTCACAAAACAAAGTGGTGCATGAGGTAGACAGGGACACAAATGCAACAAAAACATACAATTAAGTCCCAAAAATAACCAGACTGCTGCGTAATGGAATTTCATCTAGGTTGGCCAGCTTGAGGGGTCGAGGAAAGTTTTTTTGTTCTGCTCAGGAGCACACAGAGCACTAGAACTCTAAAGAAGCACCATTGGTGCAGATACACCTAAAAATCCTTCAGGGTGCTGTGCTTATGCTTCATATTATAGTGAATATAAATGGTAAATTGAGGGAAATAAAACAAAACATCACAGAAACATTATTGCCATGTTAAAACGCCCAATGGAGGATAAACATTTTCAAAGGTTTTTGAAGCTACATTTTGTCCATTCCTGACATAAAAGCTTGCTCTTATAAATGTGCATATAAATAAAACACCTTTGCTTTTTTTTTTTTTTAGTAAAGACAAACTCTCAATGCTTTATAACTTTTTTTATTTTTTTTTACCTGCTGTAACCTAAACGCCAGCACAGCTCTTCATCCTGGAGTAGTTGTCACTGTGAAGGAGGATCTGCTCCCCCCATGACAGCAGGGTCTGAGCACGGAGCAGCAGCTGTCAGGAACGCCGCCCGAGCATCCCAGTCACTGTCAGCCTTCAGAGCAGACAGGAGCATGGCAGGAAGCTGCTGTCACAGACATGAAATGCTCGAATCACTGGAGAATGACTGATGCGTTACATAAAGAGAGATGTAAAAAAAAGGATAAGGTGCTGTTGGTTCATGATGACACGCAACTCTAAATATATCTCCTTTATTTTAAGTCAAAGAAGTCAGTAGATAGATATCTAAAGGACCTTCGTGACGAAAGCAAACTTGTGCCAAGTTTGTCTTTTTTCCCCCTATCATTGTGACAAATCACTGTGTTTCAGCCTGACTGTGTTCAATTATTACCCGACTTAACTTCTCCTAAGGAATATGAGGACAAAAGACAAAAAACACTCAGCCCAGAAATATAAGAGGATGGGACGTTCTAGAAAACCCAAACTGCTGAGTGCCACAGACGGTTAAAAGTGGAGTGCATTTACCAGCAAAGTAAAGACAATTCTAGCTCTTTTATTACTTATAACATTAGATTAGGATCATAGACATTGAGTCTGCTTGTTGAGCTTAAAAATATACAAAATAAAAGCTTCAATTAGGACCCACAAGACTTTGCTTTTATTTATTCTTCTATTTAGAATCACACAGTTTCACCGAAATAAAAGTATAAATGGGACCCGCAGCTTTTCTCTGCTTATTTTATAAAAGCCAAAACAGAAAACCCTACATTGAAAAGAATATTTATTATTGCCTTCAAATTAAATACACATTAGCTATAAGTCATGGGTAACAATAAATATTTTATTGGGCTACAATTTAAGTAATATATGCATGAAAATGATTGTAAAACACATAGACGTCACAAATTAAAGCATTGAAGACACATTTTATTACATGGGCAGTCCAGCTGCTAAAGCTTAAATATACACGCTGAACCTTTTTACAGTATATTTTAACAACATTTCAGGCCAAATAATGCCATCACCAGTAACTGTGGATGTTTATATAAAAATCAGATTGGCACTTATTGTGTAAACAGCTGCAAAAACGCACACACACACACACACTAACACACAAAAAACAATACAGGAAGTGTATGACTTTGACAAAAAAATTAACACCAAAAAATACATTCAGGGTCACTGTCGGCTTTATGTTAGGCTATGTATAAAAACTTAATTTGTGCATTTTTTTATGTGAAACAGTAAAAAAAAAAACTCTACATGATCAGGATTTGAAAGTGTACCTTTGCAAAATACTTTGGATTTTAAAAAGTAGCAATGAAAATGTGATAAGCAGGTGATGAAATGTTGCCTTGGTCTTGTGTTGAGCACCTGATGCAGCACCACATCGCAGCCAGCCTCATCCACCCAGCTCCCTCTAAAACCCCACACTCAGCTAGGGGCTTCCCGTTCAAATTTTCCACACTTGCTATCCTGAGCCAGGGCCTGGAGTGAACACCATTCCCCTTCAGTTTCACAGCAGTAAACAAATGACTTCAGGAGGGGGAGTTTGTTTGACTAGGACTTGATGTGCTCTTCCTTTGCTCTTGCAGCTGCAAAGAGTTCTTTGTAGAAGTCGGAATGGATAAACCTGGGGTACGCGTTGTTCTCCATGAGGCTGTAGACCTTCTTCTGAGCTGCCAGGAAGCTTGTTGTTGTGGGGTCGTCAAGACTCTGAATGATGTTATCTCTCGTTTGATAATCCAAGTTTATCTAGAAACAGGAACAGGCTCAGAATGATCTTCTGGTGTTTTCATTTCTGCAAGACTTACTTTCATTTCTAGAACTCAAAAGCACTTGAAATGAAATTGAGAAATTATTGATTTGTTTACCTCCTTGGGAGAGTCGGGTTTGATGAACTCCTTATACATCTTTTTGGCCTTCGTCACTTTTTCTCTGCGTGTCTTGAGCAACTTGAAGTCCTCGCAGGCCATCCAAAACTCGATATTCTCTTCGCAGAACTCTGACTTAAGAAATAGTCGGAAGGCTGTTTTCCCATCTGCAGAGGAAGTAGATAAAGAGGGAGATAGGTGTGAGAGATGAACCCTGGCTGCATTCCCATTACTGGAGAGTAAAGTAGGCGCATAGGAGAACTATTTTACTGCTGCTAATAAACCGCTTTTATTTAGCTTTTAGTAACTATGTGACCTTTGAAGCTTTTTTTATGCAATAATGTTCACCGGAGATGAATAATACTTACATTTATGGTTGAGTAGTTTGTCTAGTGACTGGGCCCATTGGTTCACGTCATCAACGCTTGGCCTGAGGGCAGAGAACAGGATAATTTTAGCTCAGACAACTACTTGTAATGTCAAAACAGATTTTTTTCCACTGATTACCACTGCAGAGTATTCTTAGTATTAAACCATTGTCTTGTACATATTTTTTTACATTTCATTATAACTATGTCATGTTTTTTTTTTTTTCATGAGGGCATGCACTTGCAAAAAGTTTGCTTAACTTTGTTAGATTTCATTTTTTTTTCATTTCTTTATTTTTATTTTCTCACCCGTATGGTTTTTTTCTCATCAAGGCCAGTCTGGGCTGGGGGTTCCTATTCAGCAGAAACTGGATTTTGTTGTTCCAGTTTTTCCTTCTGTTAACATAAAGAGCATCTACGTCAGTGTTTCAAAGACGATCAGTTTTTAAAAAAAGTTAATCATGATCAGAAATGTCTTGCATAAATTGAGCACGAACTTACTTTTTCACCTTCTTCTCTGCAGACATCTCAGTAGGTTTCTCGTTCTCAGTAAAAGCCATGTTGTTGGATGCCTCGCTGCTAAGACTCTCTCATAATCCAGCTCGTTTTCTTCTCCTTTGCCTGTTGGAGCTCTGATATATAATCTAAGTGGCTGGGGTGGGGGCGGGGGCGGAGCTTAGAACTCAGAGCTATCCTCCCATAACACCAAGGCCCTGAGGCAATGTTGAGGCTCGTTCAAGCATAAACATTATCTCTCCATAGACATCATGTGGGCTGCCAATTTTAAGAGTAGGGGCAGCATGTGACGCTCATTTCACACACTGACAATAAAGTTTTGCTGAAAGGTTATCAAGCTAGTTTGTTCTGCTTTAGGCCATTTTTGTGACTCATTTGGATAAGAAAAAGAATGGATTTTGTTAGGTATCAACAATGGTTATTCTGATGCAATCATTGACCTTAAATTGCCTTTTTTAAAGATTTCAAATGAAGCCAGCAGCTAGTGTCAGCCTGCCATGGCCCTGTCAAAGTGAATGGCTCATTGATGTTTGAAAACACTTCTTTCGTTGCTCGTGTTTAGGATGTTACTCAGAAAAGGGTGCAATTGTGCTGGTATGCAGAACGACACATTCAGTACAGTCGGGATGATGTGATATGATGACGTCACAGGGGTGAGGCTCAAAGAGAATGTGAACACAAGCAGGTCTTACTTTAAACTGAATGGCCCTAAGACCTGCTCCAATGAAAATTGTGTTTTTGGGGATTTTAACATGTTCTTGTAGCATTTTTTGTACGATGGAGGAAATATTCTAAAATAAAATAGGAATAAAATTGTTTTCCTGAATATTTCTTTATTCAGATTGTAGTTGTTATGTACAATCGGCAGGCCTCAAGCCCCCTTCTCTGCTCCATTATGATGCGTCTACTTGCAGACAAAAAGATTCACGTCTGTCTTTGTTTCTGACTCAAAACTGTAATACTGCTCAATAGGTGTGGTGCACCACTTATGTTAGCCTGTAAACTAGTGGAAGAGAGTGTAGACAGAAGGTTGATGGGAAATGAGGGCAGGCTTATTCCAGAGCCAACAGTTTAAACAACTCGGAGAGGAGTTTTAAATGAACTTTTGCCACTCTTCAGAAACCATGTCCTAGAAAACAACAAAGGTTTTTGGTTTTTGTTTTTGGCTAAAAATGGCATAATCCTAATTAAAATACTATTGAAACACTTTTGCAATAGATCAAAAGATGATTGGGTGGGACATTACCTTCTTAAGACCTGGAGTCCACATGTAAGGACATTACATTTTGGGTTATACCACCACAGTAGTTATTTCTGCTTCACTGGGGCCCTGTGACTACATGTGTAGAGGGTTCACTCAAACATTAGCTTGGGCCTTAATAGGTTAACCCTTTTTTTTGTTTTTTGTCAGAAAAACTTTGTTTATTTCCAGGCCCTAATTTTTAAGGAAACAGTTTCAAATGTCCTACAAAGACCTAAATTTAGTTAAGTGTTCACCTTCTTTAGAAGCTTACAGAACATTGGTAAAAGGTGTTTGTCAAGGACTCCATCCTCCTTCAGCAAATATATGCTCAAGCTTTTTATAAGTCTAAAGTCAACAACAAAAACACTACATGCAAACATGACTAATTTCAAAGCTACCCTGGTGTGATGCCATCTGCAGTTAAAAAGGCTAACCGGATATATCTTGTGTCTTTATTTACAATAGAAGAAGCCTAATGTTGGACGCCCATGATTGCAACAGCTCTTAAGCTGCTAATCTAACTCCAACAAAAATGTTCAACAAGATCAACCTGTCAACTACTTTACTGGAGGCATATTTTGAATGACATGGGTTTTGGATGACGGAAAACTTTCGCTTTGGCGGTAGCATTTTTATCATACTGTTTCAGTGACAGGCAACCTTGTAGAATCTAAAGGTGTTTCACTATCTTGGAAAAAAATCATGCATTGTTTTGCGACTCTTTAACATTTTAAAGATGCTAATCACAGTCTTTCTAAGGGCAACAGTTGAGTGAAAGTTTGCCGGCATTATGTTTGTTAGCTTTTTTCATCATTAATTACATTTTCCTTACTTACTTGAAAAGAGAAAAACATTAATAATGCAACAAGCAAGACCAGTTTCATACACTTGGAAACAGATGACCTACAAAATATCCTGCAACCTTGTTAAAATAGTAAAATCTATTATAGTTAAAAGCAGATTCTTTTTTTGTTGTAGTTTGTTTTATTTAAACTTCAAACGGACATGCTCAATCATACCTCATAGACCCTTTAGATCTAAAATTTTCAGAGCACTTTACTGTTTGTTCCTTTTCAGATTTACCATGGGAGTATAGAGCCGTTACTTATCAGGCACCTCTTTGAATGGAATCAACTCCCCCCTCTTCCCCAATTAAAGAGGCAGACGACATCTCCAGACGTGAAGCCTTTCCTTTTAATTGAGCCTGCAGTTAAATTTAGCTCGGGCGGGGATGAACTGCGTCTTTTGTTATGTTGCCATCTAGACTCCTGAAGGTTGTTCTAGAAAGCTTCAAGCATTTTTCCTCACTGTTGTTCTTTTTTCTGCCTTTGCTTCTTGTTGTCCATCAACCAGTACAGCATCTACTAACTTGTTCAATCTCTTTGTCCAATTGCACATGTATTGGGTGGGTTTTGGGGTTTATTTGCTCTTTTTTTTTGTCTTCATCTGATCACTGCAGATGGTCGCCCTATAACTAGGTCTGCTACTGCTGAGATTTTGTCCATTTAAAGGAGTTTCCTTCTCTACAGTTGCTCTTTTTGCATGTCTGTGGGATTATGCCAAACATTATCTTGCTCATTACTAAAGGCTGCTATTAAAATTAGGCTAGAATATCTTGTTTTAGCTTTTTTGGGTAAATCTTGATACATTTGCATCGAATTTAGTTAATTTGCTTTTCCAATATATTTTGTCTGTTTCCCAAGTATACTTATGTTAGTGCTTAATAAAGTAAGATAAATGATAAATTATAAAAATAAATTATTTGCTGCTCTAAAACATTAATTTCCAGACCATATTTGAACACAAAATAAAGACCCACAGCCTCTTTTTATTTATTTGTTACATATTAATGCGAATAAATGGACCAAATATTTACTTGCTTTATTTTAAGAATATTGATTATAAAAGAAAAAAAAATAACAAAAACAGCTTTGTTGACTTGTTTTCTGTGCTGGCTTGCAATTTTTCATATGGGACTCATTCATGAAATAAGCAAATTCTTGAACACACTGTGCGCCATGTACAGACTTGCTTCTGTACACGATGGCATTGCAGATGGTTGAACGCCCATATGTTTAAGCACAAACTAGTGATTGGTATCATAATATGTTGCCAAACCTGCAGGTCCAGTTGTAGGACTTGCTCAACAGTCACCATACAATCGTTTCCATTGGAAGTTAAAATTTAAAAAATAAAGTCAAATAAAAAATGATCCTACACTTATTGAGGTGGAAAAACCATAGTTGATAAAGTCCATTTGAAGCAGGAGCAATATGTTCCCAAAGTGCCTCCCAAAAAACAGTGGAGGAAGCCGTGTCCAGTAACAGTGACATCATCTTCCTAAAACAGTAAAAGGGCTTTTCTGCTTTGAAGCAGAACACCCAAGAACGAACACATCTTGTTCTACACTCTCAGCACCATAGTGCATCTGCGTCACCTGCTTTGGAGTGTTGTGGTTATGCCTCGCTTGTCTCTATCTCTGAGCAAAAACACAGCGTTCACCTCATGTGTTTATTATGGTGTGCAGACTGTGTGTAAGCAGACGTCTCTTTAGAAGTGGATGCAGAGCAGAGCCAAGTTTCCACTTAGGCACAAGTTTGATCCAGAGAACTTTACACAGGGTTATTTCCAGTACTTGCTTTTTTTTTTTTTTTTTCAAAGTTTATCTTTTTTCACGTGTTTGTTGGAAACTGAGATATTAATGAAGCACTGCTGTGCCAAAGTGTTTTTTTGCTATGAACTGAAAGCTCATTATACTAAAACCTACAAACCGAAGGCCCTTCCAGGTTGGACAAACCTCTAAAATCACTACATGCTGCATAAAAGTAACTGGAGATCTCCACATCTTCCAAGGTTGAGGCCTACATATTAAACAATATTATATTATTAAAAAAAGAAGTAAGTGCATACATGTGTTCTTGCTGTAACTTGCATTCAAAGGTCAGCTAACTGAGGAAGAAAATATTGCCTGCAGTGAGGCTGATTCTGCAGGTAAAAGCAAACCTCAATCTGCAGCTTAGAAAGGTGTGTTGGAAAACTGGAGTAAATCCAAGTGAACTGTTGATAAAGGCTTGTCACAGAGGAAATGTGCAATGTTATGACCCTAAATGAACTACTGCCATTTAAGTTATTTTTTTGAAGATGAAAGGAACTACTTTAATGTGCAATTTTTAAATTGATGAACAGAAAAACAACAACAGGGGAACTGACTTTAAACATATATATATTTTTTGCAAAGTTTTCACTAGTTTCCACTTCACGATTAGCCTTAAATGCTTACAGATTATTATAGCTTAATGTTTTAAACAACAACCAAACTGAATTTGATGACTATTATGTTGAAAGAAAACACCATCACCTTAATCATCATTTGATGGAACTGTGTGGCTCACAACTGCCTGGTTTTCTGTTTTTTTTCGAACTACTCATTACCATCAGATTAACTACTTTTCAAATATTTTGCAAATGAAACCAAAGAATTTGCTAAGGGGAAATTGAAAAAAGTGCATGTTTCCATCCACTGTGCTCGTGCAATATTTAAGGCGGACTGAAACATTGTAAGTAAATGATTGTGGTCCTCCAGAATCTTTTAAAGATGACAAGTATGTTCATTAAAAGTGAAAAGGGGGAAATATCAATGACCATAATGGAAAGTCAACATTCTGGTTTTTGAGATGTAAGCAATCAGTTTGGACTTCATTTTTTGTTGTTGTCATAAATATTTGTTAAAGGCTATACAAACTTGTTTATCTGCACTAATGATTAAACACAAGAGCAGCATGGATTAATGGTCACGCAAAACTGAAGTTGATCTTGATCATATGATTATGAAAATAGAAAAATGCCACTTTAAGAAGCACAAAAACATCACTGTGAAAAGCTAGAGGTGGATGGTACAGCTCCACTGAGGTGTTTGACGCTTCACATCTTTCAGCTCCACTTCAATAGGTTCACCTTTGCATTGGACAAAAATAAACTGTGAGCAGAAAAAGGTCAAAGGATAACACAAACCTGCATCGGCATGGACTGATTGATGTCTGTCTGCCTCAGTGGGACATGCTCTGCCATGACAATACTTCTAAAAACTGTTTCCTTTTTAAGGCTGGCATTTATGCTGTTGCTCTTTATACCAGCCACACCCTGCCTTATTGCTACTTTTGTCAGGTCATTTTCTGACATGAATTCTATCCACTTTAACTTGTCACACACATTTATACAAAGAAAACTTGAATATATATTCCTGCTAATGCACCGGTGTGACGTAGGAATAGTTTTTACTTAATTCTTTGGTGATGGAATTTTAGGTTAAGCTTTTCCTTTATTGTGTTAAATAATTAAATGATGTGGGCAGATAGCAGTCCTTTTTCTTTTTTCTGCTCCTCTTTATTTATACAATTGTAATAATTGTTGTAATGTCTTGATCTAAATAAATGAAATTAATTTATTCATCTTCTAAACCCGCTTTGTCCCTTTCGGAGTCATGGGGCTGCCGGAGCCTATCCCGGCAAAGGCAGAGGACATCCTGGAGGGGTCGCCAGTCTGTCGCAGGACCACAATCACACACCCATACACCCTCACACCTATGAACAATTTAGAGGAACCAATCAACCTATGAAGCACGTTTGTGGATGGTGGGAGGAAGTCGGAGTCCCCGGAGAAAACCCACACACCCACAGGGAAAAAAACTGCAAACTCCACACGGTAAGGTCCCCCATATGTGTTCTGTTTCAGGACTTGAACTAAAGCTTTCTTGCTGTGAGGCAAGATAATAAATAATTGAAATAAAGTGAATAGAAATAATTGAAATTAAGATCTAATGAAGAAATAACAAAACATTTTTTTTTTATTTAAGAAATGAACCGGTTTGAAGAGTTGCTGTCCAGCATTAACCTAAGAGGGAAAAAAAAAACATTTTGAAAATTTTTTTTTATTAGTGTCTTGAGGAAAATAAGAACAATTTCATAAAACTTAGGAGGCCCAAGTAGGCTGCCTCCCCATGCTGCAGACACTCCCAGGGGCTGACTGGCAGCTAACCAAGCAACAATTCTTTAGGCCCGTACACACCGGGACGAATTTCGCGCGCGATATTTGCCAACGTTTAACGCTTCGTGACTAAACAAAGGGCACCAATGAGAGTGTGCACACCGACGCGAAAAAAACGCCACGCGTCAAAGCGTAACTTTTTAAAAAACGCCTCGGGTTCGTTTTTTCGGTTTGACGCGCCGCATCTAAAACTATACAACCAATGAGAATGGTGCTTTTGCTCACGTGTCTGGAGCTTCTGAAGTTACAGTAAAACACAACTTGGGGGCGCTCAAACACAAAGCTGCCTTTCTGAGCACACATACCAGCAAAGAAGATAGACGCCAAGTAGCAGCTACACTGCCGCAAAGAAATAATGACGGACATTCTAAAATATCCCCGAAAACGCTCATGATACATTTTCAGCTCTTGTACCAGTCGATAAAACCCACCATGTTCTTCTCTTCTCGTAACTATGAGATGTACCCAAAATCGGCGTCTTTTCTGGCGTCTTTCATCATTCAACAGAACAATAATTTCCTCATCATTGGAACTGGAGCTGGAGCTACTGGTGCTTAAAATATTCATGTTTTCTTTGTATGATTCTGGCAAGCGTGTAAATACTGGCTCTCTTCTTCTCAGTGAAAAGCGACCACCTTGTGTACAGGAGTATTTCTGTTTTACATTAAGCGCCATCTAATGTCAGGGAATGAAATTGCATGTTGGCTCGGCTCATCGTCAGCGAAAATCGCCTGGGTGTGAACACAAAAAAAGTGGCGAAAAACGCTGGCGAATAACGCCAGGCGAATATTCGTCCCGGTGTGTACGGGCCTTTAGGATCGCTGCTTTCGAGCAGGACCCATCACTAATGAATGGCTAAGAAGGTACACTAATTATGGCAATAAGTTGTTTTAATGAGCCTGCATTCCCCTGACCAAATTTCAAGGATTTGCTGTGTCTCATCGTTGCTTCATGTCCGTCCACGGGTCATGGTTGCTACCTTTCTCTTCTGTTTACATCCTGTAATGCCCATCTACGATGGTTCAGTTGTTCCGCTGTGAGCATGGAGCCTAATCAGACTGAGAAAACCTCAAAGCAGACCAGAGCTCAGTCCAACTGGAATCAAACTTAGATCACCTTGAAAGATGTGTACGAGAGCGGTTCCTGGTCCCGGACCAGGGTCTGCTTGGGTGTATTCAGACTGAAAATAAGTTCCGGATTACCAGGGGAAATGAACTCAGGTTTAATCAAAGCGGACCAAATGTAATAAATACACCCTCTGTTTAAGTGTTAAAGGTTTTTAAATAACTGTTTATTTTAGGAACAGCATTATTTTTTTTTACATTTAACTCGTATGGAGAATTCTGAAAAAAAAGGGCTACTAAAATTGTGTTTCTAAGTTTTTACATTTCTAACCTATCCAACTTTTACTTAGTAAAGTAATGATAAGACAACTCACAGCACACAAGTTTAGCTGTGCCAGAGTCCAACCCAAAAGTACTGCTCCTTTAGTAGTTGGGATTGCACTGGTGCACTGGTCACTGGTCCGCCTCATGGAGATGTGTCACTGGTACTCATAAACAGGATTGTATTTAGTCATCGAAAGCCATGATAGATCTCAAGGTCACCAGAAGAAGTAGACACTGGCCCCTAATGCACGGGGTTATTTGTTTGCTGTGTCTACGCAGTGATGATAAAAAGAGTTAATAATTGGAGCCATGGATTGCAAGCCATCAACCCTCTGTTGGCATGGCACAGACCAACTAGTGCCGTGTGTAAGCCCAAAATTCGGCCACTATGGTAATGGTAATAGTTCATTTTGAGTCATAACTTTGCACATTTCCGTTGTGACCAGCATTTATCAACAGTTCACTTGGAATTACTCCAGTTTTCCAACACACCTTTTTTAGTTGCAGATTGAGGCTTGCTTTTTCCTGCAGGCAATTCTTTCTTCCACAATTACTTGAACTTAGAATGCAAGTTACAGCAAGAGCAGGGAAGTGTATCCAGTTACTACATTAATTCAACTTTGGAAGGCAGGGAGACCTCCAGTTACTTTTGTGCAGCATGTGTGATTTTAGAGGTTTGTTTAAATTGGAGCGGACATTGTTTTTTAAGTTCTTGGTGAGCTTTCAGTTCATGAAAAAAACAACACACAGTGCTTCATTGTGGTTGCTGTGATCGCTCTCATGTTTGTTGTGGTCCTGTATTTTGGTTCCTAGAATAGTATACTTGTGCTGTGAACACAAAACATGCCAGACTACATGATGAAGTCTATTGTACTGGTGTACATTGTTATTCTTCTGGGTTACAAATAGAAAAGTTGTCACAGATTGTTCAGCAAATAACCACTTCATTTTTGGCATAGTTTGACACAGATGGTGAGTGGTAATTAAGCCTCTAAGTAGTCTGGTCTTTGGGGAAATCTATGTTTTAACGCCGTCTCACAGCATGCCGATCGTCTGTTTTCCACAGTTACAGTTTATAACAAATGCTCCATTAAAATTTACTAATGTACTCTTTACTTATCTGTAAATTGGACTTCTTTATTCACTTGGGCAGCCATGGTGCAGTGGAAAGGTGGTCGACCCATGATTGAGAGATTGCAGGTTCGACTCCCGCCTTGCACGCCCATGAGTTAAAGTGTCCTTGGGCAAGACGCTGAACCTCTGATGGCAGCCTGTGTTTTGCAGTGGAGCGGCCACCAGTGTGTGACTGGGTGAATGGATCTGTGACTGTAAAGCACTTTGTCCTTGTAGGTAGAAAAATCTATATAAGTATATGCCATTTACCACTTGTTGAAAAATTAATTGGCTACTGTTACTTTACAAAACTCTGCTTTCTCTTTCTCCACCTTATCTGAGCCAGCTTTTGCATACCTCATCCCCCGTGTACAATACCCGCTCTGCTAAACTGATCTTATAAACAGTCCAGAAATAAATCTCTTTACATATATTGGACACTTTTATTTTACAAGTTGATTTTAAAACCCATCTTAATGACCATTTTAAAGATAAATGCTGCTGTCACACAGCGCAATGATTTTAGGGTTTTATGTTTTTACATAGTTTTGTCTTCTGATTATATTTTATTTATTTTTTGTTCTTGTAACCTCTTTCCTTGCTTTTTTAATTGGTCTTGCCTTTTGCCAGGCCATAGATGTAAATAAGAACCTTTTACAACATGACAGAAAACGCTAAAATTGCTTGTCAAGAGGTAACAAAAATTTGAACAAATGTCAAAATCTGCAATTTAATGAAATGTAATGTTAAATAAATATATAGAAAACTGTGACCTGTAGCTAATATGAATAAACACTATCACCTAATGTACAGGTGTCTGTTTTATTCCTTAGTCACTATTGCCCTTTTAAGGTTAGAAGGGCTGTCTGCAGGTAAAAAAATGGACAAACCTGTACGGGGCACACAGGTGGCCCACAGGCAACACCAACGCCATGTATTGAATGTGAGCCTGTAGGGCAAAAATGTTACTTTTTTTTTAACCCTTGTGCTATAGGCACTTTGACATTGGGAGTGAGGTCATCTAAACCCCACAAGACAGTGCGCTGAACTTTTTTCTTCAATGATCTTCACTGGTTTCCATGGATTACATGAAATCCTCTCCACCTTTATCCACCTTTATCCACCTTTGTCATGGTAGGGATAACACGTCAATGGTCATCTTGACCCCGTAGGATGGCACGGGTTAGTGTGCATGCTGCAAGTGACTGGTCATACTGAACAATTTAAAAATAGGTAAGGGGGAAGTAGGTGAGAAGCAAGCACGTCGTACAGACTTTTCATTATTTCAACCTCTCAAACCCTGAACACTGAGCAAGGAGCCTGTTAATGCTGTTCAAGTGATAAGTTTGCGCCTTTTGCATCTGACCGTCAGTAATAAGGAAATTAGACAATCAGAAAGTAGTTTGCGTGGGCATCTTACAGCCACCTGCATATCACGTGCACACTTCGTCCATGCAGCATTTGCGCACGGTCAGTAAGGAGCCAGTGCGTTCACCCCAATAACCACTATAGTGCTGCATAAAGGGCACTGTCTGATGGCATCACCTGTACATCTTAAGTGCACGTACATTAACTTTTATTATACTTACAAATATTTTACGATACATTTACTACATGATACGCAAAAGTACACTCTATTTTCATGACGTTTTTGAGGTGGCCATGTGAGCCTCAAGGGAACTGCAAGACACATCCATAATCCACTAGAGCAGCAGCACCCCCTGTCTATAACCCTCTACAGACCCGGACTACCCAAAAACCCTCAGCACCCAAATCGGTGCATGTGACGGAGGCATTAAAGTCCCTCTATGATCTATTCTAAAAGTGATCCCAGTGGTCTTTTAACTATTGTGATGACGTTTTCAGCCAAAAACAAAAACAACAGTGTCAGAGTTTCTGCAGAGTGGCAGTAGTTTATTAGAAATTGACCTCTTGTGTTGTGGGTGGGACCACTGGAGCAGAGTAAGCCTATCCTCATTTCCCATCATCCCATTATGGGTGAAACAGAAATGGTGAGCAATATCGGAGCTATCCAGTTTTAAGCCAGATGCCAGCTCAGACGTGGAAAAATAAGACGTTAATGTATCTATTTGTCTGCAAGTGGATGCATCAGAATGCAGAGAAGCAGGGAGCTTGTGGTTTGCCGTTGACACATCTACACACTTTTTTTAACTGCACTTTTTTCATCTCTTCCTTAGTCCCAACAATTTGAATAAAGAAATACTCAGTAATGCTGTCTAAAGCTTAATTTTCTGTCTTCTGTCATGAGAAAAATGTCACAAGAACATGTTAAAAACAACGAAAAACTTTCATTGGAGTGGGTCTTTAACAAAATTCAAGCATGAATGTTGACAGAAGCTTTTGTTTAAGTGATGTTGAGCAATTAACAAGCCTTCACAATGTTAGCTCAAAATGAAATGAATGGTGTGCCGTAAGTGGGACATTAGGTAACTAGATTTCCACTCCTTCACTGTCTCACGAGGACATCAATGAGCTTTTCATGCTCTTACATAAAAGGCATGTGCACATCAGCTTTTGTCACGCTTATGTATTCTTGTTGAAAGACAATTTTCCTGATGGAATTCTGACCAGGAAGGCCAGATTTCCTTAATCTTGCGTGGTTGTTGAAATCAGGTTTCTACTCTTGCAACCTTGTTATTTGATCATAAAGCATATAAAAAAGAAATGCAAATATTATCTTTATTTCCTTTGGAAAATGTTCCCTGTTTCACATTTGTGGTCATTTTTCTGTTGCAAAAACTGTATTAAGATCAGTCTACGTTGGATTCAAGCTACTCAAATCTAAAATTATCAGAATAAATCTTTTTCTTTTAATATCAGACAGAGGCCTCAAGACTTAAACAAGCTGTTCATCAATTCCATAAATCAAGAAATATCAGAAACTTTCAAATGTTCCAAGATTCTCTGCAACCTTCACAGTCCTGCAGCTTTACTGGCTGCAACAGCTTTCTGCTTGTAGAAAAAAAAAATCTTTCACATAATATAAAACAAGCAGGTCAAAAATTGCAAAAGTGTTCACATAAAATAAAAAAAATTAAAAAGTCTCAGACTACTACAAACTATGGCTGATATTTAGGGCTATACTAGCCTGAATGCCAGTATAATTAGGCTATCAAATCAGTGACAAATTTCTCTCATATTGCATTTTTTGATTCATAAAAGCAAATTTAAACATAGTAGTAGGCACCTGCAATGACTCTTTCTATTTTTAGAATAAAAAGAAAAAAAAAAACTAGTTGAGCAAATCTAAAAAATCCAGAAACACGTGACGGAAGTCTTGTCACTCACGAGGAAACTGAAAAGTACTTCAACATTTTTAGACTTACATAGCATATCAATCTTTTACCGGGCTGTTGAGCTCATTCTTCTTTGCAGCATTCCTTCAGTTCTGACTAGAACCATTTTAAAGCTCTTCGATGCACACAATGCATCATTTTTCTGGTGTCTAGCCCAACAGAAACCAGATTTGATGCTCAGACAGGGTATTAGGTCAGAGTTCTGAATTTTTTTAATATAGATAGGAGTTGGTGGTTGACTCATTTGCTTTTGGGGCTCCCATTGCGCAACAAAGGTAAATCTCAGCTACGTCTTCATTCGGCTTTTTTTTATGCCCTATAGCTGCCTAAACCAATTTTTTCCCAGTTATTCACCACTGCAGGTCAAAAAAGTGGTGTAACAATACTCATGGGTGAAACATGTGATGTGGGGGAAAGAATAAAAACCTTATGACGTGTGACAATGAGATCGTTCACGTTCCTAAGTTTGTGGTAATAGTCGACACAGAGACAGATTTGTTACTTCCCTTGAGCTCTTTCAAATTGAGCCAAATGCTGTTAGGATTAGCTCCAAGAAATGGGTAAGGATGTGTTTTTGGCAAATGACAGGTGTGCAGACCTGGAGGTCTGAGACATGAACACTTGCTTGATGAGGCAACTACAGAAGTTCTTTCTCATTGATGCACTTTACGTCTGCCTGCTGCACCACTCTTGTGAGTCATTTTGCTTATCATGCACTACAACAGCCTAAAGCTTGGAGGTAACTTGTGCACAATTCTTTTGTTCGTGGTTTTAAAATGTGGGTGTTATAAAGGCAATTATAAGCAATTTAACTATGAAATTATTATGCAGTGGTCCCTTGTTTATCACAGGGGGTTCTGTTATTAAAACAACCCTCGATAGGTGAAATCCACAAAATAGGATTACAGACGTTTTAAGGCTGTACCATCTCCTCAATATGAACATTAAAAACATTTCTAAGACAAAAAAGTCCTCTATCAAAGATCTGATCACGATCAAAGCTTAATGTAAATCTGGAAAGCTGTACACATGCCACTGACGGGATTGATTGACAAGGTTTACAGCCAATCAGGATGCAGAAGACAGTACCTGTGTAAAAAAAAAAAAAGCATGCAAAACTAGAAAATCAAGAAAACAGCGACACCGCAAAAGTTGGACCTTAATATACCAGGGGAACATGGTAAAGGCCAAATGCAAATAATTTTCTTTTGAAACTGTATGTAAAACAAAGCTCTCCTGAAGCTTTACAAAAATGTATGAAAATAAATAATAAGACAATCGGGTCACTAACTATCAGGAATGTTTAAGCAACTTTTTATAGCATTATCCAAGCATCCCTTACTACTGAAGCGTCCCACAGATGTTAACGCCGCTCTGCCCTTCTCAAGCAGGATGTGATGATTTGTTACAAGAGGTAAGACTGAAAGAAATATTGCGTTGTTGTGGAAAAGTCCAACTGAAACAAATCTGCAAAAGTGCAACAAAGACCCCTTAGAGGTAGAATTAAATCCCTCCTTGAAAAGGAATGCTGACTAAAGTATGTAGGCTCCTGTACCTGCAAAGCTAGCCTAAGTCATTATTATACTGCTGCAGTGCTTGACTATAAAAATGATATGCAATCCATTTTCTATGCCATCTTAATTACATTTTGTCACAGAGTTGTTGAATCCTGACCAGCTTCTGTCAGGCAAAGGTGGAGTACACCCAGGGCAGTTTGCCAGTCCATCGCAGGGCATAAGTAATGTGTTTAAGCTAAAATAACTCTAACTATAGAGTTACATTTTAACTCTATAGTTAAAATTTTAATTCTAATTTAATTTTAATTCTCCTTTTATTAAAAAAGAAAAAATAGAAAAATGCTTTTGCCTTGTTTATTTATCTTGTTGCCAACACAGTTATGTGTGTGGGACACTTTAAACTACAACATAGTTAATATTTGCATGGCAGTTATGAATAGAGAATTACCTTTATTTGCATTTGTTTTCATGTCGAAGGAAATGAGCAAAATTTGTGGTACATATGGGCGGAAACTTGGCAACACCAATGGAAAAAAAACACGTGGATTTTCCATGCAAGCTTTGTCAAAGCTGTTTCTGTTCTCAGACCCATTTAACATCAAGGCACTGTAACATTTTTACTTTCTCTGTCGACACCCTTAATCATTCTTTCTGTTTTGCTGTTTATTCTAGGAACTGCAGTTGTGTTCGTGACGAGGTCCGCACGTGCATGATGAGCTAAAACTGTAACATTATAAATTTCAACTATGCACATCTCTGTGTGTACACAAGATGACAATTAACATAAATAAATGTCACGTTTACCAGAAGCACCTTCCTGCACAAGATAACAAATAGCACATGAACATTAGGGTGCAGTGGGAATCTTATGGATTTTGTTGCAGTTGCCATAAATAAAGACTTTATACACACATCTTTGCACTGCTCCAGCTTCCAAAAACCGTCCCCCCCTTGAGCAAGCCTGCGTTTGTCTGCTTTCATGATAAGTGGCTGACGTGGATTGGAATGGTGACAAATCAAACTTTATCCAAAGATGCATTTTTTTAAAGTCAACTATATAATTAACATAGGACCAGTTTGATCAAGCACAGACCTCCACAGCGGTACTTACAAGCAGGGTCTTGCACATCCCACACAAACCCTGCACCTTTGTGTCAAAACATGCATGCACATTTTCCTTTGGAAAAGAAAAGAACTACTCTTGCTTTGACAGCGCTGACTTTGCAGGCATGCTTCCCTGTTTGTTTACATTTCCAAAGTTAGCTTCTGCTTGCTTTTTTTTGGGTACACTAACCTTTTCAAAAGTTATTGTACCTATACGCTAACTTTGCAATTCCACTTTAGGGGCCCCCATCTGCATTTGAATCGGTTAGTTCAAAAGGGGCCCAAGTCCAGAATTTTTCAAAATAGAGATATTATACGTTCAATGGTCTTCAAGGGATCTGATTATGTGCAAAAAAGCCCCAAGTCCGTTGTAATGTATTGACTTTGCTTGACATTTAAAATGCATTAATGCAAAATTCCTGGACTTGGGCCTCTCTTGCATGGGTTTTGCTTTATCCCATAGATGGCAGCACTAGTTATCCAATATGGCAGTGCTCTTATTAAATTCAAGAAGGACCCAAGTTTGCTAGTCCTCTGAAATGATAAAAGTGAGGCGCTTCATTTTACAGCATTTGTAAGCTATGAACTGATGCTAAATCTGGGAAAGTATTAATCATTCTGTGTAGCATCCCTTTAAGCCATGCAATTAAAATCATTTCCTGGAAAAACAAACTTGTTAGACTTGGGCCCCTTTTGAACTAACCAATTCAATTGGTTAGTACTTTAACCATTTAACTTCTGCACTTTAGCTCCAGTGTCGACATTCTTTGAATATGCGTTACTCTTCCAAAAAATTAACATTTAAGTGGTTTCTGAAGGG
This sequence comes from Oryzias curvinotus, assembly GCA_023969325.1. Lineage (NCBI taxonomy): Eukaryota > Metazoa > Chordata > Actinopteri > Beloniformes > Adrianichthyidae > Oryzias > Oryzias curvinotus. Next base: position 7,267,373 of record CM043709.1, on the reverse strand, counting down.
AAGATGAGGGGCATTTGCAATGTTAATTGCCAAGTATCAGTTGAGAACAAGTTCTCATTTACAATGAGGATGTCATAGTTTGGGTTTCTTTGTATTAGTTTTTGCTTCCATTATGTGACTGTCATGATTCAAGTTCTGTTTCCTGCTTTATTTTGAAGGTTTCCTGCATGAAATATTTTTAAGTTTTACTTCCCTGGTTCCAATCACTCCTGATCATTGTCACCTGTGTCTTGTCAGTCCTGTCTGTATATAAGTCTTGTCTTTGCCTTCCTCTTGGTGCTGGTCCATGTTGTCTCTTCCCTGACTGGCTTCTGCCATGTTTTCATGTCAACCCACGGTAAGTTTAGTTTTGTTTCCCTTTTTTTTTTTTTAATAATAAACCTCTTGCCCTGGAACCGTGTGCCTCCCGTCTCTGCATTTTGGGTCCTTCATGGTCACCAGCCCTCCCCACCTGACAGATGACCTGGCAAAAAGGTCCAGCAAAAGTAAAACCAGGAAAACAAAGACAGACAAATAGAACAATACACATTAATCCATGACAAACACACAGAATTAAACAATAATGACATAAGACTTATAAGCAAACTGCATAAATTTAAAGCCTCTCTGTATTTCATATTTGTAGTTTAGTTTAATTATGTTAGCAACAAGGATTGAACTCTAAATAACTGTTGCTAGGGAAAAACTGGACAAACAACTTTGACGTTGCAAAGTAAAAACACCACATAATGATTAGTCCAACACTTGAAAAAATTCTAAATGTTTTCATGACCCATCACATTCAGGGAGGCCACTATTTAGACTTAAAAGGTGATTTCCAGGCCATTCTTTTAATGTTTATAATGAAAACAGTTTTTTTTTTCAAACTCCTTTTGTTGTTGGTCCAAATAGCACCTTTGACAAGAGGCTTGCCTTACAGTTGTGGATAGCTACAAAAAGGACAACCGGAACCAATGACAGTAGAGATGGGGATACGGGCCAGGCAGGTTTTTTTTTTCTTCTGTTAAATCTATAACTTAATTTCTATCTGGTGCATACCATACTATTCAGTTACATTGTTTAGTTTTACTGTAACATAAACAGCAGCATGAGGCTGAGAACAAACGAGCAGTATTCTCATAAACTCTGTTTTTACAAGGTTTTTCTTTAACATAGCCAAGCAAAGAAATTCTCATTTCTCTCAATGCCTGATTTCTCAAGAAACTGGAAGTCCAGAGCTTCCTGTTTGCAAAACCGCCTGTTTCACTTGTGTATCAAAAGATGTCAGAGTGTGACAGAGACAACAGAAAACTACCAAGAGTCTGGCAAAATCGGGGTGTTGGGGAGGCAGTTCTTTACTGTCCTGGCCCATTAAAAAATGGGTCATAAAAAATAAATAAATATCTATTGTGTATATGAAGTAAGATAAATCCTAGTTAAGAAGACTTAGGGTGTATTCAGACTGGACAAATTTGGTAAGCTTTAAGTGAACTAGAGTTTGTTTCCCCTGCTAATCCGGAACACATTTTCAGTCTAAAACTGCTCTTGAACCTATCTTTTGGGGTGATCTTGGTTCGTTTCCAATCGGACTGAGCTTTGTATCATTCCTTTATTTTGTATCATTCCTTCATATTTTGTATCATTCCTTCATAATGGCATATTTGAATTATTGTATAGAAGTATGGGGAAATTGCTACAAAACTAATTTGCATCCTTTAGTTATACTCCAAAAGCGAGCTATCAGATCCGTTCACAAAGTTAAACATAATGAGCACTCCAATCCACTTTTTCTTAATACATTTAGTTTAAAATGACAGGATTTGGTAGATTTTAAAACTGCCCAAATTATGTATAAAGTATCAATAAATTCTCTGCCAACCAATACTTTTTAACTTGTATATGTTGCCTCTTGGGAATGTCATTAGGAGACACGGCGTTGACTTTCACAGCTATGCTGATGATACACAGCTTTACATCGCCGTGTCTCCTGATGACCTTGAATCTGTTAACACTCTTTTAAACTGCATTTTAGACATAAAGTTGTGGATGGCAGAAAATTTCTTGCAGCTCAACCAGGACAAAACTGAAGTTTTAATCATTGGTCCTGAAGACAAGAGAGAGAGAGGATTTTACCAAAACGTAGGAATTTCAAATCTTCTCAATGTGTGAGAAACCTGGGCATTCTTTTTGACTCTGAGCTGAGTTTTATGCCTCACATCAGAAACGTTGTGAAAACAGGATTTTTTCTTTTTTTTTTTTTTTTTTTTTTTTTTAAACTTGTCCTGTCCAACAGCTGGGCAAACAGATGAGAGCTGAGGGCCTCTTGTGTTGGACATATTTTACTTTAACAACACCCACCTTTTTAGTCTGGCTTTTACAGGACTTTGATAATTTCTTATGTCTTTTTTTATTTTTTTTATTTATCTATGTATTAATGTATGTATTTATTCATTTATTTACTTCTAAGGACTATTATTATCTCTGTTTTTAATATGCTATTCTTTTTATTGTTACTTTACCAATGACACTTAGGTTATGTTTTAATCAGTTTACGCATTTTATTTTTTAATTACTAACATTGTTATATCTTTTTTTTTTATCTTTTTCCCTTTTTGTTGTTATTTTATGATCATTTTTATTCTGATGTTTTTTACTCCAGTGTTTCCTCTTGGGGATCCATTGTTCTGGGGCACCACCAGCTTAACCTGTAGGGGGTGCTGTTGCTGCGGTGCCCGTTCTCATTGGGCAGGCTGGGGTCCCGCTCTGTGGTCTAATAGCCATGGAGGGGGCCCTGGGCTGCTCTGTGTTGGGCGGGCACTGTGGTAATGATCCCTGTGGTCCGGCTGGGCCTTGAAATAAATGGATCCCCTTGATATCGGTTCCTCACAGCAGTACCAAGTTAGACCTTCTTTAAGCTGCAGTTCTTTGTTTCTGTTCAGGGTTTTCTGGGGTAACTGGGGTGGGGGTGGGGTGGTGAGGACGGGGTCCCATCTTTATGTGATTGTCCTTTGTTTTCTGTTTTTAACAATTTTCATTTTTTATGACTGTTTTATCTGCTTTTATGTTAAGCGCTTTGTGTTTTTAACTGAAATGAAAGGCGCTATATAAATAAAGTTTGAGTTTGAGTTTATTATTCAGTCTTTGTTTCAAAACAGAGACGCTGTTAATAAATATTAAAAGGGTGTCACACTCTGAAACAATTTATCAGATGATATGAAAACTTGTAAAACTCTTGTTTATTTTAAAGGTATGTTTTAAAGATACATAATGACTAAGTACCAAGATGCAATGAATCATTGAGTATCTGTAATCTCTTGGATTGTGGAAAGTTGTTGGTTTGGATCGTTTTGTTCTTTCTTTTTTCAGCTGAGCCATCTTGTTTCATCCTTCCTTTTTTTATAGGGGATTTGGAAATTGGTCGGAGTATTTGGGCGTGTCTGTCTGTCTTCGTCAGGTGTTTCTCCTATTTCAGCGTTATGTCAAATTGTTTAATTTTGTTGTATTGTTGTTACGAGTGTTGTTGAGTGGAGGTTTGGATTTTCATAATCATAAGCTTCTTCCATTCCCCTTTCAAATCCTGTTTTCAAAGTCATGTGTAGACTCAGTTTTTCATTTAATGTAAATGTTGATGTGACTGGAAATAAATCTTGTACTACTAACTCTGAGATTTCTGAGTCTGGATACAATCTGTCCTCAGAGCAGAACAACTGGACCAAAATGGCCACCGTAGACAGTTGTCATGTGATATAAACAGATTTGGAATGAAGGAAACAATTAGGCGTGGACAAATGTAAAGCAACCATTTTTGTGTTATCAGACAGAAAAATGGGTCTGATTGTTTACTTGTTAAAACGTTTATTTCAACACCACTGAAAATGCTTTTTACGTGCTGTTCTGTGTCTCGTTGTGTGATGCCATCCTAAAAGCTACCTTGTAGTACTTAACAGAATTCTCAAAATTAATACTATAACATTGCATCGATGAGACCCAGCAACTCATTGAAATGTGATTGGCAGGCTAATATAACTTTTAATGTTATTTACATTACTTCTCACTTCTCAACTCTCCTGACAATCTATATGTCATAAACAGTTGTCTTCAGTAACCGCCTTGCAACATAAAAGTAGCAGTAAAAAGTGTTGTAGTTGACGTTTCATTGGTCAATGGTCGAAACAGGATAGTCCGCTCGACGGCGGTCTGAATTAGAGGTAAGATCTTAAGCCCGAGCCCGAGTCCGAACCCGACCCGACCCGAATTTCGGGTCGGGTCGGGTTCTAAATGACAGTCATTACGTTCGGGTCGGTTCGGGCCGGGCTTCTCTCTCGCTGACTTTTTTAATAAATATATTGTAATGGTTGCAAAGAAGCTCCTTAGGCGGCGGTTGTCAAACAGCTCTTTATTAATCCTGGATGTCAGAACGGTTACCGCACGAACCGAAAGGCACAGCCAGCTTCTTCTGACTCAGAGGGAGAACGTTCCCCTAGCGCACACACACACACACACACAGGTAGACCCCGCCCCCTCCAACAGTCACCAGCCCACCGTTGATTGACATACACTGTGGTCCCGCAACTGGCAGAACGAGGGGGGCGCCGGCCACCCGCAGCGTGTCGTGAACGTAATCTTCCCTCCCCAAGCCCGCATCTATTTTGTTTAGGGATCCCCGATATGGAGCAGCAGGAAGTCAAGGAGAAACTTCAGACAGGGAAACTGAAAGGCAAACGCGCACCGCCGCGGCTGCAGTATTTCTCCGCGTAATGAAGCGAGTGCTTATCATCAAGATCTCTCTGTCACTCTCTCTGTCTGGCCTCTTCTTCTGTGTTCCAGCGTTATTTCATTGATCAAATGCATTTGTCATGGAGAGATGAACCTATGCTCAGCGCTTCCAGCTGAGCTCTATGCCACAACAGTGAGCTTATACGCGCGGCTGCAGAGACCACTTTCTGTTCGAAAGAAAATAACTTTCATGATCATAAAAATATGTAGATTATTTTACTTTTAGAATCTGGCGGCATTTTTTTCTGCCAAAAATACTATGGGTTACATTGAAATTTCGGGCTCGGTCCTGCAAATCAACTTAATTGGTCGGGTTCGGTCCGAGTTCGGCTTTAATGCCAGCGGGCCTGTGTCGGGTCGGGCCGGATTTTTTAGGCCCGATCTTACCTCTAGTCTGAATGCAGACCAAACGCAAGGTTCAGGACTTGATCCAGACTAAATGATTTTTCCAGTCTGAATACATCCTCAAAGTCCAGATGCCATGATTCAACTTCAAGACAAGTCACCTGAATGAATGAGAGCTTTTACCGACAAGGAACTGTCTAGTTTGAGGTTTGTCACTGGATCCACAACACACTAGGCAAAATATCTTGATCGGATCAATGGTCGGGTTAAAATTCATTTGTGCACATGGGCTCAGAAAACCTTTTTCCGATTGGAATGAATCATTTGGTCATGCGCAGTAGTGTTGAAAAACCCGGAAGGGAAATGTGTCCCGTTGTAAACAACCCTTTGCTGTCACATACATTTATGCAGTAGCTCGGTAATATACGAGACGTTCTTCCAAACTTGCTTTTATGAATGTTATGAATATTATGAAGCGTCTATTCGCTCATCGTTTTATATTTAATCCGTGTGGTCACTGCTTTTTTGTGCAAGAACGGAGCTTGAAGCCAGGGTTAGGAGAGGCTATAAACACGGGCTAACAACATTAGCTTGGCTGCACATCAGCCTTTATTTTGTCGGGACACAACTGGAAACACAAATCCACGTGATTGCTTGAACAGTTTCTAAGGACTGAGAGGCATTTCTGCTTTGAAGCTCACACACCGACCCAAATGTGTGAGCTGACGGGCCGAGCTCTGCTCGGTTCTCCTGAGTCCTGCAGCCGCTAAACCAGAGCGGCGGGTCGGCTCGCGGTCCGAATTCTCACACATAACAACACAACAAAACGTACACGTAACAAAGCACCCTTCCCTCAAACACGTATTAATAAATCTCACTGCTCTGCTCAGAGAGGTTCACTCGGTCCACTGGCACCGGAGCTCGAACGCAGAGCTCGGGTGCCGGGTCCAGACCTCACTGGGCACGAAGCGCTCCTCCCCGGCAGCCCCTTCGTGAGGGGTAAAAGAGAGGCGAAGAACCAGCGGGGCGAGAGCGGAGCAGCGCTAGTCAGGGGGCCGCTGCAGAGCAGCTGATTGGTCCTGTATGCGCTCCAAAGCTTTGTTTCAGCGAAACACCGTCTTTGAATGACGCCAACCAGAGCGTGACACACGATCGGAATGACCGTTTACATGTACCACGATTGGATAAACGATCGGTATAACCCACCTATCTCGATCGGAAAGAAAGTTTGATCTGAACGAGTCTGACTATTTTGTGCAGACTATTCCGAACGGCGCGGTTACATGACACATTTTCTTTCCGTTCAGGCGTTCTTTCTGATTACTTTTGCCCATGTGAACGCGGCTACTGTTTGCTTAAAAAATCCAGATTGCTTGTTTGAAAGCTCAGCTGAACTCTAAAGAACTAGGACTGAGCTAAACAACAAAATCCTAGTCAGGTTGAAAAGGTTAATTACTTGCTAATGAACTCTGGCGCAGGGGACTTCAGTGTGAATGCACAAAGGACCAAAGAACCGATAGAAATCTGTCCTGAAGAGCCATAAATGAAATCTTAAACGCTGAATCTCTAAAACTGTTTGGTGCAAGGCCTTACAAATGGGTAATATACTATTTTTTGCTAAACTAACTTTAACTATAATACTTTTAACTATAAGTTGCTTTGGAGTATAAGCCACAGCCGCCAAAAAATGCTGGAGTGTAAGTTTCACTTTTGAGAGAAAAGTGTGACACTTCGAACAAATCAAACACAATTAACATCTCAAATTCGTGCCCACTACCTCCTTTTGTCAAAATTTTATGCTCAAAGCTTGTCCAAAAATTAGTTTATGAACTAGACGATCAAGTGGCGTGTGGGAGGAACTACTGTCAATTTTTTTTGCCTTATCGCTACATGGACGCATTGTCTGTATGTCTCATTCACAATGCACAGAAGACACGGATGATACTGAGAAAAAAGGTTCATTTGTTTAGAAGAGCTCTACAAAAGCATCGGTAATCACATTTCCAAGTATGAGTTCAGGAGATCCTTCAGTGGGGTTTTTCTTTTTTTTTTTTTTTTTTTGGTGAGGATCACCATCTGGAGTAGGAGCCGTGTCTGGATGACGGCACTATTAGTGGTACTTCTGTATCTCTGTAACCCAGTTTGATGACTAGCTGTCCCGCATTAGTGTGAGGAAGGAAAAACAAGGGATAATAATGTCTCGATGCAAAGAAGAAAAATATCATAAAGATCTGTAAGAGAATTACATTTTCCGCTGTTTGTTTTTAATGGTGTTTCTTCTTTTGTGATGCTGTAAGTAGTAAATACTGAACACAGACATCTACAGAATCCTCTAGTGGTTGTTAGTGGGAGTGAAATAGCTAAAGGACACCCAGTTGTTAGTGGGAAAATAACAAATATATGAGACTTTTTTTTTTTTAAATAACATAGACGTTGCTTGCTCCTGAGTAAAAATGTCTAAACTACGGAAAAAATGTGACGTATTCTGAAAAATACGCTAATCAGTTTTTGTTTCTTTGTGATTTTTTTCACTTCCTGATTGGAACTTATTTCAAGAAATACCAGTACTATCCCCTAATGAGCAGCTGTTGTAACTTTTGGGATTTCTCTAGACTGTTTTTGTTTTTACTGTTTGGTTTGCTCTTGAAAATGCTGTGAAAGCAAAACAAACCAAATGAAGGAGTGTCTGTAATCGTATCATCCTGATCCCAAACAAGCGGGACCAAACTCAAGGTGAAAGGAGCCATCAGGGCAAACAGCCACACTTCTGTGGACAGCAACAACAAAAGTAAGTCTACTTCATTTTTGAGGATATTATTAAAATAATTTAATGTCATTCAAATTAGTAACATCTTTCTACAACAAACTGTACGCATTCTGTGACAATTTACAATAAATAACACAAAATTCAAATTTTACTTAACTCCTGAACAAGAAAAAACATTCTAACCATGTGCTTTAGAAAAAAGTATTCTCAGGAAACTTTAGGAATTTTAGCATCCTGTCATGCTATGTGAAACATCCTATTTCTATCGTTACGCAACCCAAATGTGTTATCACGCAAAACTCTTTCACATTGCAGTGCTGTGGTTTTGAAATCAGCCGTTAGTCAGCCTCTTTGACAAATTGAACTAAACATCAGCAGCTTCTAATTGGAAAATTCAGTGTTTCAGTAGTGCAGCTAGTTTAAAAAAACATCTTGCACTCATTCCCATTTTCAACTGCAACTATAAGATGTTAAACATGCATCATCATGTTCAGTTTAGACAAAAATGTATATTTACATGCATTTGATTCTACAATCCTAAGGTTGAACAAGGGAAAAAAAAATATGCATCTTTTAACGTGCATTCTCCATTTCTTATAGATTCTCTTTTAACCTTAGATGTGTCATTATTATCGTTGGGCCCGCTCATTTGCAACAGCTTATATTTTAAGTAAATGACAGTTGAATGTCAACATTAAATTTGTCTCTTATTTACGATGGAGTTTTAGGGACACCAAAAAAAACAAAAACAAAATTGTAAATTTATGAGATTAAAGTGGAAGTGAGCATACAGTGCAGCAGCAAGTGAACACTGTGCATCAGCAGAGCAGACCGACTTAACTTAGTTGAACGGGTGAGCTCAATGTTTATTGATAATGTTAAAAATGTTTGGAAGCTCATTTGTGTGATTTACGATTTATTAATGTGTTATTTGCTTGCAGGATTTCTGCAGCACGGTAATGAAGCCATCGGAATTCCCTGCAGCTGTCCGCTTCAATCCTTTCTTCCTCCACGAATGACACGATCTCAGACAGAAGCCTGTGTGACGCTTCCATCTGAGAAAGCGTCATTTTTTGGGATTTCAACATTCTTATGCTAATATAACAGACTATTTTCCTTTATCTTTGTTGTTTTATGTTAAAATGAGACATTTCATCTGGAGGAGGGGACATAAGTAACACTCTTTTCCTTCCGCTTTGGTGTTTCTTGTGAGCATGACAGTTACATGACAAAAGGGGACAAATGCACTTCTGGGTATGTGAATGAAAAGGGCAGAATAAAGTAGCGGTCCTCTACACCCAAATATGTTTCTGACCTCTTTATTTTACATATGAAACTCCGCTTTACCGACACCGAACCCCGGAAAGCCGGCTACACTATCAATAATTTGATTTTGAGTTGCCTAAAGGTTCAGAATTGATTTGTTTCTGAAACCTGTCCCTGAATAAAGTTCTACAAAATGGTCCACATGAACAGACTTTTTTCTTTTTACTTTTTTCTCGTTAATTTATGACTTTTTTTCTTGTGATTTAACAGTCATGATTTTTTTTCTCATAAATTAACAACTTTAAAGTTGTCATTAAAAAAAAGTGTTTTTTTTTTTTTTTAAACTGGCCCAAAAACTCCGTCGTACTTATTCATACATACACACTGCAAAAAAAAAAAAAAAAAAAAATCTGGCTTTGCATCTTACATCCTCTGTTTTTTTTTGTTTTTTTTTCTATGTTCAGAGGAAACACCTCTGAGTAAAAGGCCAAAGGGGGTGTCCATTGAAAGTTTTGCTTACACAGCTCTACAGTCAGAGCAGAAGTGCACCATCCTGCTGATTCATTCAGTGTCCGAGACCTTCCGTTTCACAAACGTCTCATCCTGTGCAGACACTGCCTACAAGGCCGCTATCTCGCTGACTGCATCCTGCTTCCTGCTTCTGCACACTCCCCAGGTGTGTGGCCTGCTTTTGGACGGGGTGGTGGTGCTGGTGGTAGTGAGGCGCAAGGCCAATGTTTGTGCTCAAGTGCTGCAGTGGCTAACCCTCCTCCCTGCCCTCCCACCCCCATCTCCTTTTCCCTCTCTCTTGTCAGTTCTTCCTCTTGAAGGAGCTCAGACATTCCAGTTATGGGTTTTACGTCCTTTCTCTCTCCTCCTGACTGCACTTTCATCCATTTGTGGTGTCAGCAGCGAGGCTTTCCAAGAGACCTCTATAAATGTCCGAGCGGAGAAACCGTGGGTATGAGTCTCTTTCCATCAGCCCATAAACTATCTTCTGAGCTTCGTCAAAGCACTGCGTAGTGGGAGTCTTGACGTTCCTTTTGATCTGCTCTCGAGTGTGATAGTCAATGTTGATCTGCAATGAGACAGACAGATGGGAATAAAGGGATTAAAGCCAAGAGTAAAAGATGTGAAATTTTAAATCTTGGCTTTTTTCTCTGTGCCTGACTTACCTCTTTAGGTGACTCTGCTTTGATAAACTGCTCATAAATCTTCTTGGCCTTTGAGGACATTCGGTATGAAGACCTACTTTTCTTGTATTCCTCACAGGTGAGCCAGAATTCAATATTCTCGTCACTGTGTTCAGATTTGAGAAAGTTATGAAACGTAGCCAGTCCATCTGGGGAAAGAACAAATACAGAACCCTTTTTATCCCCATTCAGCTTGTAATAAACCACTTATTTTGTTTAAACTCAAACTCAATTTCATGTTTGAACAGTCTTTTCATTCTCAGGAGTAAAAGAACCTACATTTAGACTCAAGCAGCCTTTCCAGTGACTGTGACCATTGTTGGGTATCGTCTAAACTTAGCCTGCTGGGAGAGAATGCAAGTTGGATTAGTCAACCAGAATCCAATTTGTGAAAAAAAAAGAAGAAAAATCAAGAGGGACGCAGATCTCAAGAACTAGTCAGAACATCATCACAGATTGTATTGCTTATCAAATTCAGACAAAAATGTTCAACCCTGAGATGTGGCACTGTGCGTGCCTACTTTGCCAAAGCAAACATTATGTCTCTAGATGATTTGAATCTTTTCATGATGCCATAGATGGAAATGATTGGAGACCGCTGGCTATTTTAAAACTGAAATGTATGCAAAACAGTCCATAAGCACGTTTACCTCGACGTTTGGGAAAACATGCACTGGAGTCGGCATATAAAGTTCTTTCCCCTGTGGAAAAATGAAGAGAGAATGAAAAAGAGTTTGCTGGGATAAAATAACTAATAATAAATTTGTCAGTGCTCGCAATGTAAGTAATTAAATAAGGAAAGCATATAAGATGCTCAATATCTGAGTTTTAGGAAGGCGTCATGAAACTTTCATTGATTTCTTTTTATATTTGAGTAGTTTTCTTAAAAATCTTCCAAAGAAACAATCACCAAGCACAGATTCAAAATGGAAACATCAGTTTAAAGTTCACTCACATGTTCCTGTTCCTTCTACTGCTTTCTCTGTCCATGATGAAGTGCTGTCTCTTGAGCGGTTCCTCGATTAAGCTGGTCATTGTTTAGTCAGCTCCAGAGTTTCAGCTTCTCCGTCTTGAACATGCTGCGACTAAGAAGCACCTCGAAGGACCCCCCCCCTCCTCCTCCTCCTCCTCTGTTGCGTTTTATACAGAGGTTTCCTGTCGCAATTTACAGAGGCTGCTGTGATGCATCAGCAGCTCAAGACAGACCAAAGAGGAAGCACTCCTTCCCCCTCCTTGGCTTGAATCTCCTCTCCTCCAACTTCACAGTTCGAAGCAACACATGTGTGCCTCCCTCCTCTTGATGCCTCTCTCCCTATTATCTCTCCTCACTTCTTTTCCTTTTCCCTCTCTGTACGCGTCTGATTCCCCCTCCTTACTCAACTGACCAAACAAACAGCAGGCTCAAAGCGGACTGTGTTCCCATTATTTTAAGTCCTGCTGCCTGGATGCAAATGAAGGTAACAGAGATAGGCAAATTGTGACCTTCTCACGTGCGTTGTAGCTCTCCCACTGCATGAGACTGAACATGTTTGCCGTTTTGCCAGCTATTTATTTCAAAAAGAAAGAAAATGGAGAATTAGTCGAAACTAAACCACAGCCACATATGAGGAAGAGGAAATAGCAAAATATTGCGACAGAAAAGCTGAGTGAGTGGGGTGGCAGGAAGTCAGACAGACTGACACGGCTTTCATGACCCGTCTCGTGTGTGAAAATAATGTTTGAACTTCAACGTGAGTCGAGCCTTGACCAACACTCAAGTAGTGTACAGAAGAAAATTCATTTAAGTGAAAAAAATTCTTGTGCATTTCATATCTCATTAGAAATGTTAATGTTAATTAATTGAAAAGCTCAAGAGACAAAACTTGAGGTTTTGTTCTATTTTTTATTAAAAGGAGTAAAAAGAAGCAAATGAAAAGGAAACTGAAAGTTGATTTCTGACTGCTTTCTTTAGATGGGGACTTTCCTAGAAATGAAAGGGGTTGATACGTACCAATTTTAAGAGTTAAAAGTAACACTGCTGCCAATGTCAGCAGACTCACATTTTTGCTGGAGCACAGCCTGTTAGTTGTTCATAGGACTAGGAACTGACAGGGGTGAGGACAAACAACTGGGGTCGACCAGACATCGAACAGCCGTCAGAGAACAGCAGTAAACTGGACAGGGCCTTGGCAGGGAATATTGGATGACATGAATCCAGTAAAGAAATGTTGACCTCCTTTTGTTTCACCATCACCACAGATTAGGAATTGCTTCCAGGTATTTTTCACGGCGTTTCAGAATTTTCGGCCAAAGCTAAAACAGACATGAAAATGTTTCAAGTTTAACATGGATTCAAGAGTTTTTTTTAGTTTTAAAGATAGCAGTTCTTGGAGTTTGCATGTCTCTTTACAAGTCCACATTTGGCTTAATTTCTAATTCAGGCAGTTCATATTAAAGCTTTGTCTTTCTCAAATAAAATCCTACGTCAGTAACAACAGCTGCAGCTCGAGTCCAAGTCAAGCGCTTAAGTCTTCATCTCAAGATTAAAGATCAAAACTGCTGATCTTAAATCGATGTTGGAATGCTTGACACTCAGCATTAAGGGGGTTGGATTGGGGGGTTAAACCACCAAATGGTTCCATAGCGCGGCTGTGTCTGCAGCTCACCGCTACCCCAGGGGATGGGTCAAATGCGGTGAAACAAATTTCACACACCTAGGTGTGTGACAGATAATGGGACTTTAACTTTAACGTTGAATCTCTTTGTGGTTTTGCATAAGCAGTCGGTCCTGAGTGACTGCTAACTTGAAAAGCATTAAAAAAGATCATGTTAGTTATCTGTAAAGAAAGTATTTTTAAAATGTAAAAGTTTTGCGGATGAATATACGTACCTTAATTAATTTGAGTTAAAGCTACTCTAAATAATGTTTTCAAATAATGTAATTTAAACTTGTGCTTTTAGTTCCATCCTTCAACTAGATGTGTCGCAATGGAGTGTCACCATTTGCCTTTGACTTTAGTTAGATAGGACTTTTATCATGGTTAAAGCAAAATGACTAGTGCATTACTGTGTTGATGTGTATCATTTAAATATTTAAAAGCTGATAACATACAGCATTTGGTCAGTGCTTTGCTTGTTCCAGTTTGTTGTGAATACATTTGAGCATTTATAGTCTGAGGTGTAAAAGTCTGATTCAAATGTGTTTCACACTCAGCCTTCAGAATAATGATTTCTTTCTAGACATTTTTGACGTGACATGGTTAAATATGTAGTATTTTTATTTTTGAAAAAAAAAAAAACTTTTTAGCTTTTAAGCATTAAATAAAAGCTTTTATTTAATGCTTCCTTGACCAAACTGGTCCTCTAGCTTGGGTTCATTGAAATCCATATTTAGCCCAAAAATGATTAAAGGAACTGAAGCGTAAAGTACAGACAGCAGACATCGTTGCACCAATTTTCTGCATCTGCAGTGAAACTTAATAATCTATGAGAGGGATTTCATCAAATATCTTTGCATCCACATTGGGTATCAGATTTCCCCATCAAGCGTTTAACTGTTTTGTGTCACTGTCACTTCCTTCAAGCAACCATGGTAACAGTGCTGTGCACTGAGAAACAGTGACAGATTGTGTGTGAAGTATAGTACACCATGTGATGAGGACTATGTGAGACCTTCTTGATTTATCGAGAACAACCCCTGACACCTAAGTTTACTCAGAGTTATTGACGTATTATTTTGAAATGAATTATGGTTCTCTATATAGAAGATCATAAGAAATTTGTTTCAGCCTGCAGTTCATGTGCTTCTCATCCACAGGTGATATACTGTACATAATCTCATTATTTCACAGATATAGATCTGGTTGGATTGTAGATTAAATTGATTGATCATTGTACCCCTACTTGTATAGGTTGCAGGATCTAGCTATCAAGTCAATGGGATTTTAAACATGTTTCAAATATTTGTATAATTCCTTCTCAAAATATTCACAAAGTTGTTGAAAGAGACTAAAACATTTTGGGGATTTGTCCCAAACTTTTTCAGAAATGCAAAACACCTTGATTTATGAAAGGCACACCTAATTAAATTATAGCTAACCAACTCAAAAATAATCAAGCAAAATTTGACATGGGGAGCAATTATCTGCCTAAAATTGTATGCAAAACTGCACAATATTTAACAAACTTTAATTCATTCCTACAAAAAAGAAACTGAAATGGCAGATTTAACTAAAATCAATGATATAAATTCAAGTGGCTGAATAGCAATACTGTGTCTATGCTTTATAACATGTGATGTATATTTCAAGTGTCACCACTCTCCAGAATGAATCCTCTTTTACAGAGATGTGCAATTGTCCGGTCATGGTATAAGTGCATCACAAGTTACATGCATCAACTAGTCCACTTATTACACAGCTAAGTGGACTGGCTGTAAAATAAATCGACTAGTATGAGGGTAGCGTCTTTTTTGTGCTGTGTTAAACTTGCCCTAAATTTATTATAATATTGTTTGTGTTGTTCACTTTCTGAATATGTGGCTGAACGACCCTTTCTAGAATTTTGTTGTGCATGTAACATGTCACAATGATAATAAAGTCTGTTCTATTCTATTTTAAGAAATCCACCTAACATCAGTCTCAGAATCGTCAATTCACAAGAGATTACTTTTTTGCAGGGGAAAAAAAAAGTTTGTCTTTTGAGGTGTTTTACTAAAGAAACATGGTCCTATGCTAAGGTATCTGTTTCTTCACTGTCTGTATGGGATGAGATTATTCCCCTAACAAGGAGACTTGTTCAGGCAGTTACGCTTCAGGTTGTCTGATGACTGTGCTGTCTGTCAAGTTTTGGAGCTGTTTTTAGCTGTGTAAGTACTCCTTTTTAAGGCAGAGTTTTTAGGAACAAGGGCCATTTACAGAACAAAGTGGGTTCAAAGGTCACTGACAAGTTGTTTTTTTTCCAGGGTGGCAAACCTTGTTGATGATACATGAAGTCAGCTGTGCACCTAATTAGATCAGACATATGACCAAAAACAGTATCAGTTTAATGAGCAAGCAGTGGAAACTTTGCTTTATTTGATTTTGACTCATACCCCGGGTTCACCAGTCAGACAAATGTTAAGTGCTGAAAATAGCAAAAAAATATTAAAAAGTTGGGACATCACCAAATACAAGAAATTATTTTGAGTAAATCTTCCGTTGAAAGGTCAAGAAACACAGAAAATCCAGCTTCTCCGAGATGGAGTGATAATATTACTCCATAAGGCATTCATTTTCAGCTTCATCATTAAAACTTTAGCTCTACTAGAACAATCATCTTCAATCAACAAACTACATCTTGCATTATGACCAAAAAAAAAAAAAAAAAAAAAAAAAACACTTGCATCTTATGTCCTATATATTTTTCTGGAAACAGTTCCCTTCTTTATCATTATTATGTAATGTTTTTGTAAATTATGCTTGCATGTGAAAACACTGTTTACAATATGCTGTTTATAATATATTGCTTGAAAAGAATATTTCTTATGTCAAGAATCCACTTTCAATGAAAAGTCTATGTAAACGTCTTGGGCTTCCGTTTTCAAAACTCTCGCATTCACGTGGGGCTAAGCATGTTTTAAGTCCATTCTTGGGCTCTACATACAAAATGTGTCAATTTAACATGCTTTTAAGGTAAACCAGTTGAACTTTTACCAATTGTGGACTCAGATTTTATGGTGACCTATGGATGGTCTTCTTTTCTTTTCAGAGAAGTACCAACCATTTGTAAAAGCATCTTGAAGGAGAAATTAATTATTACGATTTGTACCCGGCCAGAATTTAAATGACACCAATTCTTTCATATATCAGAATAAAAGAAAAAGTCTGGAGCAAGATTCACGAGATTTGCACCGCTTCAACCTTTTCCACCAAGCCTCTGAATACATGCGCTAGTATCTGGTAGCAATAATCCAGTCTGAACACTAAAAGCTTCTGCAAGAACTGCATTCATGAAACCACAATCAGCACATTACATGTTTGGTGTGTACGTAGCATAATAGAAAAGATAGCCTATCTTTTCTGTTGCTTTCTGAAGCTAAATATACCATAGGGTCCGGGATTTTAAGTTCAACCTTAAGAAGGCATCTGAGCTCAGGAATCTGGGACAAGAGTCTGTTTGCATTAGCAGGTAAACATGTTTCTGAGCCTCATCAAAGCAGGAACGACTCGGTTTCTCCAAAGACCTCTTGATCTTTTCCTTTACATGATGATCTACGTTGATCTAGAGGAAAAAAAGTAGGGAAGTCAAGAATAACAATTCTAAGACGAGCCTTTATCCACATTATGTAAAGGCCTGCACAAGTAATTTGTAAAGTTCTTAATTTTAATGTGTTAGTGGTTAAAACACAATGCCATTAGGTTAGCACCCATCAATAACTTAAAAAAGGGGCTTTCCAGTGTGTAGAGAAAAAAAAAAGATGAAGAAGTCCTGTAGAGCAAAAGTTTGAAGCTTTGGATAATCGTGCTGCAGCATGTATAACAATCACAATTCTACATCAAAGCATACTCTGTTGGCTCATAGATCATGCCCGAGCATGATACAGAGAATTTACAGCTCTCAACAGTTTGTCATAGGGCTTAGTTTCTGCAGAAGTTCATTAGAAATGCGCCTCTGAGGGGCGGGAGGGGCACTGGCGCTGATCAACCCCACCCCCTTTCCCCTCCCTGTTCCTAAAAACTCTGTTTATATTGTTTATATATATTTTAAATACAACCCAACCTGGGTTATTTTGAACTATGGAGTTTTAAGTGTGCAGTCCCTCACAACCCCAGCCTAACATTACCAGTGCAACAAAAATAGCAAGCAATATTGGAGCTATCCAATGTACACAGTTTTGAGCGATATTGAAGCTTGGATGAGGAAAATGAAGATGCATATGGACCAAGTCGTATGCAACTGGCTGTATGGAATGTGGAGCTTGTGATTCGTCCAGCGCATTTTTTGTTTTTGTCACAAATACAACCTTTTTCAAACTGCATTTTTTCCATCTTCTCCTAATTCATAATGATTTGACTAAAGAAAAACTGAGAATTGCAATTTTGAGTTAAATCTTCTTAATAAATGTCCTACATAATTAGAAAAATGCCACAAGAACATGTTAAAAACACCAAAGCAATTTGTTTCGGAGTGGGTCTTTAATGTTGATGTGCCTTGATTTTTAAACATATGGAACATGTGTATCTGTAATTTGGGTTTTACTACTAATCCTGTTGATTTGGCATGCACATTAACATGCTATAGCGTGTAGGAGGCTGGAATCCCACAAGTTGCTTCACTGACTGGTCACATGTCTGGTTTTGGCCATGGTAAAAATAAGAAATGTATGCATATACTTAGGGTGTGAGCTGTGCCTAACTGACCTCTCTGTTGGCTGTAGGTTGGATGAATGCCTCGTAGATCTCCTTAGCTTTCTGGTGAAGGTCATCTGGAGAAGTTGTTGTTTTGAAGTCCTCACATGCGAGCCAGAACTCAATGTTCTCGTCACTGAACTCAGACTTCAGGAAGCCGCAAAAGGCTTCTAAGTACTCTAAAAGGGAATAGATAGAAATTAACGTTCATTAAAATATTACTCAATAAAAGTAGCTCACAAATCATTTAACCAAGAAACAAATACAAGTTAACAGATCTTACTTTTATTTTTTAACACTTTTTCCAGTGACCAGTGGCGTTTATGCTCACTATTCCAACTGTAGCAGAAGACAAGAATGTTAGTTTTCACTTTAATTAATTACACAACATTTAAAAACAATTTTCATAATATCGTACCTGAACTTTGACAGGCAGGTATCTTCGTTTTTATTCGCTTTCAGGATCTGGACCTCATTTTTTCTCCTGTTTTGGATGAGTACATTATCAATCCTAACAAACAGTCCATGTTAACTGGAAAAATTCATAAAGGTCTTTCTATCAAAAATCCGTCCAGCTTACCTTCTGGTCCGCTTCATCAGATCCTTCATGTCATAAAAGCGCATTTTGGAAAACAAGACTTTGGGCATTTTACCATTCCTGATTTTCCTTCTTCATGGAGATAAAGAGAGGCTTTTGTGGTGTGAGTGAATGGGATTAATCCCCCCTGAGCTCCTTTCTTAACCTGGCAGGAAAGGTATGAGTTGCATGACGCAGAGGGCATGCTGGTGCAGGTATTTGGACAGCTGATATATAAGGATAAGGCCGACTGCTATTCAGACCCTGCTGCTCTTACTGACTCACAGCTGTAACCTTCCTCTGGTAAAGGATCATTTTAATGGCTATGTTTTGATCATTTATGGAAAAACCTCTGCCATATGTATGACATCAAATGGATTGTGGTAATATATTTTAAATTAAATACCATAAGAGGGATCCATCCATCTATCCGTTTTCTCAAATCAATATGTCTCTTTCGGGTTAACAGGGGCGAAGGTGAGGTGTACATCCTGGACAGGTCACCAGTGTGTCACAGGGCAAATAAGAGGGATGAATTAATACATTAATTTGTGTGTGTGTGTGTGTGTGTGTGTGTAGGTGTGTGTGTGTGTGTGTGTACAGCAAGAATTTGGATGAAGTTCGAACATCAAGTTTAAACTTTGATAAAAAATTTGGGGCTACACAAAGAGGACGTGTCCCTCTTTGTCTGTGACAGAAAATATCATTCAAAATGTCCGGAAACAATTACAGGATTTTTCTGTAACGACATCACTGGAATGTTAAAAAAAAAAAAAAAACTGATTATTTTTGAAAGAGTAACAAACATGTCAAAAACCTTATCTTAATTTAGTTTTGCAGACGTTTCCTATACGGAGTAACACTCCACCTTAAATGTGTGATAAAGGCTGTTCTACTATTGCATTATCTTTTTGTCATCTATTGTGATTGAAACAAAATGTGTGTAAAAAAGAGACTTTCAGTGGGACTGGTAAAGGTGCTGTATATACTGTATAAATACATCCTAACAGCTACTATCAATTTTGACATAAAATGTGCAAAAGTTGCTACAAAAAAAGTAGCACACATTGCAGTTTTTGCATAGATTTCGCTGTTAAGTTACTGTTCATGTCATGTTTTTGCCTGCTGTAACACATGGTCAAATGCGAGACATAAAGAAAAAAAACAACAACAAAAAAAAGGAATGTTTCATGCCGTGCAGCCCAGCAAGTGTGTTAGGGATTGGTCACTAGACAAGTAGTAGTTATAGTTGTATTCTATTCTACTGTAATTCAGTCACCCTGTGTTCCAAGTTCATCCTTCGTTTTCCCAAGATGATATCTTGGCCACAAAACGATGTTTGAGAGTAATCGGAAGTCTTTGGATTACTACGGTACAGCCATTTAAGGTATTAAGACGGCATTATCTGCAAACAATAACCTACACATTAATCTTCAGAAGAACTACACTTGTTTTAGCCATGAGCTAAACCATGTAGCCATAACTATGTACTGGTTACACATCTTGACTGGATAAAAGATCTGGACCGAGTGAGTATATTGTCACCCATAGAAAATGGCTTACGTCTGGCTCCAACAAATGAAGTAAATTCTGTTTTTTTCACGATGCAAATGCCACTATGTTGGACATCAGTAAGTAACCAAACAACGTAAGCAATAAGCAGTCAGCATGTTTGTCCGAGTCAACATTTCTATGGCAACCACTCTCACCAGCAGGAGTGAGTTTGTTAGAAGTTTGCACGCCTTTCACTGTAATTGGGCTTGGGGGAATCTTTCAATCAAGCGTCCTGAACATTGGACAAGGGGGCCAGACCAGTTTATAACTTGAATAACTTCAGATGAAGAAAAAATACCTTGAAAAAAAATTAGGATTAACATGAACATGTTAAAAACCAGTAGTGGAGTAACAATTGTTATTCTGATAAATATAACTGAGTGATAGTTGTTTATTTCTGAATAGGGGTCTAAAGCATTTCAGCTTCATGAAGCTGCTGGGTACTTCCTGATTGGAACGCAAGGGGGGAGGGGTCACTCAGTATAGTTCTTTTATTCATTCAGTGGTTACACCCTATCTGGTTGAGCGATGGCGTAATGCTTTGTAAACGTGCTGTCAGTAGAGGGGAATGAGACTGATGTAACTGACACCAGAACAACACAGGCAGAGAGAGGATAGACTTTGGTGGCACCACCATTGTATAAAAAGTACTAGTTGTCATAGATAGGAGATGAATGTATTATTAATGTATTATTATTAATGAATTCAAAACTACATTTTGACAGTGAGTTTTGTGGCGTATGCTAAAAGTAGAAAAGTCACTTGCTGTGGTTTTAGGTTCTTGCAATTTTGTTTTTCTCCATGATAAAAAAAAGCTAGAGGTAGCCTTAAAAAACCTGTCGCGTATATCACTCATTCAATTGTGTGAGTGATATTCAATAAGTCAGTTGCAGACGTCCTCTGGAACAACTTGGGTTTCAAAGTCTTGCTGAAGAGCATTTGTTGAGGGGAAAATGCCTAATTAATGCATTTATTAATGCCCTAATATTTAAATTTATTTCCAACCATGAAAAAAAAAACATTTTCACTTCTATTTTTGCTTTCAAATAGTTGGTAACTTAAGGCAATTTTGGAGCCCAAGTGGTTTGATTCATATTTGCATCAATAGGCGTCAGGGTTAATGTTCATGTTAATGTTAATGTTTGTTTATCAAAATTTCATTTGATGAACAAACGCAAGTCGAAAAACTCTTAATTCCTTTAACTTTCTTGAATAGAGAAAAAAAAAACATGCAAAAAATGCCATTATAGATGATAAAACAAAAATGTAACGAATAAAAAAAGGTCAAAGAACGTGCACAGCAGCTGAAACATGCACTGAGTCACATGGGAGCTGTACTTAGAGAACAGGAAGTATGCAAGACAAACTCATGCATATTGAAACAAAAAAATTACCCCGGATACTCTGAGGACATCCTTTTTTAAGGATCTCCACCCTTAAAACCATTATTTTTTTGCAATACTCACTTGCTAATTATGGAGAAATATCCACATTAATTCTGCCAACTTTCATGGTAAGAAGCAACAGTTCCCCATGTCTGATGCCCTAATGGACATGGAAACTTTCCAACTACAACTCCATTGACAAAGCTACACATGTCAGTGCTTTTGTGTGTGCGCTGCTCTTGTGGCTGCCCCAGGGCTCTCACTGTCAGGTTTGCTGGCTTGTTTGTGGTCAGGGTGATACTCATGGGGGGTACATTTCAACTTTCCACTCCACTCCAAGAAGAAAGGATCTGAGGTAAATGCACGTGAACTCAACCCCTCAGTTACCCCACACCCTTAATATTGCATGCTTGACTACAGTCTAGTTTCACACCTCAAAGTTTAGGTGTGCCCCAAAATAGTCTTTTTTAGATGTACCGTAGTAAGGACCAGCTTATTGTTTTGTCTAGAAAGGGAAAACTAAAGTTAAATTGTGTGTATATATCGTACAAACATTTTCATATTTCGCCTGAATGATGATGTCAGAAAAACACATTAATGCACAATCTATTGTTGACACATTTGTACAGAAAGCCTCATTAGTAGCTTAAAAAAAAACGCAGGGTGAGGCATATTTTGTCACTTCCAAATCTTTGTATCTTTTTCAACTGTAGGAGAACAATTTTACAGAAATACAATTGGTTAATAAAGGTTTTTAAAAGAAACTGTGCTCACTACAGCTGCTAAGTTAAAAAGTGTGATTGTAATGTTTTTCAGTGACAACAATGTGCTCACAATGGCATGTAGTCACTTTGGTATTTCAGGCGAATAAAAACTAAAGACAAACTTTTTCTTTGCTTACGTTTTCAAATAGTTTAGAATAAAGTGTCCAAGATTACTGACTTTACTTAGTTCAAGTCTGGAACTCTACAAAAATTGCAAATACCTTTGTCATTCAACACAAATAACCTGACAACAACACTTGGAATTTCACACACGCTACATCAAAAGGAGACATAGACATCTGAGAAGCAGAAAATAACTGCCCATTAGCATTCTTCACAAAGTTGCATCTATTTTTAGATTCATTACCCAGGATTCCACTCGTTGACATGACATGTTTGAAGAAAGACTTGTTTTGGAGGACTGCACTGCATTTTCATAGTGTCACATTTTCGTCCTCATGCAAAATTTGTGGATTTGAGTGCCCCACAAAATCTTGCGGCGCATTGTTTAGACTTGTGTTTGTCCGACCCATGTTAATTTAATATTTAGAAGTCAAATTGGACTTCCAATTTTTGGCTTTTCATGTCGCACAGAAAAAGAAAAATAGCAGACATTAATAGTACTGCAGAGTCTGCAGCCAGTCTGGTTAGTAGTGGTTGATGACTTTAGTGTTTCAAAGAAAAAATTCTACGTATTTTAGGTTTTCATTGTAAGCATAAAAGATGAGACTGGATGAACACTTGGCTTCACCAGTGTATGCTGGAGGTAAAAAGAGTGGAATGTACATTTAGTGTGCTCACCGCCGCTTGCAGAAATTCTAAATTATCTCAATTTTTTTGCAATGTTTCATGCAACATGCAACAAAAACAAAATAACAATTGAGGCCTGCACTTTAGCACAGTGAGGTTAGATGCATTTAAACATCGTCATAAAGCAGCAAGCTATAGCCTTTCCTTTGTGTTGTACAGTACAGATTTTTTATAAACATAAGAATCCGTTCTCTAAACCCGCCTAATCTCTTTTAAGGTAATGTGGTTGCTGGAAACTTTCCCCACCACTGCTGAGCAAAGGTAAGTTACACCAAGTGTTTTACTCCACCGCAGGACTACACAACCACACACACTCAATTTTACACCTAGGGACAATCTAGATCCACCAATCAAACTATGATGCATTTTGGAAGACAAAAAAAGAAGTCAGAGGGCTCAAGCAAGGAGAGCCAGTTGGGATTGAAACCAGGATCTTCTTGCTGAGAGGAAAGAGTGCTCACCACTAGACTCCCCAAACATAGAAAAAAACAAGACAGAAGCATTTGAGTATTTATTAGGGTCAGGGTTACTACAACAAACCTGATCATGAATTATGAGTTGTTAACTACAGAATTAAAATCAAGTCCAGTATCAGATGTTCAGTTTATTAGAATAGATAAACTGTGGTTGAGACAGACCGCTATAAAAAAAAGAAGCATGAAGTGAAATAACTGACACATTTTACCTATAAATGTCATTGTGATTCCTAGTAATGTAAAGGCCAAATAAAATAAATAAATAAACTGTCTTTCTACGAAAAAAACAAACACAACTAAATAAAAATATTCTTGTCTTTTATGAATATTAAGGCAAACACATCCTAGTAAAAACATGTAGATTTTCCAATCTGAGTGAATCTGACCTTTTTTTTTTCTTACAACAAAAGTAGTAGTGTCCATCCAGGCTGGCTGGTGTATCAAGAAGCCTTTAAGTCCCCATCTTACTGGTAACAAACTTTGACAGTAAACCTACTGCCTACTTGAAGTAAGAAAAAAAAAAAAAAAAACACTGTGGTTCTTTTTCCCTTAAACAGTGTTTTTCAAAGAATCAACGTCTGCATATTTGCAGCATGGTTAAAACGTGGGGATTTCCTATTGCTGTGTGTAACAACCCTCTTTGATCAATCAGATGTACTCAACTACCATTTACTTGTTATTTTTCTTAGAAAAAAGAAAAAAAAACTATTGTGCAGGATTACAAAATAAAGGAAAACACCGTAGTATCCTAGAAGCTCAACACTTTCAGATATACAGGAATAGACTGTGTTGAGGCATTCATCTTTCATGGGTTAAAACAATGTTTTACAAATTAGAGTCAACAGACTTTACTTTCACTTTTGTTTGCAGAAATGCACAGACATTTAAAAAGAAAACATAACTTGTCAGGCATAGTTGATGAAATCAAATGCATGCCTGGCTTGCCTATAGGTGTTTTTGTTTCTCTTTAAAACAATGGCTCTTTTTTTTAAAGGCTTCCTGGTAGTTTTTATGCATGTCTGAGCAAATGTCTTTCATGGCCCAGACCAAAATTACTAAGGCCTTTTTTGTAAAGGTGGTTTTTAGAAGGACTGCTGTCTGTCTGAAGATCGGCTGGTGGATAATTAAACAGTGAGTCATTAGGGTATTTTAGAAGACAAAAAAAAGTTTCTTTTTTCCATACCTATAGTCAAAAGAAAAACATCTAAAGTGGCAAACAGTAAGCATAATTTCAACAAAGAATCATGTTGTGAGTGTAACACAAGTGTTCCTGAATGAGGGTTTTGTAAAATACACATAAAAAATATGCCAAAAAATAAGATAACAACCCCTGTTACCTACCATTAAAGTCAAGTACAGTCACAGAGTGTAAAAAGTAAATAAAAATCAGAATTTACACAGGTACTGTTATGTTGTGGAATGAAACAATCTATCCTTTTTAAATCAATAAATAGTCTTGCATTTTTTCAATCTTTTTTTTCTTTTTATTTAATTTAATTTTATATTATTTTGAAGAGCTTCATCTTAAACCAGTTTAGACATGATAATTGCATGAAATGTTTATGATTGATTAACAAATCAGTTAAAAGTAACACTTTATTTGTAACCCTTGTGCTATCCTTGGCGCTTTAACATTGTCTAGTGGGGTCATCTAGACCCCACTAGACAGTGTGCTGAACCTGATCTTCACTGATGTCCATGAATTACATGAAATCCTCTCCACCTTTATCCACCTGTGTCACGGTAGGAATAACACGTCAATGTAAGGGTGAGGTCATAGGATAGCACAAGGGTTGAAATGTGGCTTTAGGAACAAATGGTAAAAATGCTCTGAATTAGGGTTAGGGTTAGGCGTATAACAATTCCCTCCGGTTTACATCATAATTTGCGGTTGCTGATTCCATTCGATATTGGTTTATTTTGAACGATCCGATGCGATGCCTAATGTCTTTCAAGAAAATCCTTAGCCAAAAATGTAACCAGTGTGACTCAGGGCTCCGTGGGTCATTTGGTACCGGGCCGCACAGGAAGAATAAATAACTTGCATTACTTCCGTTTTATTTATTTCAGAATCTGAAAGATGTTTTATTTTAAAAAAACTGCCCGATTCTCTGTTATATCAGTCTAATACGTCGATCACGATCGACCGGTTGATCTTCAACGACGTGAGGGTAGATCGCAGGCCAGCAAAGATAAATACCAAAAAAAAAAAAAAGTGCTTCTAAACAATCCACCAGCCAATCAAAGTCCTCACAGAGAAGTATGGGACTTGATTGACATGCAGAACAGCCAATCGAACATCTAACACATACGTCACTGCACATGCGTGTTTAATTCCACTGAGCGCAAATTCTGTCTGTCATCATAAAGTCGCTTTCTGACCGCAGCGCGTCGAGTCCCCAGCAGAAGACCACTCTGGACAACCGGAGTGTTCATTGAAGCCGCCCCGCGTGTCCTCCTGCTATCAGCTTTGCAGTTCTCGCCCGATAAATACGAGCTCATGAAGGAAGCTGTTTTTTTAAAGTGTGAGCATCCCTGGTCTATGTCATTTTTGACGCATTCCAAGGCGCTCTTCTCTGTCACGTGATAAGTTACTGCTAAAATAAAACCCGGGAGCTAGCAAAATGAGTAAAAAACAAAACGTCTTTGGAAAGTTTCTTTGCCAAGGGTAAAAGGCCCAGCCAGGAGACAAAAGAGGAGCCTTCCACTTCCAAAAAAAGAAAGAAAGCTACATTTAATAGACAGTACTTTTTTTTTTGCACCATGAGAGTGTGGGAAGGGGAGATGATGATGACACCTGTGCAATGTCAACTGTTAAGCGTGTCAAAATAAAAGCACTGGGTTTGTCTTGTCACGTATGTGATCCTCCATCATCCATTGCTACAATAACCATCCGCCTACATTTGAAAGACCGGTCCGCGAAAGTTTGTGTGACGTCATACCGGTCCTGGCATGAAAAAGGTTGGGGACCACTGTCATAAAGCACGTTAACACCGCAGGTAACACTGGAGTCCATTTTCCTCATGGACGACGATGAATTGTTTTCAAGACACAACTTAAAACAAAATGAAAATGAAAACACACAGTTGTTTTTGCTTTAAAAAGCTTCACCCAAAAAAAAAAAAAAAAGGTGTAGTCAAGGCTGTCATCAAAGAAACTAGTTTGTCTTAAGTCCAGTCTCCTTTGATGTCTTCATAGAAATTTGGGGTTTGGTTTCCAAGTCCTTTTGAATATTATAGTACTTTAATTAAGGAGTTTTATATTGAGTCAAATACATTACTCAGATGGAAAGACATTTTGATATACATTTTTTCTTCATGTGTCTCTGTGAGTGTGTGTGCATGTGTGTGTGTTGCAGAACTTTTAGCTCACGTCTGCATTTATCTCCTCATAAATTCTTGGGTTCTGCGCTTACTTGTCGGGGCAGTGTGGCTTCAGGTCTGATATGACTGGCTTATCTTTCATCACTTCAAACAGACTCAGCTAAAGCTGGCACCATAGACTCGCAGGTATGAATCAGCTAAACAGAGTAAGAATGAAACACAAAAATGACACATTATGACACTCCTGTCATTAAAAAGGATTTAGAGCATCACTGCTTTCTGTGATGTGATGGTAGTATTTTATCTACATGTGAATTTACATTTTTCTATATTTTTGAAGGCTCTGTTACCTTTTTTTGTTGTAGAAATTTGATATTTTAAATTATGAAGCAACATTTTCACACTTGGACTTAGAGATCACTTGAGACTCAAGAACTTCAAGAATTCTCTAACCTTAAAAAAATGTTTTGTTTTCGCTGACATATAAAATAATAATACAGCGTGTATCACATTTACCAGCTGGGGTGAACTTTTAATTTCTTGCCAACTTTGCCTCATCTTTTTTCTTTTACAACTTGAAATCATGTTGCATTCACTGTACTGCCAATATGTAAAATTTTAAAGCACTAAAATCCTCCTATAGCAGTTCCAGAATTTTAGTAATATGAGAAAAAAAAGAAAGATGATAAAGAAAGATGATAAAGAAAGATGATTCTGGGATAGGCTCCGGCAGCCCCGTGACTCCGAATAGGACGGGTTTAGAAGATGAATGATGAATTTTCTTTATATATTTGTGTGTTAAAGGTGTTAATAAAGAATTTAATTTAAACCAAGCATTTGTTGTTTGCCATATATTGTATCTATTTGTTTAACATAACTCATCTGTATACTTACCTGTATACACAGGATGTGCCAAAAGCCCATTGACTGCAAAACAAGCAAGCCCAGATCATGACTCTTTTACTACCATGCAGCTTGTGAAGGGACACGTTAATACTTGAAGATGAGTTTATTGATTTTTTGTTTAGTGACGCACCACTGTATGTTCATTTCCGGTTCAACAGGCCTGTTGGCCGCACCTTTGTGTTGCTTTAACAGAGTAGAAGTTTCTTTAGGCAACTTTAGCTTTTTAATGATTGAGAATATGCTTTTAAACTTCTTCAGTTTATTCCGTTTTACTGCTGGTGCTAATGTATTTCTCCTAAAAACACATCATCTTTCATATACTATGACGTCCAGATTGTACAGTTAGTACCTTAAACACTTTTTTCAGACAGTTGAGCAGGAGCTGGCACAGAAATCCCAAAATCTTAAAAGGCCTCACAAAGAACATGTCAAACTCCTTAAAGCAGAATTCTAATCACTGTTTGTGGGCATTATTGTATCTTCATCCTTTCGTGCTGTCTGTCACTGTGGTCAACTGTTGTTGTGGTTGCAGAGAAGCCACTTCAAACCCACAGCTCGGCAGGGTGGGGGAATTCGTGTTGCAGATGTTTCACCAAAAAACGGTGCGGAACTGAAACAGCTCTGAGAAGCTTGGGGGACGTAAAGCCCAGGCAGACAGAGGGGAAGTCAGAGCAGCAGGTTCCTAATTTGTTGTCCTTTTTTCCCAGACAGGCGTCCAGGCTTTACGCGATAAGTCCTGGTGTGGTGGATTTTATTCGCTGTAACCAGAAACCCACATTTTCTTTTCCCCTGTTTGTTGTGTTTCGTTTGTTTCAATTTTTATTAGTTCTTTAGAAAAATACCCTTGAGGCAATAACAAAAAAATAAATAAATAAAAATAAAACACATTTCAAGACACTTCACATTAAAATGCTTAAAATAAATGTAAAAAAAAAAAGTGCTAGACATCTAACCACATGATAATCCTCCATCCATCTTCTTAACCTGCTGTTAACCTTTTATGGTTACAGGCTTGCTGGCGCCTGGCTACCTTTGGGTGAAGGCAGGGTAAACCCTGGACAGGTCACCAGTTTGTTGCAGGGCCACACAATTACAAACACACACACACACACACACACCACACACACACCCAGGAGCAATTTAGAGTCACCAGTTAACCTATGAAACATGTTTTTGGGCTGTACGGGGAAGCTGGAGTCCCCACACTCACGAGGAGGACAATCAAACTTCACACAGACACAACCCAGCTGGGATTTGAACAAGGGCCCAAATGTAACATTAAGCAACCCCACACATTTGTCTCCACCTAGTGGTACATTACAGTACTGCTGTGAGAAAAGCTGCTAAAGAGAAACTGGCATTTTTTTTTAGGATTTGTAAACAACAGGAACCATAAACTATTATTTATTGTTTGTAAAGGTAAACACTATGTATAAATATGATTTTTTTTTCAAACTATATATATTATGTCAACTCAGCTTCCAAGCAAATCGCTGTCAAGCAATCCTTAGCAGCAATGGAATAAATGTGAAAATATTAGGGCTTATGTGAGTTTACAGTCACATAAATGGCGATAATCCAGACGGTGTAAAACAGGAAAATTGGTGGCCAAACAGGCATGGATACACTTTAGATACTTTAACATGTCTTGTCAAAATGGTTTCAGTGCATTTCAAGTTTTGTACTACTACAAGTGATTTTTTTTAATCGTCCAAAAATTGAAACATGCTGGACTAAATCAAAGTGGGTTCCACTTGTCTTCACACATCAGAGTGCTCTATTTGGGCTTCTGCTTTTTCTTTTTAGTCTGAAAAAGGGCAAGCTTTTACTGTTTGTATTTCCTCGTGTTATTTTTCAGCACTTCTCAATTTTAGATGCCATTCGTGTGCCTGTGGTTTTGTCAGTCTAGGAACCTTTTTTTAGGTGCCTTTTTGGTCTGGCCATGTCAGATGAACTGCATCTTAGGCAGTATGAAATATTACACTTCAAAATGTTAGTAGTAAAAAGGCTTTGACGAAACATTTAAATCTTCTACTACTTTTGAGTCTGACAGAGCAGGCAGAAATCTTAGCAAGAGTTTGCATGAAACTTAAACACGTCTGTTCTGTAGCGTCCTTTCCATCAAACCACTGAAGCATATTGAGATATTAACTTTGCTGTTTTTAATTTGTTAGTTATGATTACAAAAAAAGGGGGGAGGGGTTGCAAGCATGATATACATTTCTGAAAGCTTGTTTAATTTTATAATAAAAAATTATTTTTTTCAAAAAAAAAATTAAATAGAACATTTTATGATGCAGGATTTGTTCAAGCTTGATTTTTATTAACTTTGCAAATAAGTTAGCAGTAATACAATACAATGTATTTTTTGTTGTGATGAAAAGAACACAAACATTGTCAAAAATAATATAATACATACTGTATTTAAAGTCAGATGTTACAGTGCTTACTATTTCTTTAGATTAAAACTACTTTTGATCACAGAGGGTATTTGTTTAGCATTGAGCACTTCAGAAGAAGTTAGTTTGACTAAAAATTTGCTTGGCCCTACGTCATGGAAAAATGCCTCAACTGTATTTTCCGTATGGTCATGACACTCAAATTGACTTCCTCTTACTGAAATGTGTTTTTTTTTTTATATATTTTGCCCATTTATCTTACAATTAACAGTTTAGCGAAACTATTTTTGAGACAAAACAAAAACTGGTCTAAAATTGTGTGTCAGTCCTTTTAAAGAAGTTACTCAGAGTATCTTTCAATTTCATGTTTTCCTTATTTCAAACACAAAATGAAAATGATCACAAGAATTTAAAATAGATAGATGAGGAGTATAGAAAGGAGTGGATAGAAGAAAAATCATGATCCCAGCCCTTTTTTACAACACCTTATGTTGTGCATAATTCTTTTTACTTTTTTCTTTTCCTTAAAACATTCAAATTACCTTCTGTATAGCACTATTCAGAAGTGACATTTGCATATTATTATTTTTCTTTAATCATTTCTAACCTTGTACAGTTCCATCAGTGACATCTTGTATGTTTTTTTGAATGCATGTAAACTTTTGCTTTGTTTTAAACCTTCATCCAGCCCGTTCCATAAGTCCACACCACACATTCATAAGCACATTTTCTTTTTTGTAGTACGAATGCACTGCTTTATGAAGTTCAACTGATTTCTTAAATTGTAACTTCCATCTCTGACTTTAAACATTTGATGAATGTTTAACGGAATTAAGTTATTTCTGGCTTTTAAACACAATGAGTCTGTTTTAAGTTTCACTAGTTCCCAGAATTTCAATAAACCCAACTTTATGGAATCAAGGACCTTTTTTACCACCTTCATATTAATTTCGTTACAGTCTGTAGATGTTTTGTTTTTGACGATTTTTTTTAATTTCTTTTGCTTCCCCGGGTTTCAAAAATATTGAGTTTGGGTTTCTCTTTATCTGGTGTTCGACAGTTTCCTTTTCTGATTGATTTGCACAGTTTATTTCGTCTGCTAACTTTGGTCCTATTTTTACAAAATATTAAACTCCCTAATCATATCCTGAATATTGTTGCACATCTCATTTTTACAGACTAAAAAGTCTGGATAAATTGTTTTCTCTGTGTGTCTTCTAACGACACTGTTCAATACTTTCCAAATTCCTTTAGTGTTTCTTTTATGTTTTTCTAATATTTCTGTGTAATGGTCTTTTTTGCTTGTTCTCATAATACTGGTTAATTTGTTTATATATGTTTTGTATTGCCCCAGCAGTTCTTTGTTTGTATAAACGGTTTTTTTGCATGTGTTTCTCAGTCCATTAGTCAGACAAGGATTTTTATTATCTTGTTTTCTAATACAGATTTTGTAAGTGGGCAGTTTTTGTCGTATATTGGTGTAAACCTCTGCATACACTTTTAATAAGTTGAGTTCACATTATGGTTTCAAACAGAGTTTTTCAAGTTTGTGCTTGTAGTTCTGATTTAAATGCATTTATTGATTCATCTGTCAGTTTTCTTCTGTAAACTATTTGCCTTTTTTCTTTTATTTCTCTACATACACATTCACAGTTCTCAAATATTGAAGGTGGTCACTGATGTCAGTCATTAGAAATCCACATTTTATTCTTGACAGTTTGTGAATATACTGTCTATCAATGTATTTTTTATTATTCTGCTCAGTTTGTTGAATAATAGAAAAAAGCTTAAACTGTACATGAGTAAAATCTTCTGTTATGATGTGATTGTTTGGGTTCAACAAATCTATAACAAAATCGCCATATAGAAATATGACATTTGTTCCTTTTAGTTGTCTTCCTTGCTTTAGGAGAGCATTTTTATCACACTATTTGAAAACAGCATTATTATCACAGAGGGGTTATTTTTTTCTCTTCTTTGGGAGGAAATGGGAAGCTTCAATGTCATTGCTGTTGACATTAATGCGTTTTTATTTAGGAATGCCAAGACTTGTTGTTCAACTGACTATTGCTCTGTCTGTCTTTCTGTTTCCTCACCATCATCTGCTGGTTTAACTGCTCTAGCATAGGAAGACGGTTTGATTTCAAGACCACTAATAATGACATCATTTATGCAGGGATACTGTTCGAGATCCGATACACAACATTCCAGTTGTGCAAGCTGTGTATCTTTTTCTGCATTTTGTTTTTTTTTATTTGTCAACTGAGTCCACACTTAGCTGTTGTTTTTTTTTAGATGTTTGCATAAAGTTCAACCATTTTTTAGTTCTTAGTTCTTCTTATGCCGTTGTGCACCTCGCTTGACATTTTTGGTGGCTTTTAACTATAACCATGGTCCGCTAGATCAGTGTTTTTAAACTTTTTTTGAGCCAAGGCACACTTTCTCCTTGACAAAAATCCAGCGGCACACCAGCATCCAAAAAAAAAAAAAAGAAAAAAGGAGAAACTCATAGTCTGTATTGGTCTGTAGTCCCTCCGCAATCTCATGTGCAAGTGTGGCAGAAAAAGTTGCAGCTGTTTTTTCTAAAAGATGTAATAAAAGTTAAGTTAGTATTCAGTAATCATTTTTAACTAAATTATTTGAAACTTTACCCTGGTAGTTGTGTTTTCCTCCAGTTTATTAACATGCAACTTTATGCAACCTCACAATAAAACCAAATATATTCTTTTTAAATAATGATTTATTTTTTAAATGTTGGTGCAAAGGCAACTGTAATTTTTGAACAATATGATCACAGTATGTTTGATTAATTTTACACAAAAAGACAAACGTTATATTTATATTTCATTTATTTATTCCTTTATCTATTTGCTTTAATTTAGTTTAATTGTGTCTGTTGGCCACTTCATCTTAATTCTGTATCTTACATGTTGTTATTACTTCTTCTTAAGTTTACCATATAAAATAATCCAGATGTTATTAGAAAAGTGTATCAGTTAGAAAGATGACTTGGACCAAACTTTGGGATGTTTGGATGTTAATAAACACAAACCTTGAGGAAGAACTAACAGTTGACCTCTGATTTTATCAAGAAGATTTAAAAACTCTTTGATGTGTGATCGCTGTGGTTTCAAGACGTTTAACAGGGAAGACTCATTGTGCGCTGAGATGCTGTTACTTTAACCCAATGCATCATGGGAGATGTAGTAGGGAACAGCTGCCGAACGCAGACAGACTTGCTGCTCTGAGCTTCATTGTTTTGTTCACTTGTTCTGATACCGGATACTGCGGAAAGCGACACAGCTAAAGACGAGCTTTAGCTGGTATTTGTATTAGAACTGACAGACTTTACGAGCTAAATCGGAACAAGGAAGTTAAGACTTTAACCACTTCTGATTGGTCAGACTGATGACGTGTGATTAAGCCTCCAAGAATGATTGGTGGAGACAGTTGAAGGGGTGGGACTTTTCTGAAAACAGCTGAAGTTTCTTAAAACTAGCAAGTTTTCAAATAAAACCATAAGCAACAATTCGACTTGTTAAAGATGAGTAGATTTTACTAGGGAGAAACTAAACATTTTTCTATTTTGTAACCATCAGTTTAGTTCAAAAGCAGCCCAATCTACTTCTATTAAAACCTGCTTCTCTGGTATGCAAACAATGTTTAAATGTTTTAGTGGCACGATTGCCAGTTTAAGAGCTAATTTTAGACTAAAGTCTAATACGTGATTTTTAGACTTTTCAAAATCTCGATTCAAAATCGTGATTTTGTAAGAAGTGATGTTTTAAATTTACATAAATTGAGCCTGAGTCTTTTAGATCCCTTCCAGATACAGGTAAACATCTCATTGCATCATCATGTTCCACAAATAACTTGCTTTTTCAAAAAGGACAGGAGAAAGAAAGACGTGATGAACTCAAAATGTTGCCTTCAATCCTTTATTCTGGAATTTTCCAGTTCCACTAAACAAGCAGTGGTTTAACATCTTATTAATCAATAATAATATTGATAAATTAATTGAAGTATTTTGTTAAAAGTATATTTTATTTATTCAAATATATCAAATTATAACCCTGTGCAAAACATTCCCTCATCCAAAAAAAAAAACCGTGCATGCGCCCTGCGACAGACTGGCAACCTGTGCAGGATGCCCCCTGCCTTCGCCCATGAGTCAGCGGGATAGGCTCTGTCAGCCCCGCGACCCCAAAAAGGAAAAAAAAACGGGTTTGAAGGATGAATGAACATGTGCGTGCAGTAAGGAACAGTAAGAGACAGAAATATTCAGGTATTATTGTTAGGTCATCCAGTGCTCAGTTCTGGTACCCGTAATATTGTTTTTTACACACACACACACACAAAAAAAATAGGTATTTGGCAAAAAGGCAGAAGAGAGCCTCTACTAGCAAAACACTGTCATCAGGAGTGGTGAGCCTGAGCTCCAAGACAATTAGGATTTTAGATGCAATTAAAGTGAGTAGGGAAAATAAAGAAATACACTTTTTTTAAGCATATCTTTAAATCTGCCACAGAAAATGTGATTTTTGGTTTTGCAGAGCAATTTGATACCTGATAAAACCACAAATACAGAAAGGTGTGTGCAAACTTTTGTTTTTGTTTTTGTTGTTGGGAGAAATAAAAAAAAATGATTTCACACCTTAACAATCATCCTGACTGAATATTTAAATATGAAATTTGATCTATTCTAATTGAGGCAAAATGTTGGGAAATGATGTTTGATTTTACAATTTCTTTATAAAGATGTGTGTGAACAAATCTGAAAAGAAATAAACACAAAAACATAAACACATAAACACAGGTAATTTCACAATTATCATGTTTTTACTATAATTGTGCAATCAATTACAAAAAAAAAAGTAAAGCTATCATAAAGAAAGCAAAAACGGTAATATGGCTGTTGCCAGTCTTAAAATGAAAATGTTATTATTATTTAAAAAGTATTTTTTTTTATTTAAATGACCAAAGAATCAGAAATATTATCATCTGAACAGAGATGTGTGTGAAATAGAAAGGTGTGAAAGATTTTACACAAACATTGTTTTACTTATTTTACACAAGTTTGAAACTTTTTGCTTTCATGTCATACAGGGCAGATAAGAAACTGAATCAAACATGTAATAAAAGAAAGCAAGAAACAAAAAAGAATGCATACAAAATACTATCCAAAAGTTTCATAATAAAATGCAAGATTTTTTTAACTTGCTTTTTTCAAATCCCAAGTTATAGGGAACAATGGAGCTTGGATACATCAATAAATTGACTTTAAAAAATCCACCCTGACCTGAAGAAGTCTATTAATATCTCTGCAGCTAACGTGACAACTGCAATAGTCCTCAAGGGTATTTTCCACAAGATTACATTTCAAAAATCTTCTTTCTAATTCTGAAGTCATTGGAATGCATTTCCTTTATCATTTTCTCAGTAGTCAGTTATCTAAGAAGGAGAGGAAAACCAGTCTAACCCTTTCTTTTTATAAACATCCAAGTCATATCTTAAAGTCCAAGGAACCAGTTCTTAGAAGTTTTCACATCTCAGTCTGGCTGAAAGTCTTTGGGATCCAAAGATTTCCCCATAGAGGGGTTTCCAGCTCCTACTGCTGCTTCACTGAGGTGTAAATGCTCTCTCTCTTTTGCTTCAAAGCCTACACAAATCATTTTCACGTTGTCTTGTTTGTGGACTTTATTGTTTATTTCTAACATTTAATTTCTATTAGAAACATTTGTGATAAAGAGAAAATGTTACAGTGATGAGAAAAAAACCTTTATTTGTTCTCTGTATTTGTGAACTTGACTGACAAGATTTATTTGTTACATCATCCTGAACCACAAATGAATTTTAATTACCCATCCACATATCTTGTGGTGAATCTTTCTAAAAGGCAAATGCTAAAAATATCCTTTTCATGGCATTATGTCATTAGTTGTGGCATTTTCCATTGTGCCTCAAGGGCATTTTCCATTAGAAGACATTTTAAAGATAAGCTTTCTGTACCTGGAATGAGCTAAATTCATCACCTTTACCCTCCGTAGTGACTAACAAAGAGGTAGAGTGTTTGACCTTTCTTTGCTTTAAAGATCACAGGTTTGCAAGTTTATGCTTCACCCACCCATGTGTCGTAGTGTCCTTGGGCAAAACACTAAACCGCACATTGCTCTGGAGGCCAAACTGGAAGTACCGAATGTTTTCAGATTCTGCAGAGTCAGCCAGACCGTTTATCTGTTTTGTCCTCTGCTCCGTTCATCCACAGTGTGGCTTTCTTTTCCTGCACAGAGACAGTGGGATCCAGCTGTCCTACCCATCCTTACCTGAGCATTAAGGTGTGTGTGTGTGTGTGGAGTCAAACTTTTCCTGAGTCTTTGACCTTTGTTTGTCCTGTTTAAGCTATCGAGTATTTAAGAAGTTAAGGGCACTCGTGATTCTGTATGTCACTTCCTAATAAAAAAACTGAAAAAAAAAAAGTAGCCACAAAACAATAAATTGTAGGAAAAGCTAAACATAGACGTCATTGTTTCATTATTCTTTCAAGATGCCACATTATTGCAGCAAAATAAATACAAAAAAACAATAATTAAAAAAAAAGACTTGTATGAGAACTTTGGGGGCAGGGAGCAGGATTTGTTTTAACCTCTCTCACATTTCAAGCAGTTAATTATCTTATAATGGATTAGATTTATCTAATCCATCATTGGAAGCCTTGCATTTTACCAAAGCACTGTGGTATAGGCAGGCAAATCTGTTTACATATTTATGATAATACTAAAGGCTGTTTTTTTCTTTCCTTTTTGCATTTCTGTTGTCTTTCTGTGTTTATTACTAGATATACTGTCTCCTAGTGAGGAGCATTTGTCTCTGCATAATGCTTTCCGCTGTTCTTTGTTGAAGAACGACTAAAGCAATAAAAAATGTTATATATTTTTCAGCATTCCCTTCCCACTCTAATGTGGAAGGAAGGTTCTGATTCAGTTCAGGCTATACAAGTATTTCATTTCTCCTTAATATAATAAGTTCCACATTTTTGACAGATTCATTTATTCTAAAGTGATAATTACACTCTCTATGCAAAATGATTTGAATAGAAATAGTAAATACTTTCATCTGTAGGCAGGCTGGCATGTGGTGGCTCTTGGGGTGCTCCGGCTGGCGTTTGGGGGTGTGGCTATTTGGGCACCTGGGCATCCTGTGTTCTCCATCCTTTGTAGAATGTAGACAATTACACACATACACATACTTATAAACCTGTTGATTTTAATTAAATAATGGCATAGATGATCAATTAATCAATAAATAATAACTTTATTTTTCAAAACATTGTAGACATTTTTACACAGAAACTGATTTTTTTTTTCATAGATAAAGACTGAAAGTGTTAAACGCCTTAACCTGAAAGAAGTGTCATGTGTTTATATGTTAAACATCTTAATACTATGTTTAATGTAAGAGCACTTGCTGATATGTGAAAAAAATAAGACATTTCTCATTTCCTTATTTTCCATCTTCCATTTTTTTTCATCCTGGTGTTGAAATGGCTCTGCTTCCATTGTTCATTCCTATATGAAAAACATTCTCACAGCTAAGTCCTTAACCACTTTTTCCAGCTCTGTATGCAAATAACATCAGTTATGTTTGCTGAATTAAACATCAAATCCTTTATAAGAAAAAAAAAAAAAACTCTGCTGGGATTATTCAGCTTTTATTAGCAAATGTTATGTAAGAAAATGAACCAAATCCATTTTCATGAAAAGCTGAGGTACAACGATAAGAAGAGCTTCTCACATTTAAAACTTTAATCTTGCGCATTAGAAAATGACTTTTTTTAATGCAAACTAGAGTCTACATGTCATCCCAATATATATTTAAGCTCGTTCCAATATCCCAGCACATTTGCAACTCACCAACTTTTGTTGCTACATCCTCTTTGCAGTATTTTTGTTAAAGCTCCTGTTTCAACAAACTCCATGCTTGAAATAAAATCTGTTTCTGTTCTAATAGCAAAAAAATAAATAAATAAAAACAGGAAAGATTTCTCAGGCTCCTCCTAGTGCAAAATTAGATACTTTTAAAAGACAGAACAATGATCCTTGAATCCACAAAATTTGTTTTGACCCTTCTTTTGTTGTTTTTTTCTTTATTGTATTTGTAAAATTTTAAATCTCCAGCTAATAGATCGGCAAAAGCTTTAGAAGGTTTACCATCTACTGCAGGATCTGCATCTGAATGACATCGCTTTCAGCTGTACTTCCGTGTCTCTGGAACCCAGTTTGATGACTTGCTGGGGAGGGAAAATGTATAAAAAAGAATAATATTGTCTCAAAATGAGACAATTTTTTTTCAAATGAGAAAAATATCAAAAAGTTTAGGGAGAACGATCTGATGTTTGTTTTGGACAGCTCTTTCATTTCTGTTGCTGTCAACGGCAAAATCCTGATACACACACCAACAGTGCCCTCTAGTGGTTGTTAGTGGGAAACAACCACCATAGGGGAACCAATTAAATAAATCAGTCGCTTCTAAGAAGTCAAATTGCCAGCCATACTATGCAAAAAAAATAAAACATAACTTATACTTCCAAAAGATGGTACCCAAAATGTGAATGAGGGCACCTTTAATCTGGTGGTACTCTGCCTAAATGTATTAAAATGGTTCAAACATTTTGATTCAGGTTTCAATCAATAGAAGTGAGTGAATCATGTTACTGAGTTACACTGGTTACTGTCCAACATATTTATCATAGAAAGTCATGTCAGTTGGCCTTTGAATTATAAGGTAAATCCTCTCAATAAGACAAATAAAAAAAAATAAAAACAAAACAAAAAACAAATGCATGATTCAACATATTGTGGAGTATTAAAACAAAAGCAGAGACTCTTGAGCATACTTTTATTTCTACACTTTTTTCACAACTTGATTGTCTAAATATATTAAAACC